>VZQC01004415.1:1507470-1649360 GCA_009823505.1 Rhizomys pruinosus
TTTTTGTCTTTCATTCCATTTATGTGTTTGATGATGTTTATTGATTTTTGTATGTTGAACCATCCCTGCATCTCTGGTATGAATCCAACTTGGTCATGATGGATGATCTTCTTGATGTGGGTCTGTATGCGATTTGCCAGTATCCTGTTTAGAATTTTGGCATCTGGGCTCATTAGGGAGATGGGTCTATAATTATCCTTTTTAGTTGTATCTTTGCCTGGTTTTGGTAATAGAGGGATGCTGGCTTGGATTCTGTTTCCTAATCCATTCTCCCAGTCTATGTCTTTTGATTGGGGAATTTAGACCATTAATATTTAAGGCTATTATTGAGAGATGCGTGTTTCTTCCTTTAGCCTTATTTTCTGTTTGCATTCTTGGTCTAGGTTTGTATTTTCACAGTTGTACTTTTATTAATTTCTCTCTCTAGCTGCTTGGGGATAGGTGCTCCTTTCCTCTGTTCTTTGAATTGCTTAAAGTATTTTATGAAGGGTTGGTTTTTTGAACATATATTCTTTCATCTTGTTTCTGTCATGAAAGATTTTTCTTTCCCCTTCAATTATAATTGACATTTTTGCTGGGTTTAGTAATCTGGGTTGGCATCTATAGTCATTTAGTACTGGGAATACATTAGTCCATGTTCTTCTGGCTTTCGTAGTTTGCACTGAGAAGTCAGCTGTAATTCTGTTTGGTTTTCCTTTATATGTAACCTGCTATTCTTCTCTTGTGGCTTTAAGTATCTTGTTTTTGTTTTGGGCATCTATAATATGGTGTAGGGAATTTCTTTTCTGATCTTACCTATTTGGAGTTTTATGCACTTCTTATATTTGTATGGGTTTGTCTCTTTTCAGTTTAGGGAAATTTTCTATTGTTCTGTTGAAGATCTGATCAATACCATTGTAGGATTCTTCCCCTTCCTCTGTCCCTATGATGCAAAGGTTTGATCTTTTCATAATGTCCCAAATTTCCTGATTGTTCCACTCTTGTGTTTTTTTAAAATTTTTCATAATCTTTATTTCAGCCTTCTAGTTTTTCCTTGCTATGTTCCAGCTATAATATTCTATTTTCTGCTTCATCCAATCTGCTTTTGAGGCTTTCTCCCATCCTTTCGTGTTGATGGTATGAGTATTCAATTTCCTTTTTCATTTCATCCTGTGATTTCTTTAGTATTTCCACTTCCTTTTGGAGCTTGTCATTCTTTTCTTGTAGCTCCCTCCTTGTCTTGTTGGTCTCTTTCCCTTTTCATTTCGGTATGGGATCTTTTCAGTGTTTCTATTTCCTTCTACAGTTTGTCATCCTTTCCCTCCAGTTCCTTCCTGAGTTCTTCATTCTCTCCCTTTAGTTCTCTGATTTGTTCTTTATATTCTTTGGTTTATTTGATTATGTCTATGATTGTTCTTCTAAGATCTGTGTCCTGGGTTCCTTCCAGCCAGATCTCATTATAGGGATCTTTTATGGAACTGGTAGCATCTGGTGGAGATTTATTATGTGCTTTCCCATGTTTTTTTTTTTTTTCTTTGTGTTTTTGGCATGTGGGTTTGTTTTATTATTTGTATTCTGGTGTGAATCTCAAATGTTTCTTTGCTGTATTGAAAGCTTAATTTGCTTGTTTCCTACAGATATGTTTAGTGTCTTCTCCTTGGTTTATGGAAGGCTGGTTGTATTAGGTTTCCAGTTTTCACTTTTGGTTATATATTGGGAGGTTCAGCTCGCTCTTCCCTTTCTGGTCTGGAGGTTCTCCAGAAGTCCTGAGGTAACAATCAGGTCAGTTCCCTGCCTTCCCGCCTAGCGAGCATGTACCTGCTTTGTGCTGGGCTGTTGCTACAGCTATTCTCAATGGGATACTCTCAGTGTAGCTCAACAGGGTTGGGTGACTAGTTTGCTGGTAGCCTCTGGACCTGGTGGGAGTTCAGCTGGCTGGGTGATTACATCCTACCACTGTGCATGCTGAGCCAGGTATGACTGGGTGGGAGGCAACAGTCCATGCCCAGTGCAGTGATGAGCCCCTCTGGGGTTGTGCTCACCTATTCCCCACGTGACGAGCTGCCTCCTCTCTCTGGGCCTGGGGTGTCTGCCTGACTTGTTGACTCTGCCCTGCCACTGTGCAGGCTGGGCCATGTGTGGCTGGCTGGTGGGCAACAGGCCTTGCCCTGGGGAGTGGTAAGTCCACCTGGTGTGCTCATCTATTCTCCATTTGCCCCTCTGCTGCTTCATTAGAGGTGGTCCCTACCTGTTTACTCTTTCCATGGCTTCCTAGCACAGTCTCAACAGTTACTATTTGCTAGTATTTCTATCAAAGCTTTTTTTTTTTTTTTTTTTTTTTTTTTTTTTTTTAAGATCGAGGGTCCTACTCTTGACTCTGTACAGCTCTGGATACTTACATTTTTACAGATAACAATGTCACTGATTCTCACATTTTAAAGCTGTAAAATTGAGAGAGAAGTTGCAAGACATGAATGTGGAGGTATATGAAGTATGACAACATTTTTACCAGTTGCCCTACTTACTTTCTATTGCTGTGGTATAAACACTGATCAAACTATCTTGGGGAGGAAAGGTTTATTTTATCTTACATCTCATAAGTCACAGTTCTTTAATGAGGGAGCCCAAGTTAAAAACTCAGGGCAGAAACATAAAGCACAGACCAAGGGAATGGCCACTTACTGGCTTGCTCCCCTGGCCCATGCTCAGTCCACTTTCTTTTTTTTTTTTTTTTTTTAACCATTAGTTACAAAATTTAATTGTAAGAATCAAGTGGTGGTTACTCGTCAAACAAATTTACTTTGATAGCTCTGAAATATACAGATGCTAGTTTTTGAAGATCACAAATACAAATTCAATTTTCATAACACTGTTCAGGATCTACATAAACTTAATTCTGGATACAAGGCAAAGAGAACCACAGTGCAAATCGTCAGTAATTAAACCAAAGGCATAATTTCCAAACAACTTTTAGTAACAAATTCTATTTTTTTTTTTTTTTGGTCTTTTCAAGACAGGGTCTCCCTGTAGTCCCAGCTGTCCTGGAACTCACTCTGTAGACCAGGCTGGCCTTGAACTCACAAAGATCTGCCTGCCTCTGCCTCCCGAGTGCTAGGATCAAAGGCATGTGCCACCACACCCGGCTACAAATTCTATTTTTTTAAATGTCTAAAACTACGCAAAATTCAAAGCAATCTATTTTTCTACCTGAGATCAAAATAAAGGTCTTTTTTCCTATCCAAACATAATTCTTAGTATTGAGGTAAATCTGAGTTCACATGATAAATTTTATCAACCCCCCCCAAAAATTTTAAACCCTGCCTTAGTGAAGAATTCTCATGTTACATGTATACATTTACAAACTTTTTTTAAAGACATGACAAATTTATGAGGTTAATAGGCCTGTAATGGGATCATGATACTACCAATATGAAAATTACACAGTGTTCCTGAATGTGCAGAATGAAATGGGATCACAGAATCTATATACATACATGAATCAGAATCACTAGGAATTCAGAAATTAAGCTCACCTTAAGAAAACTCAATTCTGTTCTCTTTGTAGCAGAAGATGCATAGTGATGTATAACAAGCCAGCGATGTGTCATGTGTAAAACCTCAAAACATAGTATGAGCCTAATCAACAAAAACTGCAACTTAAAATTAAACCCAAGTATATCTTTACTGTGACTATGCAACCCCCCCCCCGCCCAAGGTGGCCTGTGAGATTTTACTGAGTCCCTTGCTCTTTCCTCTTGTCCCTTACCACAAAACCGAAACTAACCAAACAAAAACAAAACTACTCATACAGGTCTTCAAGGCAGTCTTTGGTAATGTTCCAGACACCTGAAAGCAAAAGAGCCTAAGTGAAGAGGATGAAGCCACTCTGCGTGATCCATGGAAGCCAATCTAAGAGTATGAACTGAGACAGAAATGCTGTAAGGGAAACTCAACAGAGCTGACCCACAAAAGCCACGTAAAATACAAACAGTAGAGAGGCTGTTACTCTCCTGGTCCTTATTTCACATTATCTACAGTTAGAAGACTGTGGGACCAGAACTGGGAACTCTGAAAGGTAACAACTCAGGAGGAGAAGCTGGAGAGCGAAGTAAATGATAAAGAAGTACAGCGGGGGCTTTAGCTGTCAATGAGTTTCTTTGCTCTTGTGTTGGCAATGTCAATACGATCCTTGGTGTCAGCCTTTTCTGTGATCCTTTGTATTTGTTGGTTTTGAGCATCAATTTCATTGCCCATGTCCAGAGCCGTGTTCTTTAGGTTTCCCAAGATACTGCCCACTTGAGTCAAGTTCTCTTCCATCTCATCTTCTCTAGCATCATTAGTTATACGTTTGATGTATCCACCGCTGGCTGCTCCTGAGGTTTGCTGAGCTTTGCCATTTGTTACCCGGCTTGGTTGCTTAGATACTTCATTGCTTGGTGAGTTTTCTCCACCATTGCCCCATGTTGCCTTATAGGCCTTTCCAGACTCAAAGTTCTTCGTCCTATTACAAGGGCAGACACAAAGGCCGCAGCACTTGTTTAGTTCTGTTAAAGTCTTCTCTGCCTCTCTCATGTCTTTATTTATTTGGTCCATGCCTTCTTTTATGCGATTTAGTTGTTCCCCTTGTTCATCCAGCATAGTAATAGTCTTGATTCCTTCATCCTGAGACTCAATGGCTAAACCCAGGATTCTTCTTGTACTTTCCAGAGACTCATCAATAATCTGGTGAGCCTTCAGCTGAATTTCTTCTGGTGACAGATTATCCATGATGAATCAAAACTACCAGTCACAGAAAGGTAAACGTACTCGGGTGGTTCCCACCACTCCTCTCCGGCCGCAATAGCTAGTGCACTCCTCGACCTAAGTGCTCCACGGTCATTGCGCCTGCGCGCGGCAGTCGCCCGCGCATGCGCACCCACTTTCTTATACAATACAGAACAACCTATCCAGGGGTTGCACTGTCCACAGTGGGCTGGGCCCTCTAACATCACTCAACAATCCAGAAACTCCCTCACAGACATGGCCACAGGCCAGTCCAATGGTGACAATACATCAATTTAAGTTCTCTCTAACCAAGTATGTCAAGTTGACAACTAAAGCTATTCAGCACTCCAGCTATGATGATTGTTTGCCTCTTTCAATTTTACATTCTGTCCCATGTCCTTCACGATACCTTCTGAGTCTTGGTAACATGCTAATTCTCTTTTCTGAATTCTTACAACTTTTGTACCCTATAATATTACTGACAGAGATTCTCATAGATCATTCTCTTTTGCTTTATAAAGTTTCTGTATAACTTCGACCACTGAGCAGTAACCTTCCATAGGGCCAGAAATACAATTTACACTTCTTTGGTTATATATGTATATTTATATATGTGATATATGTATATATAGCAGTAGACTCAGAGAAGTATTGATAATGAATTAACAACATAATTAATAGTTCTATTTCACCCAGCTATATATGCTGTGAATATCCTCCTCACCCATCTAAACCCACATAATATTTTAAACTGCCTTACAGGAGTATATTTTATCTTTACATTACAAAAATTAAGCACATTGTAAGTATTCAATAAAGGTTGGTTGCGAAAATGAATGAATGAATATCCTTTGCTTTAGGAATACTTGTTAGCCACTATTTATTGAAAATCATTTCATATCATTACAGGCACCAAGAAAACACTTTCATATCTGGTAATTTCCATGTTCCTTTCCAAAGTACATTAATCCCCAAAGCTGTTCATTATTATTACTATTTTGCCATGTTTCCCAGTGTTTCATTTCCACAATGGTGTCTCTCCACCAAGAAACTACTTGGCTTGTCAAGTCATATCTTCAAATAAGCAACTATTGACAAAAACTCCTAACATGTTTTTATCTCTTCTGGGTAAATAATGTAAGAGTCAATGGCCATTGTTGCTGTGTGTAAGAGTAAATCACAAATTTACAACACCTCTGGACATCATAAGTGATTTGTCTCTGATGAAATATGAGTAACTATTCTGCTTCCTCACCCATAGGAAGGGTCAGCATGAATAATCAACTCAAAATAAGTCTTTCAAAAGGATGTTGATGCCAAAGATTACTCATCACAGGTGAATGTTTTTATTCTTTTTTCATTCCCTTTCCCCTCCCCAGATGAAATCTTAAAAGTATCACTTTTTACTTCTTTAGTTCCAGTCCGTAGGTTTCAGTATCTTGTAAAAATGCAGGGATAGGGAGATGGTCAGCAGATAAAGCAGTTAGTGTTTAAGCTTGAAGACCAGAGGTCATATCCCTAGCACCTACACAGATAACTGGGTGGGGTTGTTAGTATACTATAACCCCCCCCCAAGGAGCAAAATGACAAGTCATAGTAGCTAATCAGCAAGCTTGAGATTCAGTAAGAGTTGCTTTAAAATTAAAGTGGAATGCAAACTGAGGAAGACACCAGATATCAACCTCTGACCTCTACATAGGCACAGACACCTGTGTATGCATCTGTAAATACACCTGCTATCCACATGTGTGTGAAAATCTATAAGCAGAAATATACAGGTAAAAAAGATAACTTCTGGAAAGATTGCATTATGCAATGTAAGAAAGCTAATGTCTTTTCTCTGAATATTAATCATCTTGTTTACAATTCTTAGCAGTAAGTAACAGAAACAATCTTTAATAGAAGAGCATTTTTGTTTACCTGCAAATGGAAGATTCACAGGGATTCTGGGGTGACAAGGGTCAGGGAATGAGAAGAGATGGAACCAGAAGAGCTCCAGGAAACAGGATGTAGGGAGCTTTACAACTAGCATATAACCTCAGCTCTCTAATTGGGACTGCATTGCCATCACTGCTAAAATGAATGAACTTTCAAGCTTCCCCAGTCCTCAGTTGCTCACTCAGGAGTTCTTTTCCTTTTGCATAGAGGAGTTGCTTGGAGTTGTATGCTATGCAAAAGTAATGTAATGGAGAAAATATAATATCCCAGTGGCACATTAGGGTGCTACTATAACAGGGGATGAATATTAAGCAGCTTCAAAGTTACATTCACCATAGTACATGTCCAGAAATACAGCCTTGTAATATCCAGAGTGCATATATATTGAATCTAGGCAAACAGCCTGTCCCTTAACCTTGAAGAAGACATCACCTCATGGATAAGAAAGAAAAGCCTGCTAAGGAATAAGCACTGTGCAGTGGCATTAGGATCATGATGAGCTATGAAGAAAGTTAAGTGAAAGAAAATTCAGTAAAAAGGTATGATGTAGGCATGAGAATGAGTATTAAACATGAATGTGCTTTTCTAGTCTAGTATATTATATAATTTTGGAAAAATAATTTGGCATCTCTAACATTTGGTAACCTCTTCTGTCAAAAGAGAAGGGTGATTACTGTAAGAATAGAGCAAATAACTGAGAGGGTTCATATTTAATGCTTTTTGTAGATTTTCAATAAGTGGTAGTTCATTCATGGACAAAACAAGAACTAACTGGCTCAGTCATGGTTATCCTGAGAAAACAATATGGGAAGTAGATTCCAAAGGATGGGTATAAACACCCTGAGTTATAGTCAAAGGTCATTCTGACACATTCAAAGAGAAAAAAAAGCAATAAGGGTACAGCAATATCTGGATGGGTTCAGGATTGGCAGAGATGGATGTTGGACATTTAGGACAGTGTCAGGCAATGAGAAAAGAGAGATGGGGAGAATAGCTGATAAAATGTTAAAGGCTATGGATTTTACCCTTCACTAGTCAGTATTTTCAAAGTGTGATTCCCCAGGCCTCCTGTATCCAAGGCACCAGGAGTCCTTAGACAGACATATTCTTGGGTCCCTACCCAGACTTCCTAAGTTGGGATCACTTAAAATAGGACAAAGGTGATTCCTCAGATTGTGTAATCTCCCTGTTAGGATAATGCAGCCAGTGAAATATTTAAGTGGAAAAATTAAGAGGAAAGGAGACTTTCAGAGCAATGGGTTTTTTATTTCAGAGCTTAAATATGTATGTTATCCATGTGGAAAAGATTTTTTTATAGCAGTGAGCTAAGCTTAACACATATGAGACATCTCAGCTCAAATAATAGTATTCTCTTTTTATAGCCAAGAGTCAGCTTAGACTATGGAATAAACCTGTGGCAAATAAAACAGAGAAAAAGATGGCTGGCAATAAAAATGAAAGGTTTCAAAAATCATTTAGCAGTGAAGGAGATGGAGCTAGGAAAAATATGCTTTTGAAAAGGGGATAAAGGCAGGAAAGGGGGGAAAAGCAGTATAAATTTACAGAGCTACAGTAAATGTCACAGAGAATTCAACAATTTTCTTTGCAGAATTTAGAAAATGAATGCATATAATTCCAACTGGATATCACAGGGAATTTGAAAAGTCCCCTGAGGTGATTTAGAGAGCTGTTTTTACATTGAAGCTGAATGAAAGAAAACATCTATATTTCAACTAAGCATATACATACTTTCTCTATAGCTGCATGCACATTGCACTTAATCATATTATATCTCTATATAGTTATGTTGAAATTGCAGCACATGTGATGGATTTCTTGATGCCTTTTATCTGTCTACCCATGTCCAAAAGTTAGGATATTAGATGTTGAGCCAAAATGGACAGGTAGCTGCAATGCAACCTCAGAATTTCTGATGGTAATTAAAATGAGTTCTACAAATGTACTTTTATTTATGTGTATATGAGTGTGCCTGCTTGTCTGTATGTGAATCATATGTATTCAGTGCCCATGGAATCCAGAAGTCAGATACCTTGGAAATGGAGTGACAGGGGCTTGAGCCACCCAATATGAATACTTGGAACTGAACCCAGGACCTCTCCAAAAGTAGCAAGTGTCCTTAGCTGCTTGAAGCTTCCCTCAAGCTTCTAGATTTTTAAAAGTCTACTTCTTCTGATTTAAAGCACTGAAATTATATAAGCACAAACCAGTTCTATTTAAATCTGTATTTACGCTGGGCATGTTGTCGCACACCTTTAATCCTCGCACTTGGGAAAGTGAGGCAGTGGATCTCTGTGAGTTCAAGGCCAGCCTGGTCTACATAGTGAGTTCAAGGACAGCAGGAGCTACAGGGAGACCCTGTCTCAAAAAGACCAAAAAAAAAAAAAAAACAACAACTCTGTATTTACAAATAGCAATAGTGAGGCACAACCTGTAATCTCTGGCAGGACATCTTTACTTAAAGTCCCTTGAACCAGTTCCTCATTTCCATTTACTTGCTACAGAGGGACATGTTAGGTAAATTTATGTTTGATATGAATGAAAGGTATTATATTTCTAAGCCAGAGAGACAATTTAATGCATTTTCATACCTATGGTACTCTGGGCAATAGAAGTGAACAATGCCAATAGAAGACCCGAAATGGAGCTCTCTGTCTTGTCAAATCTTTTCATCCATCTGCTCATTAAGTTAATATTCATTTAGACATCACTGTGTCACACTCTGTACTAAGCAATGGGAATTCAAAGACAGCACCTTCTCTAGCTGTGTATTCTATTCCTATGGATTGAAGAAATGGAAGTCACTACTTGCAAAATGAAAAATGTAAATGCAGACAGTAGGGACACATATAACTAAGACAGATCTTCGAAGACAGTTGGAAAACCACTGAAAATGCATAAGTCTATAACAGAGATGAAATAGCAAGGCTGAGATGAAGCCCGGGATCCCAGCACTCAAGACGCTGAGATGAAGCCAGTGATCCCAGGACTCAAGATGCAGAAAAGGAGCCTGTGGTCTGATCCCAGCACTCAAGATTTTAAGATGGAACTGGTGATCCCAGCACTCAAGAAGCTGAGCTGGAGCTGGTATTCCTAGAACTTTTTGGAGAAAAAAAAATTAAAGGGAACAATAGCAACAAAAAGACTTGCTCAAAGAACTTACCTAAACAGAGATCCACCTGCTTCTGCCTCTCAAGTCCTGGGATTAAAGGTGTACACCACTGTGCCTGGCAACCATTTTAATATCATCTTAATATTAGGCTGCCACTGGCTAGAGCCTGGGTGAAAAAGATGCAATCATCTTACTGTGAAGCTTCTGAAATGACATGTGTCCTGAGTCATGACTCAACACTGCTTTCAGGACAAAAAGCAGAATGAAGGAAGGAAATTGTATAGTTATCTCTGAGTCAGGAAGTTTTAGAAATTTAAGATAATTTGCTTCATTAGACTCATTTCATGGTTGTTTTTCCTTTTCTCATAGCCCAAGAGAGAATATTATAATATAGTCATATCAAATGAAGCCTTCAAATTTGGGATACGTGGTTTTTTTGTGACCCAGGGAGAATTAGATGAGGTAAAGGAACTTGCATTCATGGCATGACTATTTTGCACCTCTCTCTATGTCTAGAAATTACTATAAGTGTTCATTATCCATTGCTGTGATAAAATACTGAACAAAAACATCTTGGGAAGGATAGGGTATATTACCTCACAGCTTACATCTACTATCAAGGAAAGCAAGGTCAAGAGCTCAAAAGAGGGTCCTGCAGGCAGGAACTGAAGGTGAGGCCATGGAAGAATGCTGCCTAGTGGCTTGTTCTTCATGCTCAGCCTGCTTTCTAAACAACCAGGATTAGCCACCCTGACATGGAACCTCTCACAGTGGGCAGGGGGATCTCACATCACTCAATAATCAAGAGAATGTCCATAGACATGCTCACTAGCCAATTTGAGAGAAGAAAAGTTTTCAATTGAGGTTCCTTCCCTCCAGGTGTCTCTAGTTTATGTCAAGTCGACAAGAACTAATCAGCACAACTGATTCCTCCTCAACTTAACACAAAACACATCACTATTTAACCATGATTCTTCCTTTCTTGTGAATCCCTTTGATTGCATATTAATATCACAATACAGAGTTCGGTACAACTTTAAAAGTCACAGTCTTCAAAAGGTTAAAACACTTTAAAAGTTCAAAGTCTATTAAAATATCAAAACTCTCTTTACTGTGGTCTCCTGTAAAATCCAAAACAAGTTGCATACTGCCTTAAAGGAGGGAAGAAGCAGGGTGCACTTTGCAAAACCGAAGCCCAGCAGCGAAGTTCAATGTCCAACACCTAGGATTCTCTCACAATCTTCTGCACTACAAAAAGTGTGGGCAGGTCCACATCTCTGGCTCTGCCAAGTACAGTACACTCAGCTTGTCTCATTGACTCAGCTCTACTCCACACCTGGCACTGTCCTTGGTGGTCCCACTGTTCTGGCAACTCCAATATGCTAGGGTCTCCACTACAGCTAAGGCTTTACCTTCACCACTTGCCTCTCCTGACTTCACATGGTTCCAAGCTTCAGATTCTCTCTGTGACATCTTCAATTTTGCAGCTTTCAGGCTGCCAAAACTAGTATCATGTGGGATATTTTTACACACTAACAAGTTCTGCTTCTAGATTGAGATGTAGCCTTTGCCTTGTCTGGTCCACAGCTTCTGTCCACTTACCCTGGGGAAACACTTCCAGATTTCCCCTCAGTGATGCTAGTTTCTTGTTAATCACAGTTGATTTTTCAGCTCCAGCTGAACAGTATTCATTATCCCAGTAAAGCACAAAAGGTATCACTTCTACAAATTCTTACTATCACACAAATACCCCTGACTCTTAGAGGGACTCTCAGACTTCCAGGTAATATGTGTATATATATTATATATATATATATATATATATGCAATACAAGTTGGAGAAAAAAATAGAATTTCCCATGATAAAGCATCACTGTATTTTAGTGCTTGTTTTTGGTATCACAAGTTTAATTTATGTTACTTTGATGCTATGTGTATTCTAAAGTTCAACTTAAAATTTAAACAAAGTCTAAAAATAGAATCATAGTTTGATCCAGTTATACCATTCCTGGATATATAGACAATGGATTCTAGGTCAACATATCAGAGAAATAGTTACATACCAGCCTAGGATTCAACAAATGAATGGATAGGGACAGTGTGATGTATAAACACAGTGAAGTTAAGAATGAACTTAAGTTGTTTGCAGATGAATGATGCAAATGTTTAGCTGTATGGAAAAGAGGGTAATTATACATACAATATCTCTACATGAGTTCATGTGTATAGCTGAAGGCTGTCTAACAAGAAGTAGTGCCAGACAGGAGAAAACCCCCTGCAAGTTGTTGGGCAAGGCAGTCCAAGAGATTCCTGAAACTTACAGGCTCTTGTCACAGCCCTCAATTACCTCCTAGAACTTGAAGGCAAGACCCTATGGCTGAAACAGGAGATACTTCAGACAAAGGATGTGGAACAGTGGAGCAGGAACTAACCTGGAAGCCACCCCCCCCCCCCGCAAGGCACTGAAAAGAAAAGAATTTATCCTTTATCCCATTTAACCTAATAGTAGTTCTGAGTCAAATATGTTATTGGCATTTTTTTTCAAATTCATACATTAGCTGTGGGACCCAAGAGATGTGCCCAGGCTCATCTGTATAGCAGACTATGAGGTGGGTCACTGCAGAGCAAGCTCCACAGTGTAGACTCTGTTGTGCTTTCCCTCCAACTACAGTATGAGGAAGTCCTTTATTTTCTTTTAACTTAACTTTTTTCCTGTTTTCTTTCTTAGATTTGACAGTGATCTTCTTCAAAGTGTCATTCAAAATGACAGATAGTGAGTGCCCATCTCAGATGGTGCATGTTCATGTAGAAACTTAGTTTTGAGCTCTTAAACTTAAATTTAGCAAAACACAGAACATTTTTCAAGGCATTTCACTCCTATAGTTTTACACAAACCCAAACAAATCTTTTGAAATCTCAGTTTGAAGATGGAGTACCTCAAGAGCCATCATCCATTATTATTTGAATAAACCACCTTCCCACACAAGACACATTTTTCTAAAAAGAGTGATATGGTCGTAATGCAGCTAAGACTTCACTCAATTCAAATAATGTGTTTCAATTTCTCCATTGCTTTGTCTTCCATGAACAGAAGCAGAATGTCTTCTTGACAGATTATCCGAATTTTCTTGTTTCCTTTTGGCTTTCCATTATTTCCCTATTTCAGTGTCTTGCTGTAGTTGGGGGACTGTTTTGGTGTTAATATGAGAGAGAGAGAGAGAGAGAGAGAGAGAGAGAGAGAGAGAGAGAGAGAGAATAGAGACACACAGAAAGAGACAGAGACAGAGAGATATCCACTAACAAAATCCAGCTCAGGTTCTTTGAACTCTTAACAACAAGGCTGCTTGTCTAGCTGAAGTTGTGAACTTGACAACTGGAAGGTCTAGGGAACCATCTGATATCCCAGGCCTATTCCCTAAGAGTCCTGGAATACAGGGGCATCCATCTTGGGGACTGTCTAGTTTGTTGAATGAAGTGACCAGACAGGTGTTATGGGAGCAGAGCAGAGATAGCAGTTTGAGTCTGTTGAGCACTAAGTGCCTTGCACGTCAGTCAAGTGTGATCATCCAGTGTACTGTAGCTGCCCTTAAATCCAGCCAGCTTGGAGAAATCCTTTGTATACTCAAGGAGAGGCATGCCTTTCAGACAGATTGTGTTTGGGAAACCAGGCAGCATCTTTCTTACTGTCATGGATGACTAAAGCACTGCTTCCTGACAGAGCAGGCTCTCATTCTGGGCAGGGTCCACTCTTGCAGCATGCTGCTTCACAGATCTCTTGCAAGATGACAGAGGCCCTTGCAGACTCTTCTGAAAAGTTGCTGTGTTTTTAGACCTAAGCAATAGGAACTGAAATGATCATTCCTTAGGAAATGGAGCTGCTGGTCTGTAGCATGAAATGGGATCCCCAGTGCTTTCATGCTATGGAGGTAATTGTTGAGGTATTGATTTTCCCAGCTCTCCTGCAGCAGCAAACTGCCAGCTTAATCCTCAAAGACTCAGGCAAATGGTTGACATCCTGTTTCCTTGAGAGTGGAGTACCAACTAATTCCTTGAGGAACTCGAAGTATTGTCTCTTAGAGTGCATGAGGTACTCTTAAAGATGTCATTTCAAAATGTTTTATTTGCATTTTCATAAGTATGATAGAATCAGCGATATATATAGCATATATATAATATGTATATTATATATTGTGGTGGTTTGAATAAGTGTCCTCCATAGGCTTTAAGTATTCAGACATTTGTCTCCAGTTGGTGGCACTGTTCTTGGAGGTCTTAGAAGGTGTGGCCATGCTAGAGGAATTAAGTTATTGGGGGCAGGCTTAGTGAGTTTAACTAGTCTTGTGGTCTCCAGTTGCTCTCTCTCTCTGCTTCCTATGCTCATTGAGAGATGTGACCCTTGGCTTGCTGCTGCAGTCTCCAGCCGCCATGCCTCCCACCACAATGGACTCTAATTCCCTGAAACAGTCAATCGTAAACTCAAATAAACTCTTCCTTTTATAAGTTCCTTGGTCATGGTGTCTTATCACAGCAACAGAAAAGTGACTAATACAGTAATTTGGTACCAGAGAGTGGGCTGTTGGCTGTGAAGAACCTGACAATGTGGATGTTTGGAGGAATGTGGAAGACTTTGGAACTTTGGGCTAGAAAAGCTGTTGACTACTGTAAGCAGAGCTTAACAGGCCATTCTAGTAGAAGCCTGGAAGAAAGCATTGCTGCAAAAAATGTAGTTCCAGAGGAAAATAAAGACTTAGGCAGCAACTGGGATATTTTGATAGAGTCTGGCAGCAGTTTGCCCACAGCCCAGATGCTTGCCTGATGCTAAGTTGAAAAGCAATGTACTGTCTTTGGTCGAGGATATTTCAAGACAACCTAATGTAGAAATGGTGGTGTGGCTTTTAATGGTGAATATTATACAGATCTACCGTGAAAAAGAGCAAATGGGGCAGAAGGAAATGCAGAATGTACAGTTTGGATCTGAAAAGTACACTAGGAAGATTAAAGGTGTGGCCAAGGCATGTGAAGGAGAGGCTCCCTTTCATAAGGAGACTAAAGTGATTAAGGAGAGGCCTAGATATTTACAAGTAAATAATGGGAAAGGTGAGATTAAAGTGATTAAGGAGAGGCCTTGTGATTTACAAGTAAACAACAGAATCAGTACCTTCAGGGCAAGACCACACCCAGCTAATCCAACTTTTGAAAGGAAAATACTGAAGGCTTTCTCTACTCCAAGTCCAGGGCAGAGAAAAATTGCAAATGTGGTTAAAGTAGGAGAGAGTCCATCCCAAACTTTCAGCCAGATTCAGCAATTTCATTCCTGTGATGCTGGCTTTAGAGGCATGAAGTTTGCAAGAGTGAAGGGGTCATCAGTTATTCCTCCACAGTTTCAGAGAGCCACAGAGGCCAGGCAGAGTGCAGCAGGGGCGTCCCCGAATAAACAAGGCCCTGATAGGCCATTGCATGAATCTGTGAATGTGAAGCCTGGTTGGCAGTGGAGACCCCAAGAAGACTTTCGAGATGCCAGACCTGTGAGATATTTGCCAAGGAGAGCTGCATACAGGGAGTGGTACCAGCCTAAGAAAGAGATGTATGTTGCAAGCAAAGCTGGAAGAGCTGAGCCATCTAAGCCCTTTGGAAGTCAAGTCCCAGAAGTTGCACATGGAGCTACTGGACTTGGAGTTTGCCCTGCTGGTTTTCGGTCTTGTTTTGGTCCAGTATTTCCTCACTATGTCTCTATTCCTCCCTTTTGGGATGGGGATATGTATTCCGTTCCACTGTATGTTGGGAGTATGTAATTTGTCTTTTGATTTTACAGGAGCTTACAGTTTAGGAGATTGGCCTAAGTCTCAGAAGAGACTTTGGACTGTAGACTTTTATATGGCATTGAAACTGGTAAAGACTATGGGGACTTTTAAGGTTGGACTAAATGCATTTTGCATTTTATATGGTCAGGAGCCTACGGGGGCCAGGGAGTGGAATGTGGTGGTTTGAATGAGTGTCCCCATAGGCTTTAAGTATTCAGACATTTGTCTCCACTTGGTGGCACTGTTCCTGGAGGTCTTAGAAGGTGTGGCCATGCTAGAGGAATTACGTTATTGGGGGCAGGCTTAGTGAGTTTAACAAGCCGTGTGGTCTCCAGTCACTCTCTCTGCTGCCTGTGCTCATTGCGAGATGTGACCCTTAGCTTGCTGATGCAGTCTCCAACTGCCATGCCTCCCGCCACAATGGACTCTAGTTCCCTGGAACCGTCAATCGTAAGCTCAAATAAACTCTTCCTTTTATAAGTTCCTTGGTCATGGTGTTTTATCACAGCAACAGAAAAGTATATATATATATATATATATATATATATATCCTTATATGTCACATATATATATATGTCACATAATGATATATATATATATATATATCATTATGTGACATCACACATATGATCAATTAGGCAAATAGTTACTTATTTATTGCAGTTCCTGCCTCTGTATCCTTCAGGGATGTGATAATACTTAAATTCTCCTGTCATTTTCCTACAAAGGATGTTCAAGGTGGGGCAGGTATGAAAGTATGGATGCTGGAGAAATGAGAGGGCGAAGGGTTGAGGAAATGGGGACTATATCTTTGTGCTTCATTTGACAAGAGAGGTAGCCAGTGTAGCATCAATCTCTTCTCCTCAGGGTTTGGGGCTTCTGCCTCCTGATAATACTGGTGTGTCTGTGATTTGGCAGGCTACAACATCCACTCCACCTTTGGAGCTTATACTTTTAGAATAAATCATTGTAGCAGGATTTATTTTTCTTGCTTTAATTTCTTAGTGGAAAGAAACCATTTACTTCAGTTTAGCCTGCCAAGGGGGGTTCCTTTAAGTCGGGGCTTTCTTTAGTTGAATTAGCTGCATTTAGGTTACAAAGTTAGGTTCTGGTGGATTGACAACAAGGTGCAATCCAAGAGGGGAGAAAAGGAGTGGGGTGGGGCTCTTAAATTATCTCTAGTAATTATGTTATTCTGATAGAAATAATTAAAAATGAAAACCATAAACCCAAGTTCATTTATGAGTGACTCTGGTGAGTTACTGTTTATGGAAATCTGTGAACTAAACTAGATTGTACCTTAACTAAAGCGAACAGCCCTTCTGGAATTGGTTTCATTTATTTGCAGCACAGCAAGCAGGATTCACAAGTTTCAGGATATTTACTAAAGGCATGTGATTAAGAACACAATGCTACATATTACAGAGGTTTCTAGATAACATGCAGACAGTACATTCATACACATACAGAAATAAATAAAATTAATAAAAAAAAGACTCAATCTTTTTAATGATCTCACTTCAAGGAAGAGCTGTACTTCTTTTGAGTAACTGCTGACTTTACAATGTGGACATTTTGATTCTTATAAAGGATTGTGTTTCTCTCCTTTGACTTCCAGGAAGCTCGGAAATTTATGTATATATTTTTGTTTGATCACTGCCCACCAGCTTTATTTCATATTCTTCCAATTGCTCCTCTTTTTAAAGACCTCTGCCACTACCTCATGTGGTCTGTGTTATGTCACCATCAAGTCCAGTTCCTTAGACACTCTTGAGGCCTTAATTGTCCCCAGGAAAGGGGAACTCAGAAATATAACTATTCTTTAATCCTCATGTTAGTTTAAAGTACAATTATGTCAAAAACACATTTAATGCATCTGCCCTTCTAAAATCATAGCTTTTTCCTTTATTCTGCAACACATGTTAGAGTATTATCACTTTAACCTACTGATGTAGTGGCTTTTGGGGAGCTCAGGCTGACTTCCTCTGCACAGCACTGCTGCTTCACAGTTCTAAGTAGGACTGAATGCCTGTCCCTTTGGTGTCACTGTACAATTGAAATGACAGAAGTCAAACCATCCTACGTTGCAGGTCATCAGTACCACAAGGTCAAAAGAAATTCTCAGGTTAACTAGACCAAGTAAGCTATCATATTGACAAAATGGAGTAGAAATATTGGTGAAGGGATTAATCAAACAATAAGACAAATAAAATGGGAGGGTGTTAGGGTTTGAATATGTAACTATTCTTAGAAGCTGGTGGCACTATTTGGGAAGATGTTAGAATCCTTAGGTGGTGGAACCTACCTGAAAGTCACAGGAGTGGTATCTTTGGAGCCTTATTTTGTCCTGCTTCCTCCAGTCTTTCTTTCTTTGCTTCTCAGCCAAAGTGAACAGGCTTTTCCACACATAGTTCCACTTCCATAATACTCTACCTACCCACAGGCCCTCGGCTGACAAAAGACTGACATCTCTGAAACCACAGGGCAAAATAATTTTTCCTCCTTTTAACTTAAGTATTTGTCATAGTAATGAAAATCTGTGACATTTTTGTCATCTCTTCCACGCCACTTCAGTTTCCCATTTTGTCTCTGTTCCATCATATTCCCCATGAAATTGGTATGGTAAAAATAAAGATAAGTGGTATCCCCAGCTTAGGATGTTTCCTGCTTGGAGGGCTTAGAAGGACTCGAGATATGCCCTAGAGGACAGGAAGCTCATATCATTGTTCTTGAGACTCATCTTTAACTAGACTCAAGGTTAACTGTAACCCTGGCTCTACTCACCAGGATGCTTAGGCCAAAGTTCTAGGGAGAAAAGAAGGGTCTATGTGGGCCTAGAGGACCTCTTGTGCCTGTGTTCTTCAAGGTGGCCCAGTGGAGGTTCTAGGCAGGTGTAATAGGGATTTGAGTCCCTGTCAAGTCACAAAAATACCTGCCACAATTTCCTTATGTATTTTTGGAATCCTGGTAGGTTGTGCTTAGTTTTTGAAGCTGCCCCAGATCCCTTTGTGAGCAAAACAAGTTATATATGCATATATAAAGAATATAAGGCTACAATGAATACAAGTTATATATGCATATATAAAGAGCATAAGGCTACAATGAAAACAAGTTATATATGCATATATAAAGAGCATAAGGCTACAATAAAAACAAGTTATATATGCATATATAAAGAGCATAAGTGTGATGGTTAATCCTGGGTGTCAACTTGACTGGACTAAGGAACAAATAAGAGAAAAGGGTCTTCTGATTGGACCACCTCAACCCGGATGGCCCACCCCAAATGTGGGTGTTACCTTCTGCCAGCAGGCAGTATTTAAGGCCACGGCAGCGGGAGCTGGCCCCTTTTTCCTCCTGCGGCTTGCTTCTCTCATCTGGTGAGTTTGTCTTGCTGCTGTGATCAACCTTTCGGATCCCAGCGTGTACTGAGACTGGCAGATCTCCTGGAATCCATTCGGGCCTTCAGCACTAGACTGGGACTCCTGAGACATCCAGCCTTGCGGACTGAGCAGTTCCCTGGATTCCCGGCCTCTCCAGTTCGGCGCTACTGTTGAGCTCCGTCACGTGAGCAAATCAATAAATTGTATATAGTTATATATATTCATCCTGTTGCTTCTGTTTCTTTAGAGAACCCTGACTAATACAGATTTTGGTACCAGAAGTGGTTCTAGAGAAACAGAATTGAAAGGATGAATTTCTTTAGTGGGCTTGGTAGCCTCTGGAGCCAGCTCTCCAACCCAATGAAGCCTAGAGTTACTGAAGGCTCTCCTGGTGGCATGAAGAGGAATGATAATCCTTGGTGCAGACTATTTGATCTAATTATGAAGATAGATCCATTTGACTCACCTAACTCACCTCTTGTGAGAAGCAAGGAATTTAGCGACTCTATATATAAAACGTTCGAGAAATTGCAGAAAAATCAGGAAAATAATGATGTTGCCTTGTTGCTCCTAGCATGTCTGGATAAACTGTTAGACGAAAATATGGAGCTCGGTGATAAAAATGACCAGCTCCGGATTCGAAACAACAGTTTAAAGGTTTCCAAGTGTGCTCTGGAAGAGAATCTTCTCTCCAGCAGCCAAAGAGCTAAAGCAGCAGAAAATCAAGCTGGAGCCCTTATTATACGGTTGGCTGATTTACAACGCAAATTTAATTCCCAGCCACGAAAAGTGTCAGCAGTTAAAGTGAGAGCACTGGTGGGGAAAGGGTGGAACCCTGAAACTTGGGATGGAGATGTGTGGGAGAACTATGATGATGAGGATTTTGAACCCTCGGATTCTGAGGGATTTTCTTTATCTGAGGAATTAACCTCCCCACCCTCAGCAGAGAATCCACACCCTGCAGATCCCTCCTCCCCACCCTTGCCTGAGGAAATTAATCCCCCCCTCCCAGTGGGAGCTGATGTCCCTCAGGGCCCAACAATTGTTGCCTCTAGACCTATAACCAGATTGAAGTCTAAGCAAGCCCCTCAAGGTGAGATAGAAAGTGTGGTCCACGAGGAGGTGCGATATACTACTAAAGAAATTAATGAGTTTGCTGATTCATTCCGGCAGAAGCCTAAGGAATATGTGTGGGAATGGATTTTAAGGGTGTGGGATAATGGTGGAAGGAATATAAAATTGGATCATACTGAGTTTATCGATATGAGCCCACTGAGTAGAGATTCTAGGTTTAACATGGAAGCTCGAGCAGTTAAAAAAGGTGTTAAAAGTTTATTTGAATGGTTGGCTGATGTATTTATTAAAACATGGCCTACTAACAGCGAGTTAGAGATGCCTGATATTCCTTGGCTTAGTATTGATGAAGGGATTGTGAGGGTCAGGCAGATGGGCATGCTCGAGTGGATTCGAAGTGTAAAACCACATTCTCCACAATATGAGGACCCAGAGGACATGCCACTCACTGAATTTATAAGATGGAAAGTACTGAGAGAGACACCAGAACATTTGAAGAGCTTTGTTTTTGCTCTATTTCTTATGCCAGATCTTACAGTTAGAGAAGTTGTGGCTCGTTTGCATAAATTAAATGTACACGTAGTAGGTCTAACAGGACCTCAGGGTAGGCGTCAGGTGGCAGCACTGAATCGCAGAAGGCCAGATGAGCGTAGTTACAGTAATTATCATAATGGGTGGCAAAGGCAAAACAATACCTATAATGGCATGACCCGAAATGATCTTTGGAACTGGCTAATTAATCATGGTGTTCCCAGGAACCAAATACATAAGAAGCCTACTAAGTTTTTATTTGATCTGTATAAGCAGAAAAGCTCTAGAACGAATGACAGGAAGTCAACATTTGATTTTAGGAGTAGCGAATCCCGCCCAGTTGACCGGTTTCCAGACTTGAGACAGTTCACAGACCCAGAACCCCTTGAATGAAGGGGTGGCCGGGTTCCAGTGAGGAAGGACCTTGTCACAATACCAAAGAGTTATGCTGTTTGCCTTCCTCCTGTCCTTCCCCAGAGGGACCTGAGGCCTTTTACTAGGGTAACTGTACACTGGGGAAAAGGAAATAATCAGACTTTTCGAGGCCTATTGGATACTGGTTCTGAGTTGACACTGATCCCAGGAGACCCTAAAAAGCATTGTGGCCCTCCGGTTAAAGTAGGGGCCTATGGAGGTCAGGTGATAAATGGAGTTTTGGCTGAAGTCCGACTCACGGTGGGCCCAGTGGGTCCCAGAACGCATCCCGTAGTTATTTCCCCAGTCCCAGAATGTATAATTGGGATAGATATA
This sequence comes from Rhizomys pruinosus, assembly GCA_009823505.1. NCBI lineage: Eukaryota > Metazoa > Chordata > Mammalia > Rodentia > Spalacidae > Rhizomys > Rhizomys pruinosus. The sequence continues at coordinate 1,528,821 of VZQC01004415.1, forward strand.
ATTAGAAATTGGCAGAATCCCCACATTGGTTCCCTGATCTGTGGAGTGAGGGCTATTATGGTTGGAAAGGCCAAATGGAAACCATTGGTGTTGCCTCTACCAGGGAAAATAGTGAACCAAAAACAGTATCGTATCCCTGGAGGGATTGCGGAGATTAATGCCACTATCAAGGATTTGAAAGATGCAGGGGTGGTGATTCCTACCACATCTCCATTTAACTCTCCAATTTGGCCTGTGCAAAAGACAGATGGATCATGGAGAATGACAGTTGACTATCGAAAACTCAACCAAGTAGTGACACCAATTGCAGCCGCTGTACCAGATGTGGTGTCCTTACTCGAGCAGATTAATATGTCTCCTGGTACCTGGTATGCAGCTATTGATCTGGCCAATGCTTTTTTCTCAATACCGGTTCATAAGGACCACCAGAAGCAATTTGCTTTCAGCTGGCAAGGCCAACAGTATACCTTTACTGTCTTACCTCAGGGGTATGTTAACTCTCCAGCGTTGTGCCATAACTTAGTTAGAAGGGATCTTGATCGCCTGACTCTTCCACAAAATATCACACTGGTCCACTATATTGATGATGTTATGTTGATTGGACCCAGTGAACAGGAGGTAGCAGCTAGCCTAGACTTGTTGGTAAAGCATATGCGCATGAGAGGATGGGAAATAAATCCAACTAAAATTCAAGGGCCATCTACCTCGGTGAAGTTTCTAGGAGTTCAGTGGTGTGGAGCATGCAGAGACATTCCTTCTAAGGTAAAGAATAAGTTGTTGCACCTGGCCCCTCCCTCCACCAAGAAAGAAGCACAACGTCTGGTGGGTCTTTTTGGATTCTGGAGGCAGCACATTCCTCATCTGGGTGTGTTACTACGACCCATATATCAGGTGACTCGTAAGGCAGCAAACTTTGAGTGGGGCTTGGAACAGGAAAAGGCTCTTCAACAGGTCCAGGCTGCGGTGCAGGCTGCTCTGCCCCTAGGGCCATATGATCCAGCAGACCCAATGGTGCTTGAGGTATCAGTGGCAGATAGAGATGCTGTCTGGAGTCTGTGGCAGGCTCCCATAGGGGAATCACAGCGGAGGCCCTTGGGATTTTGGAGCAAGGCTCTACCTTCATCTGCAAACAACTATTCTCCTTTTGAGAGACAGCTCTTAGCCTGCTATTGGGCCTTAGTGGAAACTGAACGTTTGACAATGGGCCACCAAGTCACCATGCGACCTGAGCTGCCCATCATGAGCTGGGTGTTATCTGACCCACCAGACCATAAAGTAGGACGTGCACAGCAACAGTCCATTGTCAAATGGAAGTGGTACATACGGGACAGGGCCCGGGCAGGCCCTGAGGGCACAAGCAAGCTACATGAAGAAGTTGCCCAAATGCCTATGGTTCCCACTCCTGTTACAATGTCTCCTGGGCTTAAGCATGCACCTATGGCTTCATGGGGTTTGCCCTATGATCAGTTGACTGAGGAAGAGAAGACTAGGGCCTGGTTTACTGATGGTTCTGCACGCTATGCAGGCACCACCCAGAGGTGGACAGCTGCAGCATTACAGCCAATTTCTGAAACAACCCTAAAGGACACTGGTGAAGGAAAGTCTTCACAGTGGGCAGAACTTCGGGCAGTGCACATGGTTGTGCATTTTGCCTGGAAGGAGAAATGGCCAGAGGTTCGATTATATACTGATTCATGGGCTGTAGCCAATGGTTTGGCTGGATGGTCAGGGACTTGGAAGGAGCATGACTGGAAAATTGGTGAGAAAGACATTTGGGGAAGAAGTATGTGGATAGAGCTCTCTGAATGGTCAAAGGATGTGAAGATACTTGTGTCTCATGTAAATGCTCATCAAAAGGTGATCTCAGCAGAGGATGAGTTTAATAATCAAGTAGATCGGATGACTCGTTCTGTGGATAGTCAGCCTCTTTCTCCAGCTATCCCTGTTGTTGCTCAATGGGCCCATGAACAAAGTGGTCATGGTGGCAGAGATGGAGGTTATGCATGGGCTCAACAGCATGGACTCCCACTCACTAAGGCTGATCTGGCTACAGCTGCTGCCGAGTGCCAGATTTGCCAACAGCAGAGACCAACATTGAGCCCCCGATATGGTGCTATTCCCCGGGGTGACCAGCCAGCAACCTGGTGGCAGGTTGACTACATTGGACCACTTCCATCATGGAGGGGACAGCGTTTTGTTCTTACAGGAATAGATACTTATTCTGGTTATGGATTTGCCTTTCCTGCACGTAATGCTTCTGCCAAAACTACCATCCAGGGACTTACGGAATGCCTTATCCACCGTCATGGTATTCCTCACAGCATTGCTTCTGATCAAGGAACTCACTTCACAGCCAAAGAAGTGCGACTGTGGGCCCATGGTCATGGTATCCACTGGTCTTACCATGTTCCCCACCACCCAGAAGCAGCTGGCTTGATAGAACGATGGAATGGCCTCTTGAAGACACAGTTACAGCGCCAATTAGGTAGCAATACCCTGGAGGGCTGGGGCAAGGTTCTCCAGCAAGCAGTATATGCTTTGAATCAGCGTCCACTATATGGTACTGTTTCTCCTATAGCCAGAATTCATGGGTCCAGGAACCAAGGGGTGGAAGTGGGAATGATTCCACTCACTATCACCCCTAGTGACCCAGTAGGAAAATTTTTGCTTCCTGTACCCACGACCTTGCGTTCTGCTGGTCTAGACGTTTTGGCTCCAATGGGGGGAGTGCTTTTGCCAGGAGATACAGCAAACGTTCTATTGAACTGGAAGCTAAGACTTCCCCCTGGCCACTTCGGGCTTCTACTGCCTTTAAGCCAACAGGCTAAGGAAGGAATAACAGTAGTAGGAGGAGTGATTGATCCAGACTACCATGGGGAAATTGGACTTTTTCTCCACAATGGGGGCAAGGAAGATTATGTCTGGAAGGCAGGAGATGCTGTAGGGCGCCTTCTGGTGCTACCATGTCCTATGATTAAGGTCAATGGGAAACTCCAACAACCCAAACCAGACAGGACAATAAATGGCCCAGACCCTTCAGGGATGAAGGTATGGGTCACTCCTCCAGGGAAAGAGCCAAGACCTGCAGAGGTGCTTGCTGATGGCGGAGGAAATACAGAATGGGTAGTAGAAGAAGGTAGTCATAAATATCAGCTGAAGCCACGGGACCAGTTGCAGAAACGTGGATTATAATAGATATTAACCTTCGTCCTATTTGGTTAAGAATGTGCTTGTTTATATATGTATATATATATATATATATATATATGTATATTAAGTGGATACTTGTGTTCCCCTTTGAATGTGCAACTGAGATATGTGTTAAGTGTTGTCATATTTAGGTTATTAGATACTGAAGGACTAAGTTCTTCTCAAGGACATTACCACCTACTCTAAGATATAATGCTTTGCTATTGCACATGAGATACTTATAACATGTTAGGTGGAATTATGACCCTGCCATCGTTTGCAATTGACATTTAAGCAGAGGCTATTTATTGGGTGTCAAGTTGACAAGGGGTGGACTTGTCATGGTTAATCCTGGGTGTCAACTTGACTGGACTAAGGAACAAATAAGAGAAAAGGGTCTTCTGATTGGACCACCTCAACCCGGATGGCCCACCCCAAATGTGGGTGTTACCTTCTGCCGGCAGGCAGTATTTAAGGCCACGGCAGCGGGAGCTGGTCCCTTTTTCTTCTTCCTGCGGCTTGCCTCTCTCTCATCTGGTGAGTTTGCCTTGCTGCTGTGATCAACCTTTCGGATCCCAGCGTGTACCGAGACTGGCAGATCTCCTGGAATCCATTCGGGCCTTCAGCACTAGACTGGGACTCCTGAGACATCCAGCCTTGCGGACTGAGCAGTTCCCTGGATTCCCGGCCTCTCCAGTTCGGCGCTACTGTTGAGCTCCGTCACATGAGCAAATCAATAAATTGTATATAGTTATATATATTCATCCTGTTGCTTCTGTTTCTTTAGAGAACCCTGACTAATACAATAAGGCTACAATGAAAACAAGGTGCCTTGCTCCCCTGATCTTATGGCCATCTCATTGCCTGTGATACAAAATGAAATAAAACTCTGATTTCATGGAGCTTACAACCCAATGGGAGAAAAGGAAAGATATAAGTGAATAAATCCAATTAACCTGCTTCTGACTTGACACATTCTATAATGAAAATGCATAAGGCCCAAGAAGTAAAAGGAGAAAAGAGGCTATGGACAAATCTTAGTTTACTAAGATTTAGAGAAAGCTTTCCTGAGGAAGTTAAATTTGAACAGAGATGTAAGTGAAGAATGGAAAGGAGGCAATTGACTTGCAAAGGAAAATAATACATTAAATGTTTACCAATGTAAATGATAATAAGGTAACCAAGCATGCTTAGTAAAGGTATGAACAAGTTTTACCTACTTGCCTTTCTAGATAGTTAGGAAGATATTGGACCTTTAAAATGTAAAGGGAGGGCTGGAGAGATGACCTAGCAGTTAAGTGCGCCGACTGCTCTTGCAGAGGACCTGGGTTCAATCCCCAGCACCCACATGGCAGCTGAGAACCATCTTTAACTCCAGTTCCAGGGGAATCCAATGCCCTCTTCTGACCTCCGAGGCATTGCACGACATGGGTGCACAAACCTATATGCAGGCAGTACATTCATACACATAAAAAATAAATAATTTTTTTAAGAAATGTGAAGGGAAAATTTGTCCATAGAGTAGTTGAATATTTTGTATGTGAAGTATTTTTTGTCTATGAGAAGATATTGACTTAATTGTGGTAGACATAACAGCCTTATGATTAAATTTTTATCCTAGAGAGCATTTCAACAGTCTTCTAGAAAACAAAATAGTGAACACAGGAGGTGGCAGCTTAGTTGGTAAGATGCTGGCCTACCATGCTAGCACTCTACAAACTGGAGTGAGGTGGTATACAACTGTAACCCTTACATGCAGGATGTGGAGGCAGGAGGAACAGAAACTCACAGTCATCCCTTGCTGCATAGCCAGTTCAAGGTGATCGCTAGATATATAAAGTCCTGTATCAAAAAGTAGTAATAAAATAAACATGATGGGCCAGTGGGCTTAGTGGGTACAGGTGCTTTCTCCAAGCCTGACAACCTGAGTGTTAGGCTTTAGGATCCACATGGTAGAAGGAAAGAACTGACTCATACAAGTTGTTATCTGATCTCTGTAAACACACTGTGGCATATGCACACAGATGCATACACACAATGTAATAAATTTTAAATTATGTAAAAATTAAAATAATATAAAAGGGAAATTTTCAAGATTAAGAAATGAAAAGAATGAATCTTTTAGTCCTAGCTTCTGGCCCTTAGAGAGCAAGGAAATATGAGACCTACATTAGTAAGATTTCTAAGAAACCAAATCATGTATATTGTCTTATATACAATATACAATGGAGAGATTGATTGTAAGGGGCTGGCTGTCTCTAAAACCCATGAGGTCAGGTCAATATGCTAAAGGCATAGGGAATGCTGGTGGTTTGAATCTAGAGACAGTTCATTGACAGTTTCTTCTTCCTCTACGAAGTCCATGAAATAAGAGTAAAGTGTGGTAGTGTTTGTTGAGATAAACAAAGGGTTATCTTCAAGAAATATTTGAAAAATAAAGTAAGCAGAATTGGAGAATCAGATGTGTTGGCAAAGGGAGAATTGGAGCTACCTCCATATGTTTAGTGGTTTCAGGCTCTATTACTTAAGCTCAGAATACAGAGGGATTCGTAATAGCTAGAGTGAAGATGGAAAGTATACTTTATGCAAATAGTGAACTTAGATTTAGCTTAGATATAGTGGGTTTAAAGAACAAGTGGGGCTTGTAATGGAGATATGCAAAATAGTCTGTGAATATTAAGTTCAAAAGAGAATTAGGACTATAAGACCAAGATGTGAAATTCAACATCATGCATATTTTAGTATTCTACAATAGTGCTAACAAAACTGGCTAAATAAAGTATTAAAACAAAAAAGAAGTAGGTCAAGAGCAGAGGAATAAGAACTCACAGACAGACTAGGAAGGAGTATACAGAAAAGGAGAAAGAAATCAGGAACAGATCATGTTATTATCCACTGGAAAAGAAGGAACAATAGAGGCAAAGGGATCATCAGTAACTGTAAGGATAAGCACTTGCTTATCCTTAAATGCTGTTCCACAGTGAGGAGGCCACTGGCAACCTGAATAACAGCTGGATAAGTGATGGGAAAGAAATCCAGACTGCTGTCAATGGTAAGGGGAGGAGCGAATCTCCTCACACAGCCCTGGCCGAGAGGGAGATTTAGGAAGAAGGTCAGATTGGAGCGTTTAGTTTGTGTGAGATCTGAGCATGTTTATTGGTAAAAGAAAAAGCTCTAGATTGAAGGCTACGCAGGAGTTGAAGCATGAGATCTTAGACAGCGCAGTGAGTTCTGGGGGAAATGCAAAGGCCTTGCCATTGGATAGCATATTTGTGGCTGGAGGAAAACAGAATATCTGATTATAAAAATAAGTGCATGTGGAGTTGAAGAAGCTAAAAACTGAAAAACTTTGTGATAATTACCCTGATTTATTAAAAATAAATAAGAACTGAGACCTAAAAATACAAGTGAGATGGACATGAGTGTGATTTAAAGCAGTTGTTGAGGTTTGAGATAGCAACAGAAGATGGAAGAAACTATAAATGGCCTGACTCCAGCTCCAGATACTGAATTATAGAATGTCAGTGGTTATTACTGTGTGTTGCTTCACTAGCTAGATTGACACAGCACTGGGGACACACAGAGTTGAAGACACTAGAGTATTTCTTAATACTTGCAATGGGTACCTGTTTCTTTCCTCTCACTCTTTTTACCTAAGAGCACCATTATGGAAAAAAATCTCTAAAATGTCTCCATGTTGCATTCCCTTAAGCCTGCACTTCCTGCGAATCCTAAGCTTTCACTAATCTTAACTATTTTATCTTAATATAGAAGAAAGTATAAATAGAGTTTTACCCAATAGTTAAAAAGTCCCTCCAAACTCCCAGGCCCCATACTATTATACAAATAACAAAAGCTTAGCTTTACATGATACATTTCCTTCCAACAACCCCCAGAAATCCAAATACAGAATTTTAAACATATGCATATGCATACAGGTGCATATATTTGACACAGTACAGACCTTTCATTGGAAAAATAAACACTATTCATGCTGAGTAGTTTTCATAATTGTTTTCTTTTTGTATTATTGAAAGGGAAGCAAATCTACTTCCTCTGTATTCACAGGAATGGAAATTAGTATTGGGAATAAGCAATTAAAATCCCCAAGATGATTGCATTAAAGACGAAATACAATAAGTTAAAAATACCATCTGGAACAGACAAAATTTGATATTGAGCCAGGAAAAAAAATGGCCAAAAAGGTCCAGAATTCAAGGACAAGCTTTCTCTACCCTACCCTCTCTGCAAGGGACAGGATTTCCACACATATGGTGCTAGATTCTTCCCCTCTTCTGCAGCTCTGGATGCAGGACCATATGTGCTGCGATCTACTGCACACCAGGGTGAATAGGGATTACCCGCCATGTTCTCCTTGTTGTGCTCCTGTGTTAAGGAGTTTTTTTTAAGGAGATCTTACACGTATTGTTATAACTTATTAAATTAGTTACAGAAGCTTTTAATTATTTAATTTTTTTCACCCTGCCTCATCCTTTTCTGTGACAGATGGTTTTACTTCATTGGGCCTAAAGATCAACACTGAAATTCATTTGGGCCTGAAACCCATCTCATGGAAAATCTAATCAGCTAATTGATTAGTCATTAAATTACATTTTTGCCTGGCTGGCCTTTCATCACTTTCAATCCAGAAATGAATTGGTTGTTCCTTTTCTCAACACCTCTTATCCAGAGTGGATCTTGGCATGCCATATCTCCAGTTCTGTTTTTTTAATTAGAGTTTTTAAATTTATCCTTTACAATATAGCTTGGATTCATAAGACATTATAGTTATTTCCTTCAGTGTTTTTCTATTTTGCTAACTTTATGAGGAGTTGACAGCTAAACATAATTTGTTAACCTGTTGGCATTCGGGGCCAGATAGTTCTGAGCTGTGGAGAACTGTCTTATATACTGTGGGAAGGTTACAAACTTACTCTTCCTCTGTCCACTAGATGCCAGTAGCCAAACTCCACACTCCATCACCTCAGCTATGAAGATCAAAAGGATCTCCAGATGTCGACTATTCCCTGATCTAAAACCACTGATTGAGGTGCTTTGGGGGAAGCTTGAAATATGTCACTGAATCATGGAAAAATATTTCAGGGTGGGAAAAAAGGAAGGGAGAAAATGACAGAGGGACAGAGGGAGGAAGAAGAGAAAGAGAGGGTATGAGAGAGAGATGGATGAGAGAGAGAGAGAGAGAGAGAGAGAGAGAGAGAGAGAGAGAGAGAATCATGACTATGAATGTTTAAAAATCTAGAAACTGAAAATGACAGTAGAGGAAAAGTGCCACTGAGCAAGGACAAGTAGTAGAGTGAAGGGACAGAACACTGAAAACAACATTCTTCAACCAGATATTTTTCATTTCTGTCTCAAGTGAACCAGCAGTAAAATTTGGTCATTGCTTTCCTCTGTTCCCATCCACCACTCCCAGTCAATGACGAGTCCTATTAATTTTATCTCTCAGATCTTTCCTACTGTATCCAGTGCATCCCATTTCCATTCCCACCCTATAGCCCTAATGACAACCATCCTTTTCTAAACCACTGCATTACCTCCTAAGCTTCCCTGGATTCTAACCTGGCCCAACCCTGGCTCCTTCTCTAAACAGTAGTCAGCAGATGTTTTCAAAATTCAGATCTGACCCAGGCTTCCCACTGTTCTATATTCTTCAATGTGTCCCATTATGCTTAAGATGAAAACAACCTGAATGTGCTCAACTGGACTCTTCTACATAGCCCTACCTCTGAGCTCCTCTAGCTGTGTGCCTTAACAAGGCCCGTGTCACTCTCTGTTCTCATGTTTCTATCTTACGTCTCTCTCAAATGAGCAGACTTCCCCTTTTCCTACTTATCCTCAGATTTCAGTTGTACTTTTACAAAAAATTCATTACTATTAATTTCCTATCAGAGTATTCACCTCATAAGAGCAGAAGGGGATCTACTATATTTCCATCTCCAAAGGCCAGTAGCATAATTACATTTTTTACATTTCTACATAATTACAATGAATATTCTTTTCATCTTTGAATGAAAAAATATGTAAATAAATGACTGATACAGATAATTCTATAAAGATATTTATTGGGGTTATGTCTTCTTAATATATTGCCTTTAAAGCATTCTACTGTATTTATTTATTTGTGAGAGCAGGGAGTGCCACCTTGCTTGGCAAGGTCAGAAGACAGCTTGCAGGAGGTGACTCTCTTCTTCCACCATATGGAATCTGGAAATTAAGGGCAGGTCATCTAAACTAGAGCTAAGTGCCTTCACCCACCCAGCCATCATGCCAGTTTCAGGTTCAATGAGAGTCTCTCTCTGAAAAAAGTAAATTGAAGAACAATAGAGGATGACACCTGACAACCTCTACCCTCCATATATATGAAAACACACATGCACTCATGTAAGTTTATATATCACATGTACACATGGATATACCACACATACAAACACAAACACATAAGTATGATGCATACAGAATAAAATTTACTATAAAAGCACTAGCTAATATTTAAGCTCTAAAATATTCCATGCACAATTCTAAATATAAAATGAATATTAATTCATTTAGTCCTCATGGTGGTTTAGATGAATATCCCCTCTTCTGCTTCAAGTTTTTGTCCACAGTTCGTGGTACAGTTCATGAAGATGTAGGAAGTTTGGCCTTCTTGAGGATACTCAGCATAAAGAAGGCCCTGGGAGGCCAAGAGTCCTCTCAAGAACATTGCATGGAACTGTGAAAGTGAAGCCTGGTTGGCAATGGAGACTCCAAGATGTTGGAGATGCCAGAGCCCTGAGTCATCTGCCATGGAGAGCTGTGTACAGGGAGATTTACTATCCCCAGAGAGACATTTATGTGGCAGGTAGCAGAGTTGGAGGGGCTGAGCCACCTAAGCCCTGGGAACCGAAGTCCTAGCTATTAAACATGGAGCTCCCAAATTTAGAGTTTGATTTACTGGTTTTCAGTTTTGCTTTGGTCTGGCATTTACTCAGTATGCATGCAACCCTCCCTTCTGGAATGGTAATGCATTTTCAGTTCTACTGTATGTTGGATGTAATTCGTTTTTTTGATTTTGCAGGGGCTTATAGTGAAAAGATTGCCTTGAGTCTCAGAAGATACTTTGGATTCTGGACTTTTGAACAGTATTGAGACTGTTAAAAACTATGGAGACTTTTTATTTATTTATTTATTTATTTATTTATTTATTTATTTATTTGTTTGTTTGTTTTGGTCTTTTTATGAGACAAGGTCTCCCTGCAGCTCCAGTTGTCCTGGAAATTGCTATGTAGACCAGGCTGGCCTCGAACTCACAGAGATTTGCCTGTTTCTGCCCCCCCCCCCCGCACCAAGTGCTGGGACTAAAGGTGTGCACCACTATACCCAGTTTAAGACTATGGAGTCTTTTAAAGTTAAACTAAATGGATTTTGCATTATAATGTGATCTTGAGCCTATGGATGCCAAGGAATGGAATGTGGTGGTTTGAATTAGTGTTCCCCATGGGCTCCACTATTTGAACACTTTATTGTCCCCAGTTGGTGGCACTGTTTGTGAAGGTTTATGCGGTGCACCTTGAACATCACTGGGACTGGCTTTGAGAGGAAGGACTCATGTATCAAGTCCAGGTCCTCTCTCTGCTTCCTGTGACTCCTCAGGTTCTGCTCTGTTCACCCCTGCTGCCATGCCTCTCTACCGCCATGGACCATTATCCCTCTGGAACTGTAAGCCAATAAACTCTTCCTTCTATAAGATACCTCTGTCACCATGTTTTATCACAGGAAGAGAAAATTAAGTGGTTGAAGCCCCAGTGTATTGTCAAGGATAGGTACTTGGAAGTAGGATGCTGATTCTACCACTATTGACTAGGTGAAGTTAATCAAGATACTTCAAATAAGTTTCTATTGTAGGAACTATTTTGCTTCGAGCAGGTACAGCACCATCCTGCTAAGGAAGGGGAAACAGTGGCTGCCTGCGGTCGCAGCTGGGGAACTGACCCCTCAATGCAGAGATCAGTTGGTCACTTTCATAACCTGATCCGAGAGGTACTTCCAGGTTCTTAGCCTAGGAAGCAGAATGTTTCCCGTCTGATCGTGCTATCCCACCTGCCCAAACTGCTGTTCTGTGGAAAAGAATTTCAAGCTGCAGGCTGATGGCCGATCTTCAGCCTCCACCCACTTACAATCCACTCCACAGGTTGGTGACCTGATTAGTCTCTGTCTAACCCCAGGCTAGCTTACCAGGTTAGTGATCTGATTGATCCCCATCTAACCCATTAGCCTCCAACACTAGATCCAGGCTTGCTTCAGCCTGTATACACACCAAATAACTGATCTGGGAATTCTGTGATGATGGTAATGGAGAATTCACCTTATTGCATGCTTCAAGTCACCTTTATAAGCAAAATAACATCATCTCTCAGAGCCAGTTGAAGACCCAAGTCTTACACTCCTGTATGCTGCTGCCCCACCTGGGGTCATGTGCCTAGGCCATGAGTTGCTCCCTCTTGGGGTCAGAGGGGCTCCATGACTTCCACATTGGGCCCTGAGATATGTTAGCTGAGAACTACCTCGTAATTCAAACAGGATCTTCCCACATTTTATATTTCTACATTTATAAAATGTGGACACTAAATTTAAAAAATGTGGACACTAATCAAAACTACTTTAGCATTTTGTTTTGAACAATAAATGAATAAATATTCATAAAGGGGCTTTGAATGATGTCTTCATGTGATTGGTTATTTGACACTGAGCATCTCTATTTCAAAACTACAAAATCTGAAACATTTTGAGCTGACACAAGTAGAGCACAAATAGGAGACCCTATACCATTACACAGTCTTTCAGCCACTAAATAAAAATATTTCTAAAACTCTCTTCAAATAATATATATATATATATATATATAGATATATATATATGGAATATATAAAACAGCAATAAGATATCTTTGGTATATCTTGAGCCGTAAGTTAAGAATCATGTGTTATTTTAAGTTGGTACATTTGGAGAAATTTGTTACAGTACTATAAAGAAACTTATGAGCGTATAGTATAAGTTTAGCGAGGTAAAGATGCAGGGAGTTTGTAGCATATTAAAGATTAATCACCTTGTGATATATGATATTAAGATTGGGAATATGACCAAGAGACTAGTGATGTCTGAGTTTTGGATCTAATAAGCCGGGTTTAAATTTTGTTTTCATTCATACAGCTGCTATTGGGGCATGCAATGGCACATCTCAAAGCTGAAGTTTCATCATCAGTAACACAAGGATGACAGTGTCACCCTACCATGCTACTGAAGGGGTACAACCACTTGGAAGAAATGGGTCTGGGATTTCAAGAAAATGACCACCCAGTCCAAAGTCTTTCAGCAAGGCAAAAAGATTTACTGCTGTAAAGGGTTCATAGATCAAGAAAGCACACCCAGCAGAGGGGCTGCTGGGTCTTTATTCTTAAATCAAAGTGTCCTGCACTTCACTTCAGAACCCGCCCTCACATTCTTACTGATTTAAATGACTGGCTGATTTAAAACAATGCAGTTGATAAGCATAATGCAGTTTTGAGCAAAGAGTACAACCTTGAGCACATATTTTGATTTCAAGAAGTGCTGACCCTGGAGGAATTTTAATTTCTGCCCAGCTGCTTCTGTACATTTTTTAAAACCAGCTACAGTTTTATAATACATGAGCTCACTATGTAGACAACACTGGCCTTGAACTCACAGAGATCCACCTGCCTCTGCCTCCCATGTGCTGGGATTAAATGTGTGCATCACATGCCCGGCCTAAGACAGTTCTTAGCCACCATGTGGGTGCTAGGAATCGAACCCAGGTCCTCTTCAAGAGCAGTCGGTGCTCTTAACCACTGAGCCATCTATCCAGCCCCTTTTCTGTACATTTTTAAATGGAGTTTTGTCATATAATTCAACCCTTTTCTTTACATTTCCACACTGTGAAGGTACTTCCATTCAGGAAAATGAGCTATGAGAGTGACTGTTTCTATATATTTTACAGACGACGAGACTAAGACCAAAGCAGAGAACAACTTGAATGAAATAGCCAGTGTGAGACAGAATCTGGACTTCACGCATGTTCTTAAAATCTTTCTTACTATAAGACTGAGGAGGTGGCTTGGTGAATGCTTGCTCTTCAGATACAAGGAACTGAATTCAGATCCCCAAAAGCTACATTAAAAAAAAAAAATCCAGGTGTGGCAGGAGATTCCTTCAACCCTAGCTAGTACTGGTATAGGACAAAGCCAGGGAGATTTTCAGGCCTGTTGACCATCCAGTCTGGCTGAATTGGCTTTAGGGACAGTAAGGGACCCTGTTTAAAAAAAATAAGGTGGAGAAATGTTGAAGGAAACCATCAGGACGTCAGCTTCTAGCCGACATGCAAATTCACATGCCTTTGCACACTTACATACACATGTTCACAAATGTATACATGTACCACACCCCCACAAAGAAACACACAGACACACAGACACACAGACACACACACACACACGCACGCACACACACACACACACACACATGCATACACATACACACACATCCTATTATGAAATGTCTTTCATCAAATATCAATGCTTTCCCTAAATGGCTTTTAAAAATTCATGACTATAATCATGGCTATAAACTAATTTGACTTCTTCATCAGTTTATTTATAACTTATTTGCCTGCTTCCAACAATAATTGAAGGAGACTTAATCAAAACTAATACCTAAAAACTAAATCTTTACCAGCCACTTTAGCAGTGCTGCTAATAAGTTGTCATTGTAGGAAAGATTAGAGTAGGTCTTCTAATTCATGGAACATTCCAGGCCCAGCAAGTGCTACTAATTAAGTGATGTTTGGGCATCCAGGAAGTATTCCTATGTTCTCTGATTTCACCTTCAGCATTCGTGCAATTATTGATTATACATATTCTGGAGATTATGTTAGAGAAGTCACCTTAGGAGTTCAAAAGAATTTAAAACACGGGGAAAATAAATGAAAGGAGGAAAAGAAAATAACAGAGAAGAAGGGAAGAAGAAAGAAAAGGAAAGAGGAGACATCCCCTAAGGAAAGCTGTATATCCTCATAACTCAAGATAATTCATAACAGGGGAAAAAGTAAGGTGTTGGGAAGAAAGGAGAATGATTTCAATAAATTGTGAAACTCCCTATTTTAAGGAATGTGTTGTGAGATACATCTTACAGATAACTTTAACGTTCTGCTAAGTGTCATAACAACCAAATATTAACATGGCTTGGAAAAAGGCCATTTTTTAGCTCAAATAGGTTACCAAGCTACTCTTTAGAATGAGCTCAAGTGGAATAGTTCTTACACTGGCCAAATTAAAAAAAAAAAAAGCTGAGGATTGGAAAACAATCAAATTCTAATAGTTTCATCAATTGTTTCAGATTATAGACTGAAAGACTATGAAGTGGGAATATAAGTATATATGTCAGTTCATAAAACTAGATACCTGGGGGCTGGAGAGATGGTTCAGCAGTTAAGAGCACTGACTGCTCTTGCAGAGGACCCGGGTTCGATTCCCAGCACCCACATGGCAGCTAAGAACCGTCTTTAACTCCAGTTCCAGGGGACTCCGATGCCCTTGTCTGACCTTTTCAGCATTGCACAACACAGGTGTACCTACCTACATGCAGGTAGTACACTCATACACATAAGGAGTGAAAAAAAAAATTAGATACCTGAATGAAATCTCTTCTTAAAACATTTAGTTTCTTTTTTCACATATATATATATATATATATATATATATATATATATATATATATATATGTATATAAATGTGAAAAAATATTATGTATAAATATGTGAAAATATATATGGAAAAAGAATACTGTATAAAATACATTATATGTGTTTTATACATAATATTTTATATATAAATAAAATATTATTAAAATTAAAAATAATTTTTTAGTCGCCATTATATCCACTTCTGTATTGGCACCCTCTTGCAGCCCCCGCCCCTGCCCCGGAGTTCACACCTTCTATCATTTGTTCTAGGGTCCATTGTGGCAAATTACTCTCTCTGCTCACTGCTCAGTGCCAACTCATCCCCTGAGCTCTAGTCAGCCTACCCAGAGTCTCCTAAAGGAGGCCAGGTCTTTAATGAGTATTTTTTTGAGTGGTAGACCCTAAAAAAAAAAAAAGAAAACAATTCCAGGTCTGACCTCATAGGAAAATTATAATGTATACTTAATGTCCATGTGTAATTGTAATGAAGGCCTGAAGAAATGTGTGGAAAAGGATGGCACAGAGAAAGCATGGGGCAGTTCATAGATAGAGCATAGATAGAGAAAACATGAGGAAAGGCATTTTGGAAGAGCTATTTTAAGTGTTGGAGAATAAGTAGATACAGTAAGGAAAAAAGGTAAAAGCAGGTAAATATGGATCTGGATTGATGAGGGGTGTGTGTATGAACAGAGAGACTTTTTATCTGGGAAGAAATATAAGCTTATTTGTTTAAGCAAAAGTTTTCTCAAGCAGTTTCTTCATACTATGCTCATTTTGAGGGCATAGTGAGGAATTAAATGGAAACTCTGCCTTCAGAGATGCACAGTACATTAAAAGAAAAAAAAATATCATGGGGATATCGCTCACACAAAAAGCAGGAACAGATTCTTGGTTTAAAATAAGCATTATTTTTAATTTACTTCACTGTGTGAAAAGTCTTTATTTATGAGTAATTGTTCAAAGCGAATGCATTAGAGATAGACCCCAGTCTTGGACAGAAGCAAAGATGGTTTTCACTCCCACTCACCTTTTGTTCCAATAGAAAAAGAACATTGTAAAACTGTGAATAACTTCCTGGATAGACTCATTTAATATATAGAGCAGTAAGAACATCTAATATTCATGTTGACTTCATTATGGATTTTGCATCAGCCACAATATACCAACAGTCTACTGTGCAAACTGTTGTTTTTATGCCTTTTTTACCATAAAGAAATTAAGGCATTGTGGGCTCCAGGAGCCCACTCAAAGATGGTGGTCTTATAGCTGGTTTCCTGTGGAACACAGGTGGTGGGCTGCAGACCACATGTGCTCCTCATGCTTAAAAGTTTCTGAGATGAAAACTGGGTCTAAAGATTGGTATCAGATGCTGCTTTCACTTCCCTCTGTTTAATGCTTTTCCAGCAGTTCTCTCAAGTGTGGACATTTACAGTGTATGCATTTCAAGGTCTGTGCAGATCTATATGAGAATGTGGTGCCCTCATCTGAAGATGGAAGATGCTATTTTTTGCAGAACTGCTGGCTTTAAAACTTAGCAAATCATTTTTTACCTTCTAAGTGTGCTGTGAATCCTTAATAGGAATTTATTTTGTCAAAATTTCAATTCCAATTAGATCCCATGTAATACAAAAGTGTACAGTGAACTCTTCCATGGCAGGTCCATAGAAGTCTGTGGGGTTTAACATTCTTGCTTAGTTTTCTAATCAGCAAAATATCTTTTCTCCCCATGTCAGTATCTGTTTATGCATTTCCCAAGGCTTGTGAGGCAGGGTATTAAACAGGGAACACATATAACCATTATAAATGAAGAGATTAAAAGATTCAGATGGACACCCAATGTACTCACATAAATACAAAAAAAAAAAAAAGCAAACAAGAGCATTTAGCAGTGGTGCTTATTGTAAAATGGCACTGCACACTGCTATTTTTTCTATTTCTAAACCAATTTGAATTTCAGGGCTCATTTGCGGTACTGGTTCTGCCCCATCAGTAACCAGGAGATTTTTGTCTTTCTGCTATTTTTTTTAAAAAGCATCAAACTTTTTAAGAAACTTGTTCTCAGATCTTGCCTGTGGTGAGCTGGCACTTCCTGAAACTCTGGTTGCAAAGGTGGGGAAGAACGAAACGTCACACTGATTCTCATCTATCATTAAAACTGACCTTGGGCCATGGGTGCATGAACACATGAGGTGATTGGGCAAAGGAGCAGCAGACTTTGTGTTCACTGACCACCAGCTGCAGCCAGATGGCCTGGTGGAGATGACCTTGGGAGAGCCCTGATTATAGATGCATTTGACAAAATTAAGAATATTTGAAAATCTGATAATTAATAACTTCATCAATGAACCAAAGAATTTAACTCAGAGCCAAATCTCATTAGCAGTCTAAGAAAAAGTTTCTGAGATTCTTCCTGAACCCTTATCCACCTGGCTACTGTCCTTGCAAAAAGACTTGTTTAACTATTGTTATAGATTTAAGTATTTTAAAATGAAAACAGTAGAAGTATTTTTATAGGAAATATTTTGAGAGAAGCTACTCTATATTATATGCTAAGATTGAATGGCAGAGAGGTGAGGGCTGGGAAGCAGAAAGATCATTGAAAAGACAAATGGGAATTCCCAACACCCAGAGATGAATTAGAATGCAATGCTTAGTTGGAGTGTTTTTCACAAGTATGATTAAGTTCTTGGAACTAACACATCCAGGAAACTTCAATAGTCTGATTATAATCACAGATGCTTCATATCCTCAGAGAGAATGTTGCACTTGGTAGGCACTGAATAATGCTCTTTGAATCATTATTGAATCAAAATCAAATAGCAAAACAAAGAGTCACAAAATCCACACACTTCCAAGCACACTGGAGGGGGGGCATTCAGCTGTACAAATAAGTCTGTAATAGGAGCAGGTACCAATTATCATGTAGCTAGGAGGATCCAGAGGCCTTGCTTAAAGTCTCTGCCCTCACATGTCCTAGGAGCTGTGCCCATTATTATGTTAGGTGAGCTCTTTAACCATGTCCTCATCACTAAGCAGGGGTCACTTATTTCCAGAAATAAGTGTTTTGGATTTTTTTCAGGTTTTTTGAATAATATGAATCAAATATTATTGTTTTGGTTGCAATGAGATATGGCTATTTTAAAGATTGGAATACTTGCTTGCATTTTTGTCATTTTTGGCTCAGGATCTCCCTGTAGCCTCAGCTGGCCTAGAACTCACTATGTAGACCATGCTGGCCTTGAACTCACAAGATCTGCCTGCTTCTGCCTCTCAAGTGCTGCAATTAAAGGTGTGTACCACCATGCTTAGAAGAATATTTGCTTTTTAAAATCCTTATAGAATATTATTCATTTAAAAGATATTTTCAAAGATACCAGATTGGAGGAGAAAGAATTAGAAAAACTGAACTTAAAGTCTGTGTATCCAAATCTTAACTTTTCGTATACAGCAGACTTTCAAATAATATTTCCCTTTTAAATAGTATTTCAACAGAGAAACTACTTCTATTGATTAAAAATCATTGGAAACTATTGAATTAAACTCATTTATTTGGGTTTCAAGGTATGAAAATAGTTAATCAAAAATGTTGATAAACAAAAGAATGGACATTCAATCTATGGAACATACATAGAACAGCATACTTTTCAACATTAGAAAGGAATGATCCACTTACATATGGAACATTGTGGATAAATCTCCAAAAGATCATGTTGCACTACAAAGCCAAACATCTTTACAGTTTGTAATTCAGTTATATAATGAATCTTCTTCCAAGGTGTCACTAACTGAAAGGGACCACAAGATAATCTTCTGGAGTGATAAAAATATTATGTATCCTGATTTGACAAGTGGTTATTCAGATCCTATATAAAACCTATTGTCCTGTATGTTTAGGATTTGTGCAATTCACTCTACATAAATAATGCAATTATTTCTAAAAGTAGGGACAATGTATTAGTTTTCTGGTTATTGTTGTACAAAAGGGAAATTAGAATTGGCCAAACATCACAAAAGATACTGGAAATGTAAATTATGACAAAAGTCCTTGTATAGATTTTCAACAGTTGCTACAGCAAATTGCCACTAGACTGAAACAGAAACATACAGCTGTGACAGTGTTGCAGAAGCCAGAAGTTGGAAATTAAGGTGTCAGCAGAGCCACAATCCCTCAGAAGTCCTGAGAGAGGATCCATCCTGGCTCTTTTTAAAATTATCCTATTTTTAATGGTCAAATAATTTCATATATTTATGAGGAAAAATGTACTGGTATACATGTTTTATTATGACTATATCAAACTAATTAACATAATTACCATCTCATATTACATATGATTTTTTGAGGTGAGACATTTAAAATCTACTCTTTTACCAACTTTTAAATGTATTATACATTTATTAGTTACATTTATTGAATGTAAATGTATTTATTAATTATAGCCAACACTCTGCACAATTAATTTCTAAAGGCTGTTTCTATTGTGTAACTGAAACTTTCTACCCTTTGGTCAACATCTGTTCTTTTCCCATCCTCTTCCTTCCCCCTGTCTCTGGTAACCACTACCTGACTCTCACTCTGTAACTTCAACTTTTTATGTTCCATTAAGGTGTTTGCCCTAGCTTACTTCACATAGGATATTATTAAGTTTGCTCTATTTTAAAAATTATTTTTTTCTTTTAATAGGAAACAGAAACAATACGAAATGGCAATAACAAAACAGAGCAAAAAATAACAAAAAGGGGGGTCCCATTTCTTATTCTGGTGAAATAATCAATGTGCAGGGCTTGGTATGTATTTCTCTTTTTTTTTCTTTTCCCCCCTCTCTCCTTTTCCTGATGTTTCTGGACTACTAGAAGGATATATGTTTACAGGCTAGTCCAGGAAGCCTTGGGTTCTCAGCTGAGAAAGAGTTTGGTTAATTTGGGGGGGGGGTGTCTAATCAATTTCTACCTCCTGTTTAGTTAGAAAAGGGTCACCACAATCACTAGAAGGGAATAAGGTTGCTGACCACTCTGACTTCTTCCATGCTGAAAAGGGACATTGGGTGTGGCAACTGGGGTATCCCCCATTCAGAGGATCAATTTAAAAGACCTCCAAACATAACTATACAGGGGAAAAATCCTTGACTGGTACCTGTGAAAGTGAAATGAAGGTAGGAGTAGTTAGGTGCATGATCTAGGTAAGGGAACAGGAGAAGTAAGAACAGGGTGAATTCCAATGTCCAACTTAAAGATCCACTAGAATTTCTTGACCAGGGGTTTCAAAGCATCCATTTATTAGGTTTCTCTGTTCATTTGGCCATGATGTATGGACTAAGGATCTGCCTTTCAGGATTTTTAATAGTCAGGATATGAGTTTCCACTTAGATATTTGCTAGAAAGAAAGAAGAAAATTTATTATTGAGCATTAATTAACAACAATAATGGACTTGTCCTTTGACTGCAGGTGACCCTACTCTGTTAATCAAGGGCAAGATCTAAGGATTTTATGCCTATTTAACGTTATTTCCCATAACTTTATGTGGAGACATAATTTTTCAGGCTTTAAAAACTATATTGACTATTTATCTTTTGGTTATACTTTCCTTTTGGTTGCTTAAATCCACATAATTAGCCCAGATTAACTGAACTTTGTTTTCTCAAGATCATTTGAGGTTCAGGTATTCAGGCAGCACTTGGGTTTTTGGGGAGGGGGAAGCACCTGGTTCCTTCTGCCCATTCTTAACCAGTTCCATTTACCGAGGACAGGGTCAGGTCTTGCTAGACTGGCCTTTCCTTCGGTGCACAAGGCAACTTTCCTCTATGCTGAGCTTCCTCTTTATAGACTAGACATTGGTTAGGGTTCTGTTGCTGGATCTCCAGGTCCTCACTACACAGGAATCCTGGTGACTCACAATTACAAAACATTTTAAGGGATGCCCCCATACAAAATCCCCTGGGTCCAATTGACCTCAGAGGGCAAGGAACAAAATTGTCCCTTAAATCCCTTGGCCAAGTTGGTATGGGCCTTAAAGTACAGGCATTAAGTATCAAGTTAAGTTACACCAATCTGGGTACTTTTAATTACTCTATCATATGTAGATAAACCTTGAAGAAAAGACTAAGAAGCCTTGCATATTGACTGGAAGAAATTTAGCATCATAGGATAAGCAGGCAAATCTGATAAGAGAAATTTAAACAATTTTAGGCACATCTTAAATATAAATGATTTACTACAAACAGAAGTAGTCTGTTTACTTTCCCAAACCCCATATCCAGATTTGTAGTTTTCCAAAAAAGGGAACTACTTATTGACTGGAATTAAGGTGAAAAAACTTACCAAGTCTGTCCAAACTGTCTCCTTCTGGGCTGCGTGCCACTAGTTCAGGGAAATAAACCTAGCTTTTCTTGAGTCAAGTTATCGTGGAATGGGCAGAACACATATCAAAAGTAACATGTGCATATTAGACAGAGACCAAAAAACACCTTTCAGTTGTCAAGGTAACCCATTGCTTATCTATGCCCCTTTAATTTGAATCTACAACTGGAGTCCAGTACAAGCCAGGAATGGACCAAAAACCAGCCATAACCCTCTGTATGATTATAATCCCATTTAGACCATTAGTAAACTGGCTTTGGTGTTTATATAATTCCACTCCAAAAACATTTAGCCACTTCAATTCAGTACAAGTATCTTATTTTCCACTAAACCTTTCAATATTTATAGCCATCCAGACAAACAGTGCAGTTCCCCCAAATACATTACCACAAAATAAAAACCTTAAAGTGGTAATCAAATCTCCCCCACACAAAACACAACCAAGTGCCTTGAATTCTATTCTATCTTGTATTATAAGAGATTTTTCCTTCTTTCTTACTGCCATTTGCTTGTATTATTTTTTCCCTCCTTTCACCTTGATATGATATTTATCTTTAAAGGTGAGGTAAGTTTCTTGGAGACAAGAGAAAAAAAAGTTGGGTTTTGTTTCTTAATCCATTCTACCAGTATATGTCTCTTAATTGGAGACTTCAGTCCATTGATATTTAAAACTGTTGTTAAGAGAATTAAATTTCTTCCAATAATTTTGGTTTCTAGTATATTCTTACCCTAGGTTTTTATTTCCATAGTGGTAGTGTCATTTGTTTTGTGGTGTTGATTGTTCACAGTCATCTCTGCCCTCCACTGTTTGTATTGCTTGAAGTATTCTCTGCAGGCATGGCTTATTGGAGAGGAATTTTTCAACTTATTTATATCATGGAATATTTTCCTTTCTCCTTCAATTATAATAGACATTTTTGCAGGATAAAGTACTCTGGGTTGGCATCTATAGTCTTTTAGAACTAGGAATATTTTAGATCAGGCTCTTCTAGCTTTCATTGTCTGCATTGAGAAATCAGGTGTAATTCTGATAGGTTTTCCTTTGTAGGTAAATTGTTGCTTTTCTTTTGCAGCCCTCAGTATCCTTTCTTTGCTTTGAACATCTACTGTTTTTACTATGATATGGCATGGAGCATTTCTTTTCTGGTTCTGTCTGCTTGGTGTTCTATATGCTTCTAATACTTGTAAAGGTATCTCATGCCTTAATTTGGGAAATTTTTCCTCTAAACTTTTGTTGAAGACCTGGTCCATATCATTATCTTATGCATTTTCTTCTTCTTCTATCCCTATAATTTGTAGGTTTGGTCTTTTCATAGTATCCCACAGTTCCTGGTTATTCCATTCTTGTGTTTTTCTTTTTTAATTTTTCATAATCTTTAATTGATTTATCCAATTCTTCCGTATTGTTTTCTAATCTTGATATTTATTTTCTACTTCATTCATTCTATTACTAAGAGTTTCTCCCATCCTTTCCAAGTTGTTTGTGGAATGTTGCATTATATTTTTTCATTTCACTTGAATTTTCTTCAATGTTTCTATATCTTTTGTAATTTCATTCCAAAATTTATCATTGTCCTCTTTCAATTTATCCCTGTCTTCTTTTAGATGCCAGACTGTTTTGTTTATAAGCTCCTTAAATTCCTTCAACTCCTTAATTTCTCTAATCATATTCATAATTGTTCTTTTGATATCTGTATCCCGAGTTATATCCAAGGGGTCTTCATTAGAGGGTACTTGAATATGGGTATTAGTATTTGATGGAGATCCACTTGAGTCTTTCTTTCATTGAGCTTTAGGCACTTGGGTAGCTTCTGTTTGGAGTGGTTCTAATGTGAAGTTTTCATGTTTATTGGGCTGACACTGATTTTGGTTATATTCTTTAGGTGTTTGTTGACTTCATAATTAATGTACAGGTGTGGATACCTTAGGATCCAAAATCTCAACTCTATCCTAACACTGTACAGACAACCCCTCACTCAGCCAGCAAAGAGTTTGCCCAATGGACTAAGCCAAGCAACACCCAATCCAGCTCAAACTCCCAAGGCCTGCGAAACTGCATCCTAAGGGCCCCAGGCACTCCAGTCTTGTGGGCTGGAAGGTCACAACCATGCCTCTGCAATGCAGCCAGAGTCCCCCACATCCAAGTTAGATGAGCCCCAATCCCCCACCTGGTGAGATGTACTCACATAACCACTGTACACCACTCTTAATCTACTGACCAATCCTGCAGGGCCAGGTGCCAAGGTCTGTACCTGAGTTCAGTAGGAGAAAGGCTCAGTCAATACCTGGGCTATCTCTGTTGTCTCCTGAGGCTTTTGGGTGATGTCTATAGAGCCAAATTGTAGTTCTTAAGGATCCAAATGCCCTAGGAGCACCTCTGACACTTCCCAATGCTATTGGGGGCCCCTCCCTCATTTTGCTCTTAGCTGCTCAGAATGCACCCACTGCCTACAGAGCTGCCATCTTGGAAATCTCCTTTTTTATCTTTTTGTCTTTTTGAGACAGGGTCTCCCTGTAGTCCCAGCTGGCTGGAACCTCTCTATGTAGACCAGGCTGACCTTGGACTCACAGAGATCCACCTGCCTTGCCTCCCTAGTGCTAGAATTAAGTCATGGTGCCTGGCTACTCTATATTGTTGTAAATGAAAGACTATTCTGCTTTTCTAAAATTAAATATTAGTCTGTTGTGCATGAAGGCCATTTTTGTAATGTCAAAATAGAAACTGGGAGAGAAGATATGTTGTGCATACACACAGCCACATTAACTCTTCCCTGTTTACCAAGGTCCTTGTGGTCCCATGGCTCCTTCTGGTGCAGTCGCAGCACTTCCTTCTCTGTTTCTGGTGTCCCGTGGTACATTTTCTCTGAATGTTCACATGGCTATCCTTCCTTCTTATAGGGACATCAGGCAGTGCTAATAACCTTGTCTTTACTTATTACTCATGAAAATATTCTATTTGTGAATCAGGTTTCACAAGTCCTGGGGTTGGGGGGGGCGTCAAACTTTAACATTTCTTTCTGAACTGTGGGGAATACAAGTCAATCCTTACCAGACCTGATTCATCCTAGTTTTATAGTTCTTCCACATACCATTTCCTGAATTTCCCTACTCTCTTCCCTGTCACACTGATTTGTAAAAGCATTTGAGTCCTACTGGAAAACACAGTCTGCTTATTGACAAAGTGAGTGCTTTCTCTCGCTATTAGAATAATTATCTCTAGAAAAAGACATTAAAATGAGTTTTGTGGGGGAAAATGAGTTTCCTATCTTTTCTCTGGCACCAAGTTCAGTTTGCTCTCAAAACTCCAGCCTAAACAGAATCTTTAAGGTAAATTTTTCATTGTTGTTTCTTTGAAAATGAATGTTCTACTGTACAATACAGTAGTTAATGTGACTAGCTTGTCTTCTGCCTACACAGTTGCCTACAGATTCCTACAAAGGTAGTATCAGGATCTGAAACCAATGGCTAATCAAAGGAAAGAGACAAAAGGATAATGCTGAATTATGGAAGGGATGAGCATGATAAATCAATATCATTAGGTGCTCCTTAAAGAACAATTATGCAATTACATGAATGTGAAAATGCAATGCAGTATTTTAGGATTTCAGAATCATCAGAAAGCTTGTACATCAATGGATTATATGACAGAGGATTCAGTAATCATGTTCATTAAAATATTTCACACTTCCAATTTCTTCCCAGCCCCCACTCAAAATCTATTCTGTGAAGAGTTGAATAATGAAAATTTTTTTTCATTATCAGCAGATAGATAATAATTAAATCTGCTTTTATTTCCTGGGGTGATCTTTGTCCACATTTGGGTTCTCAGCTGATATTCTGAAATCTAATAAATTACTGGACGGGGCTGGAGAGATGACCTAGTGGTTAAGGGTTAAGAGCACCAACTGCTCTTGTAGAGGGCCTGGGTTTGATCCCAGCATCCACATGGCAGCTGAGAACCATCTTTAACTCCAGTTTCAGGGGAATCCAACACCCTCTTCTGACCTCCACAGCATCCTACATGCAGACAGTACATTCATACATATAAAAATAAATAAAATTTTAAAATAAATAAATAAATAAATACATAAATAAATTATTGGAACTACCTTAAGCTGTCTCCAGGATGAGCAATAGTATATAATGGTGTTCCCTCTGCCTTCCTTGTCTCACATAGCATCTTACCTCACACAGAGTGTGCACTGTCTCTCAAGTTGGCATACTTTTCCCATACCCTCAGACATGGGAAATCAATCTGGTAATTTTGGATACAACTTTTGGAAGTGTTTCCAGGTCCAGTTAGAGTGAAGATGAAGTCAGATTAGGAATGGGAAGTGCAACTGTGAGGAGTTAATACCTGCAGCCAAGAGGTCAAGATGGATAACAAATCCCCAGTTGAACAGCTGAGGTTAAAATGGTGTGTTTGGAGCAACTATGGCAGCTGCAGATCACTAAGACCACTTCTACCTGGAAAGAGTTCAGCACTGGATGAGGCACCTTAGTAAGAGGAAAACTTTCTTTTCTCCTTGTGAGTTTATTTATTGCATTTATTATCAAGGAAAAGCATTGTATATTAGCAAGAGACCTAGACTGTGATTTGAGTCAGACCACTAACTATGTGCCCTTTGACACCACTCATTCTCATTATGTTCATACTTGGCTCCCTAGCTCCCTGATTATATGAAATATTGGCTCAATAGATGGTGCTGCTATATGACGGAAATGCTGACTACAGTACTAGCCACTCACGAAAGCCACAGTGTCACTGAGGAGATAAGGCACAATTGCACTAGTGAAAAATAACGTTGAAAACAGTTGGACACCTTGATGGAAGTTTTGACAATACACATGTCATGATTGAATGGGTTTCAGAGCATTGTTCTTAGAACTAGTGACATAATTCTGAGAGGTAGAAGAAAATAAGAATGTATGCTGTAGGAAGTATTTTTGCAAGGGTTAGAATGAGTTAGACTCCAGATAGAAAAATGAGTGGCTTAGCATTTACAAAAAGTCCATAAGTCTAATAGTACAAGATGTGTTATGAAACAATGCAAAGTTCCCAGAATTGGTGAGAGATGGCATGTGGTGGTTTGAATGAGTGTCCCCCATAGGCTCTAGGTATTCAGACGTTTGTCTCCAGTTGTTGGCGCTGTTTTTGGAGGTCTTGGGGTGTGTGGCTGTGCTGGAGGAAGTGTGTCACTGGGGGCAGTGCTTAGAGAGTTTAACAAGCCTCGTGGTCTACAGTCGCCCTCTCTCTGTTTCCTGTGCTCTTTGCGAGATGTGACCCTCGGTTTGCTGCTCCAGATCCAGCCGCCACACCTCCCGCCACAATGGACTCTAATTCCCTGGAACCGCCAATCGTAAGCTCAAATAAACTCTTCCTTTTATAAGTTCCTTGGTCATGGTGTTTTATCACAGCAACAGAAAAGTGACTAATACAGTAAATTGGTACTGAGAGTGGGGTGTTGGCTGTGAAGAACCTGACCATGTGGATGTTTGGAAAAGTGTGGAAGACTTTGGAACTTTGGGCTGGAAAGGCTGTTGACTACTGTAAACAGAGCTTAAAGGGCCATTCTAGTGGAGGCCTGAAAAAAAACATGGCTGCAAAAGATGTGGTTCCAGGGGAAAATAAAGACTTAGACAGCGGGCTGGAGAGATGGCCTAGTGGTTGAGAGCACCGACCGCTCTTACAGAGGACCCGGGTTCAATCCTCAGCACCCACATGGCTGCCGAGAAGCATCTGAAACTCCAATTCCAGGAGAACTCCAGTTCCAGGGGAATCCGAGACCCTCTTCTGACCTCCGCGGCATTGCACGACACGGGTGCACAGACCTGCATGCAGACACTACATTGATACACATACAGAAATAAATAAAATTTAAAAAAAATTAAAAAAAAAGACTTAGACAGCAACTGGGATATTTTGATCAAGAGTCTGGCAGCAGTTTGCCCACAGCCCAAATGCTTGCCTGATGCTAAGTTGAAAAGCAATGGACTGATATCTTTGGCGGAGGATATTTCAAGACAGCCTAGTGTGGAAATGGTGGCGTGGCTTTTAATGGTGAATATTGTGCAGATCTACAGTGAAGAAGAGCAGATGGGGCAGAAAGAAATTCAGGATGTACAGTTTGGATCTGATAACTGCACTAGAAAGATTAAAGGTGTGGCCAAGGCTTGTGAAGGAGAGGCTCCCTTTCATAACGAGATTAAAGCAATTAAGGAGAGGCCTCCAGATTTACAAGTAAACAAAAGAATCAGTACATTTAGGGCAAGACCACACCCAGCTAATCCTCCAACAAGTCCAGGGCAGAGAAAAGTTGCAAATGTGGTTGAAATAGGCCAGGGTCCATCCCAAAATTGCAGCCAAATTCGGCAGTTTCATTCACGTGGTGCTGGCTTTAGAGGCATGAAGTTTGCAAGAATGAAGGGGTCATCAGTTCTTCCTCCACGGTTTCAGAGAGCCAAAGAGGTCAGGCAGAGTACAGAGGCCATTGTGTGAAGCCGTGAGTGTGAAGCCTGGTTCGCAGCCGAGACCCCAAGAAGACTTTCGAGATGCCAGACCTGTGAGATATTTGCCAAGGAGAGCTGCATACAGGGAGTGGTACCAGCCTAAGAAAGAGATGTGTGTTGCAAGCAAATCTGGAAGAGCTGAGCCGTGTAAGCCCTTTGGAAGTCAAGTCCCAGAGGTTGCATGTGGAGCTACTGGACTTGGTTTTTGCCCTGCTGGTTTTCAGGTTTGTTTTGGTCTGGTATTTCCTCACTATGCCTCTATTCCTCCCTTTTGGAATGGGAATGTGTATTCGGTTCCACTGTATATTGGGAGTATGTAATTTGTCTTTTGATTTTACAGGAGCTTACAGTTAAGAGATTGGCCTGAGTCTCAGAAGAGACCTTGGACTGTAGACTTTTGAATGGCATTGAAACTGGTAAAGACTATGGGGACTTTTAAGGTTGGACTGAGTGCATTTTGCATTTTATATGGTCAGGAGCCTATGGGGGCCAGGGAGTGGAATGTGGTGGTTTGAATTAGTGTCCCCTGTAGGCTCTAGGTATTCAGACATTTGTCTCCAGTTGGTGGCGCTGATTTTGGAGGTCTTGGGGTATGTGGCCTTGCTGGAGGAAGTGTGTCAATGGAGGCAGGGCTTAGAGAGTTTAACAAGCCTCGTGGTCTACAGTCACCCTCTTTCTGTTTCATGTGCTCTTTGAGAGATGTGACCCTCAGTTTGCTGCTCCAGATCCAGCTGCCACACCTCCCACCACAATGGACTTTAATTCCCTGGAACCGCCAATCATAAGCTCAAATAAACTCTTCCTTTTATAAGTTCCTTAGTCATGGTGTTTTATCACAACAACAGAAAAGTGACTAATACATGGCATTAAGCACCTTTTTAATTTCTCAATTATTGAATCAAGATTTAATGGAGGCAGAGTTCACGGAAAAGTTTTAATCACAGCAACATAAGAGAGCAGAGAATGTAGGCATGACTGTGTTGCTTGGTGCTCTTGAGAGAGAGGTAGGGTAAGATCATTTTTCAAGGATGCCAGTGGAAACCAAGTGTAGGAGTTATCTGAGGAGATCAAACTGCATAGAGAAAAGCTGCCAGTACCAGCTCCATTAATCTAACCACAGCATAGCAGAATGTGCAGGAATGGAGAGTAGATTCAATCCTTATATTGCTTATTGTTTGCTACTATTGCAGCAACACATTATCCATACTTGGTCTCACTTTTACATCAAGAGTCAAGTTTGTAATTATATTCCCAGTATTGATTTTTCCATCTGCACTGTTATTTCTCCATAAGGGCTTGACTGTGTCTGCTGTTTGCATCTCTATCGCCACCCCCCCCTTTTGTTGTTGACCCAGGGGAAATACCCAAAACACTTGGGGGAAAACACAAGTAAGACACACTGAAGAAAGAAGCAACAAAATGCATCTATAAGTCAAAGAATTTTTAGCTTGGCAAACAGAAGCAAGGTGGCAAGACTTGGAGAGAAGTAAATGGAAATTCTCATGGAAATGAATGCTGCCTTTGAGTCTGGAATAAGACTAGAACAATGTGGAAGTGTAGGGCTCATCATAGAAAACCCCAACTTTAGGCTAAGAGCACCTGCCAGTGTATCCGCCTTCAACAGAAAGATTTATCTGCTTGGCTTAAGTCCTTTCATTTCCAAATTTCATACAACAAAAATGTACATTTGAAGTCATGGGTGCATTCTTTCAAATTATGTACAAAAACAAAGAGGCATCATTTTTTTTGTCTCGCTTTCTTTTAGTATCTACTTTAATAGAACTTTTACCTTTAAGACAAACTTCTGGAAAGTTTAAAAGGGTGGCTTTTTCTTCAAATAGAAATAAAATGTGTCAATGAGTGCGTTTGGTTTATTAGAGCTATGAAGCTCTTTGTTGAGATGGCTTTTTTCTACCTGGGATACTATAGGGAAGACAATGAGGGAAAACAACTAAGGTGTTTTTCAAATATAATTTAGGAATCTTTGGTTTCACCATGACTTACACTTGGATTCTGGGTCTACCTCTTACTTATGTACTCACCTACTCTGAACATCAGCTTTCTTGTCTATAAAGTAGAGTTTCTAATATCTGCCTAACACAAGGAAGTAAACAAGAGCACCCTATCATAGTATCTGTCAAACAACAGAAAGTACTGTGCCTAATGCTGGTACTAACTATGATACAATAACTCAGAGATACACAGGAAGTACAAGGATGAGGATAGTACCAGGAAGGAAGAAAATGCTAGGGATACAGTGGAAATCAGTATGAAGTAAAATCATTCTCTTAACTCCCAGCACTCCAGTGACCTTAGGGTCTGCCTTGGCTTCAATGGAAACTGAAAGGAAATGGAAGTAACATCTGAAGAAAGAGAAAGTTGCAGATATTTCAAGCTTGCTGCAGTAGTGTGCCAGAGATACTCTGCATACATATTAACAGTTTGGATACATTGAGATACAGGACTCTTGTCAAGTAAACTTGTCATTGATATGAAAGAGTGTTGTGCACAAGACTGTACAGTTCCTACCTAATATCCAAAAGCCACTTGTTCCCTCTTCTGCTCTGTTATCAAATGGAAATTAAAAGAAATATTAGCCACAGTATAAGACACTGTAATAATCACAGCATTCATAATCCCTGCCATAACACATATTTTTATGTATATACTTGAGACTAATCATTTCTAAAGAGCATTTATCTAGCAGTAGTTATTTTCTCCACATTTATTCACATGAAAAATAAAAATAAAAAATTGAGCTGTCAAGTATATCCCATTTCAAAATATTATTATAAATAATCATATGGTATATGAGCATGTTGAAAATGGAAAGAATAATATCTTCTTATGATCCAAAAATATGTTAATATAACTGGAATGATATAATCTTTAGTATAGCTCCCATAATTTCTCTAGAAAAACAAACAAACAAAAAAAAAACCCTTATTTCTTGGGATACATGATAATCACAGACTCTTGCAGTCTCTCACCTTAAGTCTCAGACAGGGTGCAAATGACTGCAGGACAATTGTGAGCAGTGTGGAGAGAAAGGGAATAGCTACTTGCCACAATGTCAAGTGCCTCTTATGAGGTGATATAGCACCCTACCACATATTAAACAGGCAACCTTGTTTGGGTTTCACTGTGAAAATTCCTCCACAGGGCTGTGTGTTTGAGCACTTTGATCCCCAGCTAGTGGTTCTGCTTTGGGAGGTTGTGGAACTCTTAGAAGACAGGGCCCAACTGGAGGAAATGTGTTGCTGGGGGACAAAATTTAAGAGAATCTTTCCACTTCTTTGCCCAGCAACATGGCAAACCACATCATGCCTCCACATTCAGGAATACAAGCATTCTTTCTCTATCATAAAACAATGGCTTCTTTCTCCCCTAAGATATTTGTTAGGTGTTTTGTAAAGCTCCATTTCTACTGGAAAGCTTCCTCCTCTGCTCCAGGCCCCTCCTTCACCCCAGGGAAAGGAGACAAGCACTGTGTTTCTGAAGACAGTGGAAAGCAATTAAGCACAACTCTGCCTCCAGTATTATAGATCCAGAGACCAACCTGTTTTTAAATGGACTATATGGATTTATGTCAAGGCCACAATAGTGATGGGCCAGGGACTCTCCCCAACATCTTTGGGACATACAGGCTCCTGGGGTTTGGGTACATTCTAACTCTGAAATATCATTGAAATTGAGACTCTCCCAACCAATCTTGGCAAATGGAAAATTGATAAATTAGGACTATAAAATACTGTGAAATATCCCTCACTATTGGGTCTCAAGGATGAAATAGTATAAGTGAGAATTTACAGTGTGGTCCATAGGCTGCTATTTAATTAAACCAGATAATGTTTGGGAGAAATTTCCAATTACCTGACACATGTTAATTTAGTGAATAGACACACTATGACAGTGCTTTGCATCTCATCCTCTTCAGAGCATTCTGGAGACTAGAGTTAATGGCCTATGGTGAAGTACACTAGTTACAAGAACAGTGAAAGGTTATCAGAGTGGACCATGGCTCAAGCAGATGGCCCCAACAGCAATGGCCAAAGGATGACAGAACT
Organism: Rhizomys pruinosus; assembly: GCA_009823505.1. Classification (NCBI taxonomy): domain Eukaryota; kingdom Metazoa; phylum Chordata; class Mammalia; order Rodentia; family Spalacidae; genus Rhizomys; species Rhizomys pruinosus. The sequence continues at coordinate 1,560,697 of VZQC01004415.1, forward strand.
GATATGCCAATGGCCAGTGATAAAAGAACTGTGTCACTGTCAGGACCAGGAGACAAATGTCCTGGGGGTTGTCTAAGATCAAAGTAGTCCATGTCAGTCTGCCCTCAACACAATATTTTCCCTAAGGAAAATCTTTAAAACATAAAATGAAAAAAAAAAAAAACAAAAACAAATAGTGTACCTATGCATTCTAGAGAAGACCTAGAATGATGCCCTTATCTCCATGGAGGAATCTGTAAGCTCCCAGGAGCCTTCTGTGCTAGAAGATCCTATACCTACCTAAATTTTGAGTAAAATGATATGTATTTTTTCAGAGAATTTAGGAACTAATAAGGAGGGAAGGTCTGTTCTCCCTATTCTGCCACTTGCACTTATTAGTGTAAGTTCCCCAAAGAGTTGCTTTCAGGAAGCTGTGAAATTTTGCTTGGCTTTGTTCTGGAGGACTGTCAGTGTCTCTTGCTTTTCAGAAAGGGGTATCCGTCCACTGATTCACATCATCAATGAAGGTGAGAGCTCTGGCATACTCTTAGTCTTCCTGTTAAGGTTTTCTTTTGATGTCTCATGATGCTCTGTGGCATGTGTCATAAAAAAGGGCTTGCTGTGAAATTGCTTCACTGGGAACCTGCCTCATTAACCCTTTATTGCAATACTTTGAGGAAAATGCTTTTACTCCACTGAATGGAGACTGCAAAACAAAGAATTGTGCTAATGTACCAGGTCCCACATGGTCAGGAATGAGCAAGCTCAGTTAGGTCAAGTTAGTGGGGTCCAAAGGACTCCATACCTTTTGAAAGCTCATGTAATAGCTTCAGAGGTATCTCTCATTCCTTCTCAGGTGGTCTCAGATCCCTCTCTAAATACACAAAATATTTCTGTGTCTTTTAGTAGTATTACTTGGTCAGAGTATTCCTGATTAAAACCAGAAAGTAAAGCAGAAGTGTATCCAGTTAGAACCAATATTGTGATTTGTCTGCTTTGGTTGTGATTGTACTCTCTTAAGGTATGCTTCATGGAGCCACATCATATGAACACTGCACAGCTACCTGTGCTAACTCAGGGTGCTGAAGCAACAGCTTAGCTTAGCCTTCATCATGTGCTGATGTTTTGGGACCTCAACTTTCCTGACTCTATGAGCCACCACAATGGTCCAGCTTTCAGGTTGCCTTGCCTTTGTACAACCCAAGCATTTTACACAAAGCACACAGCAAGATTTCTTTTGTTATTTTTTAAATAGTAAGCATCCTGAAGGCAAAATTCCTGTCTGATTTGTGTTTGTCTCCACAATTCCTTGAAGATCCTAAGATTTCAGTCAGAATGGAGTGAGGAAATAATATATAGACCTCTATCAGAAGCCAAAATATTATTCAATAGTAAGATGTGTGTGTGTGTGTGTGTGTGTGCAATCATAACCTGATATTTGTCTTATTGAAAAATAATTAGGATTGGATTATTGGATTGTGCAGCTGTGGGGGTGAAGATACTCAGCCAGCCAGAACACAGCCTGAAACCTGGAGAAGTCAACACTCCATAAACGAGGAAAACAAGGAAGGCATCTGAAGGAATCCAGGCAAGCAATCTTTCAACACAGTGAAGAAACATTTGAGATTCACATCAGAATACAATCAAAAAACAAACCGACATGCCAAAAGCACAACAAAAGAACAATATAGGAAAAACGCAGAATAATTCAACAATAAACTCTACCAACCCTATAGAAGATTCCTACAATGAGATCTCCCTAGAGGTAACCCAAGACTCAGATTATGGAAGAACAATCATAGACATATTCAAATAAATCATATAATATAAAGAACAAATCAGACAACTAGGGGGAGAGAATGAAAAACTGAGGAAGGCCGTAGAGGAAGAGAATGACAAACTTCAGAAAGAACTAAAAGAAAATTACAAACTCCAGAAAGAACTAGGAGAGAATGACAAACTCCAGAAGGAAATAGAAACACTGAAAAAATCCCATGCTGAAATGAAAAAGGAAACTACCCAGTGAAGCAAGAAGCTAGAAGAGATTGATAAGCTCCAAAAGGAAGTGGAAATACTAAAGAAATCACAGGATGAAATGAAAAAGGAAATTGAACACTCATGCAATCAAGAGGAAAGAATGGGAAAAAGCCTCAGAAGCAGAATGGAGGAAGCAGAAAAAAGAATATCAGACTTAGAACATAACACAGAACACCTAAAAAGCTCAAGTAAAGACTATGAAAAATTTAAAAATACATGAGTGGAACAACCAGGAAATGTGGGACACTATGTAAAGATCAAACCTCTGCATCATAGGGATAGAGGAAGGAGAAGAATTCTAAGAGAATGGAATTGATTAGATCTTTAACAGAATAATAGATGAAAACTTCCCCAAACTAAAAAAATACAAACCCAATACAAGAAGCACATAGAATACCAAGCAGAAAAGATCAGAAAAGAAACTCCCCACACCATATCATAGTTAAAATGCTAGACAGCCAAAACAAAGACAAAATTCTGAAAGTCACAAGAGAAAAGCAACAAGTTACATATAAGGGGAAATCTATCAGAATTATAGCCAACTTTTCTTTACAAACCATGAAAGCCAGAAGAACATGGACTAAAGTATTCCCAGTGCTAAACAACTATAGATGCTAGCCCAGATTACTATACTCAACAAAAATGTTGATTATAGTTGAAGGACAAAGAAAAATATTTCATGACATAAACAAGATGAAAGAATTCATGGCCAGAAAACAAACCCTTCAGAAAATACTCAAAGCACTTCAAAGGTCAGAGGAAAGGAGTAACTATCCCCAAGCAGCTAGAGAAAATAATTGATAACAGTATAACTGCAAAAATACTAACTTAAACCAAGAATGCAAACAGAAAAGGTGAAAGGAAGCAACACACATCTCTCAATAATAATCTTAAATATTAATGGTTTAAACTCCCCAATCGAATGACATAGATTGGGAAAATGGATTAGGAAACAGAACCCATGTATATGCTGTGTACAAGAAACCCATTTCAACCTAAAATATAGGCATCAACTTAAGTTGAAAGGATGGACAAAAAAAAAAAAACATTCCAAGCAAATGGTATGGAAAAGAAAGCAGGAGTTGCTATTTTAATATCAGACAAAATAGACTTCAAAGTAAATTTAATCAGAAGAGACAAAGAAGGCCATTACATCATTATCAAAGGAACAATTAATCATGACAATTTCACAGTCATGAATATATATGCACCAAACCCTGGTGCAGCAAACTTTATAAGCACAATTCTGCAGGACCTCAAGATACAGATTAATCCCAGCACTTGAATAGTAGGGGACTTCAATACTCCACTGAGCCCTTTGGAAAGGCCAACTGGACATAGAATAAACAGAGAGACATCTGAACAGAGAAATACAATACACCAAATGGACCTCACAGATATCTACTGAATATTCTACCCAAACGCCAGAGAACATGTTTTCTACTCATCACCCATGGAACATTCTCCCAAATCAACCACATACTGGGACCAAGAAATAATCCCATGCATTCTATCAGACCACAGTGCAATAAAACTCAATACCAACACCAGAATAAGCCCTACTGTCTACAGGAACACAGGGAGACTAAACAACACACTCCTAAACAATGAATGGGTCAAGGACGAAATAAGGAAAAAAGTAAAAGTATTCCTGGAGCTAAATAAAAAAGACAATAAAACACAACAAAACATATGGGATACTTTAAAAGCAGTCCTAAGAGGGAGATTTATAGCACTAAGTGCCTACATTAAAAAAAAACAAAGAGCACAAATAAATGATCTAACACTGCAGCTGAAAGCATTTGAGAGGTGACAACGACTGAATCCTAAATACAAAACATAAGAGGAAATAACAAAAATTAGAGCAGAGATCAATGAAATAGAAACAAAGAAAACAATAAAAAGAATCAATGAATCCAAAAGCTGGCTCTTCGAAAGGATAAACAAGATAAATAGACCTCTAGCCCAGTTAACCAAAAGAAAGAAAGAGCTGCTCCAAATTGTTAGAATTCAAGATGAAAAGGGAAACATCATGACAGACATAGAAAAGATTCAGACAATAATACAGGAATATTTTAAAAACCTATACTCAATGTGAAAACCTCAGAGAAATGGATGAATATCTGAAATCCTGGAATTCACCACAGTTTACTCAAGAAGATATTGACAATGTAAACAGACCCATAACATTTGAGGAAATTGAAATACTAATTAAAAAAAAAAAAAACCCAGGCCCAGATGGATTTATGGCAGAGTTCTATAAAACCTCTAAAGAGGGCATACAACCACAATTACTCAAATTGTTCAAAAAAATAGAAACAGGGAAATCTCCCAAATTCTTTCTATGAAGCCAGTATCACTCGAATGCCAAAATCAGGCAGAGATACAACTAAAAAAGAAAGCTATAGTCCCATTTCATTAATGAACATAGATGCAAAAAAATATCAACAAAGTACTTGCAAACCACATATAGGCATACATCAAAAAGATCATTCATCATGACCAAATCAGATTTATACCAGAGATGCAGGGATGGTTCAACATACGCAAAACAATAAATATTCATAAAACACATATGTAGCCTTTCAGTGTTCTGCTTCCGTTGACCATGGCTATTGACTTCAGATACCCTGTATCACTCTAGCCTGCCAGTCAGAGAGCCAGATCCTAGCCATGGAAGGGTGGGGAGGGAGAAGGTACTGGAAAGACCAGAGAGAGGGGAAGAAGGGCAGACTCAAGAACAAGCCAGGGGAAATTCCATGGGGGAATAACTTTATTTTTACAATCTGGGGTATTTATACGGGATCTTGTGAAGTCTGACTGGGGGTTGGCATGTCCAGGAATTTACAACATATACTCTAGATCACTACAGGAATGTGACAATGTTTTGCCCCAAACATCAAAGGCAGTCACACCAGGCAGTTTCCAAAAGTGAGCAGGAAATCAGCAGAGCTGTGGCCTGAGGGCTGGGTGTTGCCAGCTGACTTCCTAAGTACTTCAGCCAAATGGAATCCCCACTTCTCCCCTTTTTCTTTTTATTAAAAAAGGCACTTATTGTCACATAGTGTTATTTTTTTTTCTTCAGGGGATATGTTAGGAGGTGGGAAATCTGCTGAGTACATCAAAAGGAAGCCTTCAGGATATGGGGCCTCTTTCAGGGAACAGGAAAACTGCCCATCCTGGCTACTGAAAGTTTTCAGGATGGTGAGATTCAGGGTGCTGCTCTAGCCAAACAAGTCCTCATCCTTACAACCCCCCCCCCTTATTTTTATTAAAATGTGCCAGTGCTGTCATTTTCCTCCAAATAATTCTCAGGGAATGCCTGATATTGGATCAGGACACTGTGGACTGTAACTTTAGTGAGAGTATTAATTTGTTTTTTTAACAAACTGGGAAACAGACCTCTTAAGGCAGAGATTGGTAATAACAAAAGGGAGTATTTAGGTGGCCTGGGTTGGGCACAGATCCTAGAGGGACTTGGGGTGGGGGCAGGGGAACCAGGAGACAGGTAATAGTGGGCTTTGCCAATGACAAAGACAACATTTTTCTTCACCCCAAGACATAGACATGTAAGCAACATTTTTGTCTTAAAAGCAACATTTTTGTCCTAAAAGCAACACTTTTCCCCACTCCAAGACATACATGAAAGCTAGCTTTTGTTTTTCCTCCCCCCAGGACATAGATAAGAAAGTAACATTTTTCCTTCCCTCAAGACATACAAGTATTATTTGAGCCCCCTCTAACATAGATGGCGATTTTATTTGTACACCCAAAGTCTTAAATTTGGCTGGAAGGACCTGTATATATAACTAAATTGATGGAAGACAGTCCAGTCTGTGATAGTTTACAATTATCTTTTTGGCCTCTGGCACTTTGTTTGTTTGTTTGTTTGTTTGTTTGTTTTTCTTTAGCAAGTAGCTCCTAGGCTTTGGAAAGGAAGCAGAGAGAGGTGGATGGAAAGGAGAATAATTTATTCTTTTGTTGAAGTTGGCACCTTGCAGTCTGTCCTAGCTCCCCCACCCCCCAGGAGGTTGCCAGTTTAGCTCCACATCTTTTACTAGAGGGTGGAGGGCAGAGGCCCAGTGGAAGCCACACAAGGGCCAGAGTTTGGCAGGAACCAGCAGATCGCCTCAGGCAGAGTAGGATTTAGGTCATCCAGGGGGTATTTTCTGCAATTTTACTGATGAAATATGAATAGTAAAAGCATAGGCTCTTAAGGAAACATTTATTATACCAGGTTGTGCCGTGGGTATTGCACAGGTGGTTAGAAATACCATTATCCTTTATATTACCATGGGGTTCTTTTTGTAGAAATTACATCATTTATCATAAGTACATTTTACTAGATAAACAGATGAAGGATAATCAAAGTTCTTTTGAGAATAAAATATTTAAACATCAAATTTGGAAAAATAAAACAATACCAATTTAGTACTTAGGGTTTTTACCCATGGCCCTTTAATATTTTTGTAACCTTGATAGGTCTTTTGGGCCTGAGTTTTTGGCTATCATGAAAGACAGCTGTTTAGGGCTAGAGAGATGGCCTAGCAGTTAAGAGCACCAATTGCTCTTGCAGAGGACCCGGGTTCGATCCCCAGCACCCATATGGCAGCTGAGAACCATCTTTAACTCCAGATCCAGAGGAGTCTGACTCCCTCTTCTGACGTCTGCGGCATTGCACGACATGGGTGCACAGACCTACATGCAGACAGTACATTCATACATCATAAAAATTTGTACATCAGTACAACATAAAAAATAAATAAAATTTAAAAAAGACAGCTGTTTATTCTTAACCGATACAGTTGACTGTTGGGAGAGGCTCCAGCCAGTACAGTACTTGGCTTTGACACATTTTTTAATTGATGTTTTGGGGAAATAAAAGTATCCCTCTAAGAGAATTCATGTCTCTTAGTGTAAGGAAGAAGTTAAGCTATATTTTGGAGGTAGTCATAGTAATTTTTCCCTTTTTATTTTAGGAGAATGGAAAATACTTTTACATTTTTACATTTTACATTTACTGCATACCCATACAGGAACCAGGGTTTGGAGCTCCATTGTTGATTAAAAGGTGAAATCCAGTGTTTTAAGGCTAAGATATCTTTTTTATATTTTTAAAAATTTTTTTGTATGTGTATGAATGTACTGTCTGCATGTAGGTCTGTGCACCCATGTCATGCAATGCCACAGAGGTCAGAAGAGGGTGTCAGAATTCCCCTGGAACTGGAGTTAAAGATGGTTCTCAGCTGCCATGTGGGTGCTGGGGATCTAACCCAGGTCCTCTGCAAGAGTGGTTGGTGCTCTCAACTGCTAGGCCATCTCTCCAGCCCAAGGCTAAGATATCTTATAGATAAAAAGGGGATGTTACAGAAAACATCACACAAAGACATAGGGAACATTGGCATACATCAAAGTTAAGACGTTCACCTGGGAATCTAGTATGAATTAGGAGTAAAAAGTATGTTGAAGGAATTTGACCAATTGTTAAATAGCATTAGTAATTTAGTTTTACCATATACTGTGCAAATAAATTTTGGATAAAAGTAAACACATATTAGATAAACCTTGACTAAACATATATAGTGATTTTTAAGTTACCTGGTTAAGTTTTGATCCTAAAGAAATAAAGCTTATGTATATGATTTTAACTTTTATTTATTAAAACCCCTTGACACATCACTTTAAGGTATAAACCTTATAAAGTGGGTTTTACAGAACCGTTTTGGGTGTTGACGGATCATACCTAGTAGATGACAGGATATACCTGGTAAAACTCTGAATTATCATATGTGTAAATTTTTACTTACCCTTATAAAATTAATTTATTTATTAGTTGTTTAAATATATTAACAGACCTGAGTTAGGGAGGAAAAAAAGGTTAATCTTAGTTCTAGAGTTAGCCATTACAGAATTTAAACAGTAAGTTTATCTAGGCAGTAAAAATCATAACAAGTTAATTTTTAAACCAAAACTTTAGAGTAAATTTTTTTTTAATTTTTTTTAATTTTTATTTTTATTTATTTCTGTATGTGTATGAATGTACTGTCTGCATGCAAGTTTGTGCACCCGTGTGGTGCAATGCCGCGGAGGTCAGAAGAGGGTGTTGGTTTCCCCTGGAACTGGAGTTCTCCTGGAATTGGAGTTTCAGACGGTTCTCGGCCGCCATGTGGGTGCTGGGGATCGAACCCGGGTCCTCTGCAAGAGCGGTCGGTGCTCTTAACCGCTAGGCCATCTCTCCAGCCCCTAGAGTAAATATTTTTAACAGACTTTATTAATAACCAATAGTTGCTAAAGAACACCTTATGAGAGTTATAGCCTTTTGTCAGACCAGGCTGGCCTGAAAATCTCCATAAAAATCCACCTGTTTTTGCTTTTAGGGTGCTGAAATTTTAAAAATTATGGTGTTATTTTAGGTTGATTTTAAAAGACAAACAAGATTTAGGATATCTTGTTATTTCAGCTCAGCAGTACATTACAAGCCATGTGGTTTGGAAACCTGTGAACGGACTTTTTTTTTTTTTTTAATTTTTTTTTATTATTATTTATTTATTTTTGTATGTGTATGAATGTACTGTCTGCATGCAGGTCTGTGCACCCGTGTCGTGCAATGCCGCGGAGGTCAGAAGAGGGTCTCGGATTCCCCTGGAACTGGAGTTCTCCTGGAATTGGAGTTACAGACGGTTCTCAGCCGCCATGTGGGTGCTGGGGATCGATCCCGGGTCCTCTGCAAGAGCGTCGGTGCTCTTAACCGCTAGGCTATCTCTCCAGCCCCATGTGAACGGACTTTTAAAAGGTGAAAACACATTGGAAAGACTCCAAACTTGCCTAGGAATTTTAAATTAATTAATTGTGCATATTTTTATTTAATGATGTTTTTGGGTACCCATGCATTAGATTTAAAAATTTAGTATCTTAATAAGCATGCTTGACATAGACTATAACTTAATAGATTTTGAATGGCCATATTATAAAAAAATTATCTCAAGGTAAAAGTTGATATGCAAGGAACAGTACAATTAAGCTCAATTTTTTTGAAGTTTTTTTTCTTTTTTTCAAAGCCAATTTTCACTGAAGCTTTGTGCATTTCATACAAAATTTCAAATCAAAACTAGACCTATGCCCCCCTCCATGCCTCCCCACCCCACCAGAGCTCATGCATTCTGCCAAACATATATCTCTTTTTCAGTCTCTCTCAAAATCTTGACTCAGAAGTTTACTCTTTTGAGAAGTTCACCATTTCAGTAAGTTCTATGGCCTAGTCTTGTTGTTATTGTTTTTATTCCTTCCAACATGCATCACTCTAAAATATGCATATATGCGTGCCACATATATCATAGGTTTTAGCATCTTCAGTTTATGATTAATTTTCCTTTATTAGGCTGAAAGATGTCATGTTTGAAAGTTCCTCCTTGGCAAGCCCAAACAACCATCAGTCCTGCCCTTTTGCTCCACACTGGGGATTTCCCTTCCCATGGTCACCAAATGAGGTCCAGTAAGCACCACATCCTGTCTCCATCTTGCGGTATGTGATTCAGCCTGGGTAGTCCAATAATGGCATTCTATTCTCTGAAGAGGCTGAAACCCCAGGAGTAGCTCAGTCCACAAGCTGGATGTCTCAGCAGTCCCCATCTGGCACTGAAGTTTTGGAGGATTCTTGGAGAGACATGAGTCTTCAGTCCATATTGGAAGGCTGAAAAGCTGTGGCTCATGTCCTTGAAGGATGGCAAAAGCAGTGGCAGACAAAGGGTAGCTGTACTTGCCAGTAAGACTGGCGAAACAACAGTGCTCTTTTTGGTTTTTTTTGGTCTTTTTGTCTTTTTACTAGGATCTCAAGTTTTATACCTGAAGTGCAGTTTCTCAGGCCTGACTATTTATTTATTTCTGGTTATAGTTTCCTTTTGATGTTTAAGGCCACACAGCCCAGATTAATCAAGGTTTTTGTTTGCTCAAGGTCAGTTGGGGATTTGGTCCCTAAGTGTCACTCAGGATTTTTTGGCAGGGAGCCCTTGGCCCCTTTTGGCTTTTCAATCACCAGTTCCATCCACTCAAGGACAAAGTCAGGTCTTGCTAGACCAGGCTTCCCCTTTTGAAGCATGAACAGACTTTCCTCTTTACAGACTGGACACTGGCTGAAGTCCTATTAGTGGATCTCCAAGATTAAACTCAATTTTGAATAAGCACCATAAGAAAAAACACAAGGTTTGAAGGTACATGATCTCTGTGTATTTTTAGGAGACCTGCTTGAAAAAGAACACATTTCATTAAATCCTTGGAAGCTTTGAAGTTTCTTGGAGTGGCTGGAATTTTGAACAAAAAGAAGTTAACACAGCTGCAACAGTCTCAGGGCATGCTGGGAGTTGTAGTTTTTTGGTGCCTGAAGGCATGGCAGGGCGGAAATGTGTAGCTCTGGCATTTTGCTTTATTACTTTCTCAGTCCTATGTTTGCCTTTTAAACCCTTAGCCATCTTATTTTAGTTGTTGTACCAAAGGGCAAGTGGCCATGTCCCATTGTGCCCCATCCTATGGCTTTTTAATTTTATTTATTGTTGTGGTCATGTGAAGGCTGCCCCGTGCACCAGCACATCCTGGGAACTTAGCAGGTGGGCTGTGGGGCCATGTGTTACTCTTTCCTGATGCCCACCATGTGCCCCGTGGTTTTTGAACTTACCAGTACACTGCTCCAGACTCGGTGGGTGGGATTCCAGACCCACAACTGGGGCAGTTGCTGGCCTTGTCTTTCCCAAGATAGAATTAGCAGGCTAGCACCCCACCATAGCTGGGCATGGCCTCAGTTCCCTTGGTCTAGGAGTCTAACTGGTGTGTGTGTGTGTGTGTGTGTGTGTGTGTGTGTGTGTGTGTGAATGTTTAGGATGAAAAGGGGAGAAATGTTATTGAATAGAAAGAAATTAAAGGCAGAAGGTTTTTACAGACACCTGACCAAGCAGGCAGGAAAACATCAGGTTAATTGTTCTCTTGTGCAGGCAGGAACCAAAGTTAAAGCTTACAAAAAGTAAACTCGTACAGCCACTATGGAAAGCAGTGTGGAGAACCCTTGGAAGACTTGGAATGAACTTGCCACCCGACCCAGCCATACCACTCCTGGGCATGTACCCTCAAGACTCACCCCACCGCAGAGATACATGCACGGTCATGTTTATTTCAGCTCTCTTCACAATAGCAAGGAGCTGGAACCAACCCAGATGCCCCTCAACTGACGAGTGGATAGAGAAATTGTGGTACATCTACACAATGGAGTTTTATGTAGCAGTAAAGAAAGATGACATCATGAGCTTTGCAGGAAAATGGCTGGAGCTAGAGGACATCATGCTGAGTGAAGTAACACAGGCCCAGAAAAACAAACGACGAATGGTATCCCTCATCTGTGGTTGCTAGTGCCAATTACCTAGTTGTAAGTATTTCTTGTGTATGGCTCCCTGAGCTTTTGTCCAAAGCAGTTGGGAGTGATGCATATTGGAAACAACAACAACAACTACAACAACAACAACAACAGAAAGGACTGCATCAAAGAAGTGACTGAAACAGTGAACTTCTGCTCAAAACAGTCAACTTCTTCATGGAGAATATAGAGAAAGACTGAGAAAGAGATGAAAAGCATGTTTGGCAGAATAGATGAGCTCTGGTGAGTGGGGGAATGGGGGGAGGACACGGGTCTAGATTTGTTAAAAAAATTAAAAATAAATTTATGTGAAAAAAAAAGCTTAGAAAAAGGTAAAGATGGAAAGAAAGACAGCTTGTACCCCAATGAGAAACTCGGTGGGATGGGGTACTGCTACCCATTACCCTAGTCCCCTACTGGACAGGAGGGCTTTACCTTCCCTTCTCTGAATCCTTTGAAAATATTTGTAAAATTGTGTCTGACTCAAGAGAGATATGGGGTAAGAGTGCCTGACAACCACAAAAGTGTGTCTCACTCAAGACAGGCATGGGGAGATAGTGCCCAAAAATACTCCACCCAAGGCAGGGCAGGGGGGATGTTACCTATTTCCTTCTTCTCTTCTGAATAGCTTTTGCTACATGTTGAGGCACTAGGTATAGCCTTTTTGTGTTCTTACTCCCTTGAGGCTGGCTATTGACTAGATTCCCTGTATCGCTCCAGCTTGCTGGTCAGCAAGACAGGTCCTAGCCATGGAACAAAAGAGTTGGGAGAAGGTATTGGGAATCCCAGAGAGAGGGGAAGAAGGACAGACTCAAGAACGAGCTGTGAGAAATTCCATGGGGGAATAACTCAGCTTTATTTTTACAACCCTGTGTATTTATACCAGACCTTGTAAGGTGCGACTGGGGATGGGGTCTACAGGAATTTGTGACATATACTCCAGGTCACTATAGGAATGTGACAATGTTTTTCCCAAAGCATCAAAGGCAGTGATGCCAGGCAGGTTCCAAAAGTGAGCAGGAAATCAGCAGGGTTCCAGCCTGAGGAATGGGGATTGCCAGCTGACTTCCTAAGTGCTTCAGCTGTATGGAATCCCCACACACATAACATGGGCTGAAAGGCAAAACCCTCATTGTTATCTCAATTGATGCCAAAAAGCCTTTAACAAATTCCAGCATGACTTCATGTTTAAAGTCCTAGAGGGAATTGGACTGAAAGGAACATTCCTCAACATAATTAAAGCCATATATAAGAAACCCACAGCCAAAGTCATCCTAAATGGAGGAACCCAGCAAGGCATCCCCCTATCTCCACTCCTCTTCAATATAGTGCTTGAAATGCTTGCTACAGCAATAAGAAAAGAAAAAGAAATTAAAGGAGTACTACTTGGAAAAGGGGAAATCACAATATCCCTTTTTGCAGATGATATGATAGTGTACCTAAGGGAGGATAAAAACTCCACAAAAAAAATCCCAGAAATGATCAAGAGCTTCAGTAAAGTATCTGGCTACAAAATTAACCTAGAAAAATCAGTAGCCTTTCTTTACAACAACAACAAACAAATGGAGAAGGAATACAAGGAGACCATCCCATTCACAATAGCCTCAAAAAAAAAAAAAAAACCTTGGAACAACCCTAACCAAAGATACCAAACATCTCTACTATGAAAATATTAAATCCCTGAAAAAGAAGGCTGAAGAAGATACCAGAAGATGGAAAGACCTCCCATGCTCATGGATTGTAAAAATTAATATAGTAAAAATGGCCATCCTACCCAAACTAATATACAGATTCAATGCAATCCCAGTCAAACTCCCCATGAGTTTCTTCTCAGACTTAAAATAAAAACAATCCTTAAATTCATATGGAAAAGCAAAGGACCCCAGATAGCCAAACCAACCCTGAGCAAAAAGAATAATACACGGGGATAACCATACCTGCTTTAAACTATGTTATAGGGCTATTGTACTGGCACAAAAACAGACAAGCAGATCAATGGAACAAAATTGAAGATCCAAACCTGAGCACATGCAATTTCAGCCACCTCATATTTGACAAGGGGCAAGAAGACCCAGTGGAGGAAAGACAGCATCTTTAGCAAATGCTGCTGGCAAAACTGGATCACACTTGTAGAAAGATGAAGCTGAACCCCTAACTTTCACCATGTACAAAACCAACTCCATATGGATCAAAGACTTCAATGTGAAACCAGAAACTCTGAAAATGATAGAAGAAAATATTTGGCAGTAAACTCCAAGACATAGGTGTAGGAAAAGCCTTTCTAAATCAGACAGCGACCGTGTTGAAAACAAGGTCAGCAACAGACAAATGACATGTCATTAAACTCAAAAGCTTCTGTACAGCAAAGGAAACAATCAACGAAGTAAAGAGAAAACTCACAGACTGGCTGGAAATCTTCACCAGTGATACATCAAGCATTAATATCCAGAATACATAAATTACTCAAAAACCAAAAGATCAAGGAAAAAAAAAAACACTATCAAAAGATGGAGTAAAGAGCTGAATAGAGAATTCACAAAAGAAGAAGGGAAGATGCCTGATAAACATCTCAAATAGTGTTTAAAGTCACTAATAAATAAGGAGATGCAAAGTAAAGCCAGTTTAAGATTTCACCTTAACCCAGTAAGACTGGCCAGGATTAGGAAAACAAATGACACCAAATTCGGAAGAGGTTGTGGAGAAAGGGCAAAACTCATCCACTGCTGGCAGGAATACAAACTCATGCAGCCCCTATGGAAAGCAGTGTGGGGAATACTTAAAAGACTGAAAATTAGCCTACCACTGGACCCAGTCATACCACTCCTGGGTATATACCCACAAGACTCATCCTACCACAGAGATACATGCACATCTATATTTATCGTAGCCTTCTTCAAATAGCAAAAAAGCTGGAACCAACCCAAATGTCCCTCAACTAAGGAGTGGATACAGAAAATGTGGTACATCTACACAATGGAGTTCTATGCAGCAGTAAAGAAAGATGACATCATGAACTTTGCTGGTAAATGAATGGAACTAGAAGAAGAAATTATGCTAAGTAACACAATCCAAGAAAAACAAATGAAGTATGGTGTCCCTCATTTCTGGATGCTGGCCTAAAATTCCTAGTTGCAAAGCAAACTGAACATTGTCTAGGTTATATTTCTTTTTTTTTTTTTTTTTTTTTTTTTGCCTTTTTTGAGACAGGGGTCTACCCTGTAGCCCCAGCTGTCCTGGAACTCACTCTGTAGTCCAGGCTGGCCTTGAACCCACAAAGATCTGCCTGCCTCTGCCTCCCAAGTGCTAGGATTAAAGGCGTGCACCACCACTTTTTTATATGAAAGCATCAGTATGATTAAAATGTGAATCCCTTAATGGGCTTGAGAATTAAACTACCACTTAAGTTCAGATTTTGTAATATTGGTATGTGGGTGGAGGATATGTATGCATATTTTGAAGTAATATAAAATTTTTTGTAATACTTTTATTGATTTTTTGGCTATTTCAGACATAATTTTTCAGTTTAATTTAGATATATGCACAATTCCCTTCTTCCAACCCCACCCCAGTTCATTCAATCTGCCATACATGTCCTGAATCTTTCTTCAAGTCTTTCCAAAGTTTTTCTTTGCAAAGGTTTATTGTCCTAGGCAGAATTCAACCACAGCATTCTGTTCCTTGACCCAGTCCTCATGCTGCTGTGGTTCCCTCCCAACTCTACCACTCAAAAGTATGGCCATGTACATGTCATATATGTAGCAAAATTATGTCCTCCAGGAATAAACTGTGTGTTAATTCTGATATATGTCCAAGAGTTCATTTTTTACTTTTAATTTTATATTGCTCTAAAATATGCATATATATCTTCCACACATATACATTAATTACCATCTCTGAAAGTAACTGGTAAGCTAATTCTGGTACTCATTATGAGACTGACATAATAACATCACAGTTACTTTCATATAGAAAGAAATATAACAATAGCATTTCTCAGCTTGCCTTTCAATTGGGGGATTTGTTACTAGCATCCACAAATGAGGGAAAACTTTCCTTGCTTGTTTTTCAGGGGGATTGTGTTACTTCACTTAGCATAATTCCATGCATTTACCTGCAAAGTTCATGATGTTATCTTTCTTTACTGCTTCATAGAACTCCATTGTGTAGATGTACCACATTTTTATTATCTACTCATCAGTTGAGGGGCATTTGGGCTGGTTCTAACTCTTGGCTATTGTGAAAAGAGCTGCAATAAACATAGATATGCATGTATCTTAGCAGTAGGATGAGTCTTGTGGGTCTTGTGGGTATATACCCAGGAATGGTATGGCTGGGTCAGGTGGTAGGCTCATTTTGAGTCTTTTAAGGGTTCTCCACACTGCTTTCCACAGTGGTTGTATGAGTTTACGTTCCCACCAGCAGTGGACGAGTATTCCCCTTTCACTACAACCTCTCCAGAATTTGGTGTCTTTTGTTTTTTTGATCTTAGCCAGTCTTTTCAGAGTGAGATGATATCTGAGAGTGGTTTTAATTTGCATTTCCTTAATTATTAATGATGTTGAACACTTTTTTTTTTGTATGCATATGAATGTACTGTCTTCATTAGGTTTGTACACCCATGTCATGCAATGCCGTGGAGGTCAGAAGAGGGTGTCAGATTCCCTTGGAACTGGAATTAAAGGTGGTTCTCGGCCACCATGTGGGTGCTGGGGATTGAACCTGGGTCCTCTGCAAGAACAGTCAGCTCTTAACCGCTAGGCCATCTCTCCAGCCCCACTGAACACGTTTTAAGATGTTTCTCAACCATCTTTACTTCCTCACTGGTAAAGTCTCTCTTCAGCTCTTTATTCCTTCTTTTGAGTAGGTCATTTGTTTTCTTCTTTATTTTTTGAGTAGTCTATATTTTCTGGATGTTAAATGCTCTGTTAGATGTATCACTGGTGAAAGTTTCCTCCCGCTCTGTGGGTTTTCTCTTCACTTCCTTAATTGTTTCTTTCACTGTACATAAGTTTTTGAGTTTGATGAGGCCCCACTTGTGAGATGTTGACCTTATTTCCTGCACAGTTTTTCTTTGATTTAGAAAGTCTTTTGCTACTCTTATGTCTTGTAGTTTGCTACCAATGTTTTCTTCTATCACCTTCAGCCCTGAAGTATAGCTTGAAGTCTAGTAAGGTGATCACCCCTGTATTGCATATTTTGCTCAGTGTTTCTTTAGCTCTTTGGGGTCTTCTCTCTTTCCACATGAATTTAAACATTTTTTCCAAGTCTGTGAAGAACCTCTTGGGGATTTTAATTGGGATTGCATTGAACATGTACATTAATTTGGGTAGAAGGTACAGGCTAACCCCAGTACACTCATAGTAGGGGACTTCAATACCCCAATGAGCCCTTTGGACAGATCAATCTGACAAAGAATAAACAGAGAGACATCTGAACTGAACAATATGATACAGCAAATGGACCTCACAGACATCTACTGAATATTCCACCCAAGCACCAGATAATGCACATTCTACTCAGCAACTCATGGAACATTCTCCAAAATTGACTACATACATGGACACAGAAAAAAAAGCAGAACTAATACAAAAAGATTGTCTGGATCTTTTCTTTACCTGTTGTGATGTTTCCCTTTTCTTTTTCTTTCTTTTTTTTGAGTGTGTGCTTTATTTTTTTATTGATGTTTTGTGTATTTCATACACCATTTTTCAATTCAGTTCAGGTGTATTCTCCTTTCCCTTCCCCCATCCCACCCCACCCTACCCCAGATCATACATTCTGCCATAACTGTCCTCCATCTTTCTCTCAGTCTTTTTTTATGCTTAGGAATTCATATTTTTCTCCATTAATTTTATATTACTCTAAAATATGGATACGTACTCTTCACCAATATACAGTAATTACAGAGTCTGAAAATAATTTGTGGGTGGATTCTAGAGGCTGTTAAGAGATTCACATTATAACAATATAGTTGCTTTCAGATAAACAGAAATATAGCAATAATGTCATTCAGCTTGCCTTTCTTCTGAGGGATTTAGTGTTTGCCTCCAAAAATGAGGGAAACCATTCTCCATTTACCTGCAAAGTTCATAATGCCATCTTTCTTGAGCTCTGAATAGTACGCCATTGTGTAGATGTACCACATTTTTGTCATCCATTCGTCTGTCGATGGGCATTTGGGTTGGTTCCAGCCCTTCACTATTGTGAAAAGAGCTGCAATAAACATGGATGTGCATGTATCTTTGCAGTAGGATGAGTCTTTGGGGTATATACCCAGGAGTGGTATGGCTGGGTCAGGTGGTAGGATCATTTTGAGTCTTTTAAGGATTCGCCTAAAAACTCATACAACACTGCTTTCCACAGTGGTTGTATGAGTTTACATTCCCACCAGCAGTCGATCAGTATTCCCCTTTCACCACAACCTCTCCAGCATCTGTTGTCTTTTGTTTTCCTGATCTTAGCTAGCTGTATTGGAGTTAGATGATATCTGAGAGTGGTTTTAATTTGCATTTCCTTAATTATTAATGATGTTGAACACTTTTTAAGATGTTTCTCAGACATCTTTAATTCCTCACTGGTGAAGACTCTGTTCAGCTCTTTACTCCATCTTTTGAGTAAGTCATTTGTCTTCTTCTGTTTTTTGAGTAGTTTATATATTCATGATGTTAATGCTCTGTCAGATGTATCACTTGTAAAGATTTCCTCCCACTCTGTGGGTTTTCTCTTCACCTCCTTGATTGTTTCCTTCAATGTACAGAAGCTTTTGAGTTTTATAAGATCCCATTTGTCGACTGTTGACCTTACTTCCCGTGCAGCTGCTCTCTGATTTTGAAATTCTTTTCCTGCTCCTATGTCTTGTAGGTTGTTGCCAACTTTTTCTTCTATCACCTTTAGGGTTTCGGCTTCATTTTGAGATCTTTGGGGTTGATTTTTGTACAGGGTGAGAGGTAGGGGTTTAATTTTGTTCTTCTACAGATGATGATCCAATTTTTCCAGCACCATTTTCTGAAGGTGCTATCCTTCCTCCACTGAGGGTTTTTTTGCCCCTTTGTCAAATATGAGGCGGCTGAAATTGTATGAGCTCAATTTTGGATCCATTGGTCAACAGGTCTGTTTTTGTGCCAGTACCAGACTGTCTTTATGACTATGGCCTTGTAATATAGTTTGAAGTCTGGTAGACCAATTCCCCCTGTATTTCATTTTTCATTCAGGGTTGCTTTAGCTATTCGGGGTCTTTTGCTCTTCCATATGAATTTAAGGATTTTTTTTTTTTTCGAAGTCTGTGAAGAAGCTCATAGGGATTTTTATTGGGATTGCATTGAATCTATATATCAATTTGGGTAAAATGGACATTTTTACTGTATTAATTTTCCCAATCCATGAACATAGGAGGTCTTTCCATCTTTTGATCTTGTTTTCAATCTCCTTCCTCAGGGGTTTAAAATTTTTGTTGTAGAGGTCTTTGATATCTTTGGTTAGGTTTGTTCCCAGGTATCTTATTATTTTTGAGGCTATTGTGAGTGAGAAGGTCTTCTTATATTCCTTCTCCACTTGTTCATTGCTGGTGTAAAGAAAGGCTACTGATTTTTCTAGGTTAATGTTGTAGCTGGACACTTTACTGAAACTCTTAATCATTCTAGATGTTTCCCTTTTCATCATGAAATCTATTAAGTTGGAGTTGTTCTTTCTTTCTTTTGGTTAACTGGGCTAGAGGTCTGTCTATCTTGTTTATCTTTTCAAAGAACCAGATTTTGTATTCATTGATTCTTTGTATTGTTTTCTTTGTTTCTATTTCATTGACTTCTGCTCTAATTTTTGTGATTTCTTCCTGTCTGTTGAATTTAAGGTCCATTTGCTATTGCCTCCCATGTGTTTTTAGTGGTAGTGTTAGATCATTTATTTGTTCCCTTTCTGTTTTTTTAATGTGGGCACTTAGGGCTATAAATTTCCCTTTTAGGACTGCTTTTAAAGTATCCCACAGGTTTTGTTGTTTTGTATTGCCCTTTCATATACTTCCATGAATGCTTTTATTTCATTCTTTATTTCTTCCCTGACCTATTCATTATTCAGGATTGTGTTATTTAGTTTCCACGTGTTCTTGTAGCTAGTTGGGCTTATTCTGCTGTTATATTGAGCTTTATTGCACTGTGGTCTGATAGAATGCATGAAATTATTTCAATCCCTTTGTATTTGTTGAGGTTTCTTTTGTGTCCTACTATGTGATTGATTTTGGAGAATGTTCCATGGGGTGCTGAGTAGAAAGTATATTCTCCCGTGTTTGGGTGAAATATTTGGTAGATGTCTGTGAGGTCCATTTGGTGTATTGCATTGTTCAGTTCCAATGTCTCTCTGTTTATGTTTTGTCCCATTTATCTATCCAAGAGGCTCAGTGGGGTATTGAAGTCCCCAACTATTAGTGTGTTGGGATTAATCTCTGTCTCTAGGACCCATAGAATTGTGTTTATATAGTTTGGTACACCTGAGTTTGGTGCATAAACTTTCAGGTTTGTGATGTCTTCCTGGTTAATTGTTCCTTTGATAAGGATGTAGTGGCCCTCTTTGTCTCTTCTGATTGACTTTACTCTGAGGTCTATTTTGTCTGATATTAGAATAGCCACTCCTGCTTGCTTTTTGGCATCATTTGCTTGGAATATTTTTTCCATCCTTTCACTTTGAGTTGGTGTCTATCCTTGAGGGAGAGATGGGTTTCTTGTAGGCAACATATGGATGGATTCTGTTTCCTAATCCATTCTCCCAGTCTATGTCTTTTGATTGGGGAGTTTAGACCATTAATATTTAAGGCCATTATGGGGAGATATGTGTTGTTTCCTTTCAACTTATTCCTGGTTTGCATTCTTGGTCTAGGTTTGTATTTACACTTCTATGCTTTTATTAGTTTCTCTCTTTAGTTGGTTGGGGATAATTTCTCCTTTCCTCTGTTCTTTGAATTTCTTCAAGTATTTTCTGAAGCGTTGGTTTTTCTGACATGTATTCTTTCATTCTTTTACGTCATGAAATATTTCTTTCTCCTTCAACTATAATTGACATTTTTGCTGAGTATAGTAGTCTGGGTTGGCATCTAAAGTTATTTAGCACTGGGAATACTTTGGTCCACGTTCTTCTGGCTTTCATAGTTTGGACTGAGAAGTCAGCTCTAAAACTGATGGGTTTCCCCTTGTAATTTGTTTATTTTTTTCTCTTGTGGCTTTCAGATTTTGTCTTTGTTTTGATCATCTAGTGTTTTAACTATGATATGACGTGTGGAATTTCTTTTCTGGACTTGTCTATTTGGTGTTCTATGTGCTTCTTGTATTTGTATAGGTTTATCTTTTTTCAGTTTAGGAAAATTTTCCATTATCCTGTCAAAGACCTGATCCATACTGTTGTCTTGGGATTCTTCTCCTTCTTCTATCCCTACGATGCAGAGATTTGGTCTTTTCATACTATCCCACATTTCCTGTTTATTCCACTCTTGTATTTATTTTTAATTTTTCAGTTTTCACTTGAGCATTTTAGATGTTCTGTGTTACCCTGCAGGTCTGATATTCCATTTTCAGCTTCATCCATTCTGCTTCTGAGGCTTTCTCCCATCCTTTCCTATTGGTTGGATGAATGTTCCATTTCCCTTTTCATTTCTTCCTATAATTTCTTTAGTATTTCCATTTCCTTTTGGAGCTTGTCATTCTCTCCTTGTAGCTCCTTGCTTTGCTGGTCTGATACTTTTTTAATTTCAGCCTGGGATATTTTCAGTGTTTCCACTTCCTTCCAGAGTTTGTTATTCTCTCTCTCTAGTTCTTTTTGGAGTCTGTGTTTCTCTTCTTCTAGTTCTTTTCAGATTTTTCTTTCTCTTCCTCTACTTCTCTTCAGATTTTGTGTTTCTTTTCCTCTAGTTATTTTCAGAGTTTGTTATTCTCTCCCTCTAGTTCTTTCCAGTGTCTGTCATTCTTTACTTCTAGAGCTTTCCTGAGTTATTCATGTTCTCCCCTTAGTTTTCTGATTTGTTCTTTACATTGATTTCTTTGAGTATATCCACAATTGTTCTTTTAAGGTCTATGTCTTGGTTTCCTTCCAAGGAGATCTCATTGTAGGAGTCTTCTGTCAGAATGGTAGAGTTTGTTATGGATTTATTATGAGCTTTTCCCATGTTTTCTCATTGTATCTTTGGCATGTGGATTTTTTTGTTTGTTTGTGGTTTTGGATTCAGGTGTCTCAATGTTGGCTTTGCAGACTAGGTTCGCTATCACTGCACCTGCTAGATATTCTTTCCCACAGTACCACCAGTTTGAGTAGGGGCAGGGGGTTCTCCTTTGGCCTGCATGCCCATACCCAGTTAACCTGCTGCAACCCTGTCTAGGTGCGCCCATGATGTGACGGTCTCTGGAATGCAGGTGGGAGTTTCCAAGGGCAGGTCTAGGGTGCCAAAGCCACAAGGAAGTTCCTCCTTGCCACACCTCTATGTTGTGCCCATGCCACGGTGGTCTCTGGAACCCCTGAAGTAATATAAAATTAAAGGGGAATAATGTGAAAACAATGACTGAAAGATGCAAGACATGTATGGAACAGGGGTGGCATGGAGGCATAGAAAGAATAATGTGTCTAAATTGAACTGAGAAATGATGTATGAAATATGTGAAACATCAATAAAAAAGCCAAAAAATAAATAAAAGCATAAAGGTGGAAGTAGAAACCTATACCAAAAATGCAAATGGACAATAAGGTGAAAGGAAACAAAATACATCTCTCAATTATAACCTTAAATATTAATGGACTAAACTCCCCAATCAAAAGACATAGACTGGGAGAACAAATTAGGAAACAGAACCCATCTATATTTTGTCTACAAAAAATCCATCTCACCCTCAAGGATAGGCACCAACTTAAGTGAAAGGATGGATAAAAATTATTCCAAACAAATGGTACCAAAAAGCAAGCAAGAGTTGCTATTTTAATATCAGACAAAATAGACTTCAAAGTAAATCTAATCATAAGAGACAAAGAGGGCCATTACATCCTTATCAAAGGCAAAATTAACCATGAAGACTTCACAATCATGAATATATATATATATATATATATATTATATATAATATATATGAACCGATCTCTGTGCAGCAAACTTTTTTTTTATGTGTATGAATGTACTGTCTGCATGTAGGTTTGTGCACCTGTGTCATGCAATGCTGGGGAAGTCAGAAGAGGGCGTTGTATTCCCCTGTAACTGAAGTCAATGACAGTTCTCAGCTGCCATGTGGGTGCTGGGGATCAAACCCGGGTCCTCTGCAATAGCAATTGGCACTCTTAAAGGCTAGGCCATCTCTCCAGTCCCAAATATATATATTTTAATTTTTAATTTATTTTTATGTGTATTAATGTACTGTCTGCATGTAGGTTTGTGCACCTGTGTCATGCAATTCCATGGAGGTCAGAAGAGGGTGTCAGATTCCCCTGGAACTGGAGTTAATGACGGTTCTCAGCTGCCATGTGGGTGCTGGGGATCAAACCCAGGTCCTCTGTAAGAGCAATCCGCTTTCTTAACCTCTAGCCCATCTCTCCAGCCACTAAATTATAACATATAGTTTCTTTTTTTTTATTTTTTGTATTTTTGAGACAGGGTCCCTGTAGCCCCAGCTGGCCTGGAACTCACTTTATAGATCAGGCTGGCCTTGAACTCAAAGAGATCTGCCTGCCTCTGCCTCCCGAGTGCTGGGATTAAAGGCATGCGCCACCATGCCTTGGTGCAGCAAACTTTATAAACACAATTCTACATAACTTCAAGGCACAGATTAACCCCAGCACAATCATAGTGGGACTTCAATATCACACTGAGTCCTTTGGACAGGTCAACCAGACAAAGAATAAGCAGAGAGACATCTGAACTGAATAATAAATAGGTTAAGGAGGAAATAAAGAAAGAATTAAAGGCATTCCTGGAACTAAAAGACAATGAGAATACAACACAACAAAACCTATGGGACACTTTAAAAGCAGTCCTAAGAGGGAAGTTTATAACCCTGGGTGCCTACATTAAAACAACAACAACAACAACAACAGCAAACCAGAAAGAGCACAAACAAATGATCTAACACTGCAACTAAAGACACTTCAGAGACAACAAAAAATGGACCCTAAATGTAACAGACAGGAAGAAATAACAAAAATCTGAGCAGAAATCAATGAAATAGAAACAAAGAAAATAATACAAAAAAATCAATGAATCCAAAAGTTGGTTCTTTGAAAGAATAAACAAGATAGACAGACCTCTAGTCCAGTTAACCAAAAGAAAGAAAAACCAACTCAAAATCAATAGAATTCATGATGAAAAGGGAAATATCATGACAGACAATGAAAAAAAAAATCCAGGCAATCATAAGGGAATACTTCAAAAACCTATACTCTACTAAATTTGAAAAGCTAAGAGACCTGGATGAATATCTGAAATCCTGGGGATCACCAAAGCTTAAGCAAAAAGAGACTGATAGCTTAAACAGACTCATAATATATGAAGAAATTGAAAATATAACAAGGAACCTCCTAAGTAAAAAGTCCCATGCCCAGATGCTTTCTTGGCAGAATTCTATAAAACATTTAAAGAAGATTTACAACCATTATTCCTCAAACTGTTCAGAAGAATACTAGCAGAGGGGAATCTCCCAAATTCCTTCTATGAGTCCAGCATCACTCTAATACCAAAACCAGGCAAAGATACAACCAAAATTAGAATTATAGACCCATGTCTTTAATGAACTCAGATGCAAAAATTCTCAACAAAATACTCACACACCACATACAGACCCACATCTAAAAGATCATCCATCATGTCCAAATGGGATTCATACAAGAGATGCAGTGATAGATAGTTGAACATATGGAAGTAAATATCATAAAACACATAAATGGACTGAAAGACAAAAACCACACAATCGTCTCAACTGATGCACAAAAAGCCTTTGCAAAATCCAGCATCCCTTCATGCTTAGTGTCCTAGAAGGAAGTGGACTAGAAGGATCATTCCTCAATGTAATCAAAGGCATACACAAGAAACCCCCAGCCACCATCATCCTAAATGGAGAAAATTTAGAAGCATTTCCCTCAAAGGAAGGAATTCAGCAAGGCTGCCTTCTGTGGCAACTCCTTTTCAATACAGTGCTTGAAACACTTGCTAGGGCAATAAGGCAAGAAAAAGAAATTAAAGGAATACTAATTGGAAAAGAGGAAGTCAAGCTATCCCTTTTTGCAGATGATATGACAGTTTACCTAAGGTATGCTAAAAAACTCCAGCAGAAAACTCCTAGAAACGATTAAGAGTTTCAGAAAAGGGGAAGGATACAAAATTAACCTAGAAATATCAGTAGCCTTTCTTTATACCAACAACAAGCACTTGAAGGAGACCTTCCCAGTCACAATAGCCTCAAAAACAATAAAATACCTAGCAACAAACCTAACCAAAGACAACAAACGTATCTACCACAAACGTTTTGAACCCCTGAAGAAAGCAATTGAAGCAGACATCAGAAGATGGAAAGACCTCCCATGCTCATGGATTCGAAAAATTAATATAGTAAAAATGTCCAATCTATGCAAATTAATATACAGATTCAATCCAATCCCAATTAAAATCTCCAAGACTTTCTTCACAGGCTTGGGAAAAAATCCTTAATTTCATATGGAAAAACAGAAGACCCTGAACAGACAAAGCAACCCTGAGTGAAAAGAGAAATACAGTGGGATAAATATACCAGACTTTGAACTATACTACAGGGCTATAGTTATAAAAACATTCTGGTACTGGCACAAAACAGACTTGTAGAGCAATGGAACAAAACTGAAGATCAACGGGTTGTGGGGTCACCCGCCTTTAATCCTAGCACTTGGGAAGTGTAGGCAGGCAGATCTTTGTGAGTTCAAGGCCAGCCTTTTCTACAGAGTGAGTTCTGGGACAAGTGGGGCTACAGGGAGACCCCATCTCGAAAAGTCCCCCTCAAAATACATGAAGATCCAAACTTGTGCACATACAATTTCAGCCACCTCATATTTGACAAGGGGGCCAAGAAGACTCAATGGAGGAAAGATAGCATCTTCAGCAAATGGTGTTGGCAAAACTGGATCACCACTTGTAGAAGAATAAAATTAAACCATTACCTCTTGCCCTGTGCAATAATCAATTCCAAATGGATCAAAGACCTCATTGTGAAACCCAAAGCTCTAAAAGTGATAGAAGAAAAAGTTGGCTGCAACCTACAAGACATAGGCATAGGAAAAGACTCTATATTAGACAGCAGCTGTGCAGGAAATAAGGTCAACAATTGACAAATGGGACCTCACTAAACTCCAAAGCTTCTGTACATTGAAAGAAACAAATCAGTGAAGCCAGGTGTGGTCACACACACCTTTAATCCCAGCACTTGGGAGGCAGAGGCAGGCAGATCTTTGTGAATTCAAGGCCAGCCTGGTCTAGAGCTAGTTCCAGGACAGCTGGTGCCACAGGGAGACCCTAACTTGAAAAGACCAAAAAAAAAAAAAAAAAAAAAAAAAAAAAAAAAGAAAAAAGAAAAAAGAAAAAAGAACCAATCAGTGAAGAGAAAACCCACAGAGTGAGAGGAAACCATCACTGCTGATACAGCTGACAGAGCATTAACTTCCAGAATATAGAAAATACTCAAAAAAAGAAGAAAACAAATGACTCACTCAAAATATGCAGTAAAGAGCTGAACAGAGACTTCACAAGTGAGGAAATAGAGATGGCTGAGAAACTTCTTAAAAGGTGAGGGGGAGGGAGGGGGACACAGGTCTATATTTGATTTGTAATGTAATCTTGTATAAAAAATAATAATAAAACTTGAAAAAGCATTCGACATTGCCAATAATTAAGGAAATGCAAAATTAAGTCACTTTAAGATATAATCTCACTCCAATAAGACTGGCTAGGATCAAGAAAACAAATGATACCAAATGCTGGAGAGGTTGTGGGGAAAGGGGAACACTCATCCACTGCTGGTGGGAATGTGAACTTGTACAACCACTGTGGAAAGCAGTGTGGAGAACCTTTAAAAGACTCAAAATGAGCCTACTACCTGATCCAGTCATACCATTCCTGGGTATATACCCACAAGTCTCATCGTACCGCAGATATATATGCACAGCCATGTTTATTGCAGCTTTCTTCACAATGGTGAAGAGCTGGAACCAACCCAAGTGCCCCCTCAACCGACAACTGGATAGAGAAAATGTGGTCCATCTACAAAATGGAGTTTTGTGTAGTGGTAAAGAAAGATAACATCATGAAATTTGCAGGTAAATGGAACTAGATTTTATGCTAAGTGAAGTAACACAATCCCAGAAAAACAAAAGACGAATGTTATCCCTCATCTGTGGATGCTAGTACCAAGTACCTACTTGTAAGACAATATGAGCAATGTTGTTATATTCCTCATGATCTAAAGATAATTGTGCTCTTGCATTGTGAATCCCTAAACAGGTTCTAGAGCTGACCTATTTATTTTCAAACCTTGGGTTTTTGGCATATGATGGAGGGTATGTGTGCATCTTTTAGAGTAATATGGTATCAAAATGGAAAGATGCGAATCAAGAAATATGATATGAAAATAACATACAGCTTCTTTTCAGACGACATAATTTTAGTATAGGTGTGATGTATGTGCAAGGTATATGCAAATTTTGAATCTATACAAGCTGGAGGGAACAATAACCACAAAAAAAAAAAAAAACAACCAGGAGAAAACAAAAATTAAACCAAACCAAACCAAAATGACTGAAACAGTGAAGTTCTTCCTCAAACAATAATCTTCTGCTTTGGGAAAACACTGGAAGGCTCAGAAAAAGATGCAATACATGTATGGCAGAATGCATGTACTCAGGTGAGGTGAGGGGCATGGAAAGGGAAATGAGTGTAAATTGGATTGAGAAATGATGTATGAGATATGAAAAAGTTTAATAAAAATAAAAAAATATATTAACAAAACAAAACAAAAAAAGTAAGTGTTAAGCTGGTATGTTAGTCCAATGGTAAAGTCCATGATTACTGAATGAAACTTCAGCACTAAAAGAATGGAAAAAAAAAAAACTAGTTTGTCATGACATTGTGTCTAACCACAGTATTTATTTTAATGGGAGTGCTTCTTAGTATTTCTTATACAAGGCTGCATGAGCTTTTTCAAGCCCTTTCTAAAATAATATTCAGTATTAAATGTATCAGGCTTGGGCTGGAGAGACCTAGTCAAAAAAAAAAGGCTGAGGCTAAGAACCACAAAAAAGTATCAGGCTGGTGTAACTTAGCCTTTCTGGATGCTTACTGACCATACTTAATGTCCATATGAATTTGGCCAAGGGACTTAAGGGACAGCTTTATTCCTTGTCCTCAGATGTCAACAAAGTCCCAGGGCACTATGCATGGGGCCATCTTGAAATGCCTGCAAATGTGAGTCACCAGTCTTCCTGTGCAGAGAGGTCTTGGAGATCCATTAATGGGACTTCACCTCCATGTTCAGTCTCATAAATATATTAAGTCTGCTCATGCTTCAAAAGGGAAGCCTTGGTCTAACAAGACCTGACTTTGTCCTCAAGTGAATGGAATTGGTAAATGAAAAGCCAAAAGGAGCCAGGGGCTCCCCCTTACCCCTGCAAAACCTGAGTGACCCCTGACGACCAGACTCACAACTGACCTTGAGAAAACAAAAACATTGTGCTAAATATGTGGCCTTAAACATCCAAAAGGAAAGTATAACCAGAAAAAAAAAATATCAGGGTGGTGTAACTTAGCCTTTCTGGATGCTTACTGACCATAGTTAATGTCCATACCAGTTTGGGTGAGGGACTTAAGGAATAACTTTGTTCCCTGCCTTCAGAGGTCAACTAAGTCCCAGGGCTCTATCCATGGGGGCATCTCTTGAAATGTCCTGCCAATGTCAGTCACCAGTCTCCCTGTGCAGGGAGGTCTTGGAGATCCACTAATGGGACTTCAGCCAGTGTCCAGTCTCTAAAGAGGGAAGTCTGCTCATACTTTGAAAAGGGAAACCTAGTCTAGCAAGAGCTGACTTTGTCCTGGAGTGGATGGAACTGGTAAATGAAAAGCCAAAAGGAGCCAGGGGCTCCCTCCTTTGCCAAAACCGAGTGACCCCTGAGGACCAGATCCTCAACTGACCTTGAGAAAACAATAACCTTGGTTAATCTGGGCTAACTGTGTGGCTTTAAACATCCAAAAGGAAATTATAAGCAGAAAGAAATAATTACTATGGTCTGAGAAATTGTACTTCAGGTATATAACTTGAGATCTTAGTAAAAAGATAAAAAGTTAAAAAGAAAGAAAGAAAAAAAAAAGTTGTTGCTTTGCCTGTCTTCAATTTTTATTGGCAAGTACAACTCATATCTCTCTAAGAATCCTCCAAACCTTTAGTGCCAGATGCGGACTGCTGAGACATCCAGCTTGTAGACTGATCAACTACTGGGGTATCAGCCTCTTCAAAGTATAGACTGCCACTGTTGGACTAGCCAGGCTGTATATCATGGAGGCCTATGCAGGAAGATCAAGACAGGACATGGTGCTTACTTGACCTCATTTGGTGACCACAGGAAAGGAAGAGCCTAGTGTGGACAGGATTGATGGTTGTTTGGGTTTTCCAAGGAGCAGCCTTCAAATATTTCCTTAAGGAAAACATGACATCTTTCAGCCTAATAAAGAAAAAAAATCATAAGCTGATGTTGCTAAAACCTATTGCATTATAATCTTGATATATGTGTGGCATGCATATATGCATATTTTGGAGTGACATAAATTGGTAGGAACAACAACAACAAAAATACAGGGTCACTGTATTTTTTTTTTTTTTTGTATTCTAAAAAAATACAGAACTGTTCGAAACAGTAAACTTCTGTCCAAACCAGTAAACATCTACATTGACACTTTTAAAGGACAGCTTCCTGAGAGCTCCGATTTGAAACTTCCTGTGGACTCAGAAATTCAAACAGAAGCCTGGTAGCAGGATTGTGATGGTCCAAATTGAGCATCTCTCAGCTGACCACAGGCCCAGGTTAGCATGGAGGATTTTCTCATTTGCATTGGATTGAACCAGTGTCTCTCCACCAAAATTGTTGCTCATTAGATAGCAGTTTAATCCATTAAAAGCCTTCCCTCAGTCATAGCAGTGCTGGGAAGCAGGTGTGTCTGTTTTCTGTCTTGTAATACTCTATTTACCCACCCCTCTGTGGAGGCAGGAGTATCTCATCATACTTAGAATAAAATCTAGATTTCCAGTTCAATCTTCAAGGCTCTACCTGAGCACTGCCCCAGCCCAGCTCTGTCTTTTGTGCACGTGCCTCTGCCTCCCGACTCTGGTGACTCCAAGCTGTCCCTGTTCTGAGGAATTCCCCTCTGCTCCTCATTTCGCCGTTCTCCATCCTGCTCTGCAGTTTTCATGGCAGTCTCTCCTGACTCCTCATCCACAGTGCTCTCTTGTGTAAGCAGTAAGTCCTGCCCCTAGCCTGCCTCTTCTGTACAAAATGGCTGCAGGGGTGGGGGCACAAATCCCCAGCAAGGAAATTCAAGTTCCTTTGAGGGAGGAAGGAAAGAGGGAGGGAGATTCGTGAGGGCGGGGCAGGGAGAGAGCTGGAGAGGTGCTCTTCCTGAGGGGAAGGGACTGAGCCGGCAGACTCGGTGGCACTTAGAACTGCTGAGAGTTGAGCCTCTCTTCCTTAACGTGCCTCAGTGGCAATTTCCTTCCCATTTTTTGAGGGGGGGGGGATGTAGCTAAGCTTTAGATTGTAAAGCAGACTTTTCTCTTTTATTTAATAATTGTATTTATTTATTTATTTATTTATTTATTATTTTTTGTGTATGAGTGAACTGTCTGCATGTAGGTTGGTGTACCCATGTCGTGCAATGCCACAGAGGTCAGAAGAGGGCGTCGGATTCCCCTGGAACTGGAGTTAAAAACGGTTCTTAGCCGCCATGTAGGTGCTGGGAATTGAACCCAGGTCCTCTGCAAGAGCAGTCGGTGCTCTTAACCACTGAGCCATCTCTCTAGCCCCTGAATTTTCTCTTTAAAAAGGAGGGGCTTTAGTGTTTATGTCACAGATCCCCAACCTTGCCTCTATCTGCTTCTGCATTGAAACCTGCCCCTGCCATTTGCACCAAAGCATACTGTTAGCCCAAGCCCATATCAGCTGATTTTGATACAGTGATATTGACAGGTCCCAAATGGCATACCAGTGGAACAGTTTGGGACCTGTCCTTCCTTCTCAAAGCTACTCCTTATGCTGTTAGCTACTTGTTTAATGGAGGTCTTTTTCCAGGATCATAAGCCTAGTTAGTATTCACATCACCAAGCGGATAGAAAGTAATTTTGTTGGGTGAATGAACTTAGCTTCATATACAGTTTATGTAGACTATAGATACTGTTAAAGTTATAGTTACACAAAGTACTTATTTAATAGTGCAGTCATTTTTTTCCAGTTGCGTTTCTGATTTCCACATTAGCATTGCTTATGTGAGAGGTGGTGGCTTGTAATATACTCTTCTTAAATATTCTTTTCTAGCATTTGGAAGATTGTAGGTAAATGACACAGGAAATGAACAGATGGCATGAACAGGTGAGTGGAGAGGTACTCTGGCTGTAGGAGCAAAGATTTGGGACTTAGCTTGGCACAGAGGAATACAGCTAGACTCAGTCTTTCATGGAACACTATCAGTGTGATTCAGACTGGACTGTTTACTTCTTCACAACTAATGTTGGCAAAGTATGTTGTAAAGTACAAGATTACATTCCCTAATTTAATATTATCTGGGCAGCTCATTGTAGAGTACTTTTCTTGCATGTCAGCATTTCCTACACTGTTTAATGAAATGTTTATTTTGACTCTGACTGAAATCATTAAGAAATTCATAAGAATATATATCTGTCTGTCTGTTCTATGGCTTAAGATAGTAGTCTTTACTGGGAGCTTTTTGCTTCCTTTATTATGCCTTTTGCCTTTAACTATGGAAAGGATTATATATCTTAAAAGGTATAAAAATAATAGGGTACTATTAAGGAAATGGTGGTAATTGAAATAAATACTTGAGAACAGGAAATGATAATACAATTAAAGTAGCTAGTCACAAAACATCCTTCATTTGTTTTAGAGGAGTAAGATCAGACTTATATGATATATTCTCATCCTTTCTTTCATCCTAAACCATAAGCAATTTACTGGTTATCTGGAAGAAATGTTAATTTTGGATCGAGGTAATTATTGAGAGCAGAATGCATGCAAGTGCTCACGACTTCACAGGCCCTTGCTCGAACACAGGTTTTTTCCCATGGCAGCTGACCAGTTGCAGTGTAGAAGCTAAGCTCCGAACTGGGGTAAGACGTGAACCTTGCTAAATAAGGCCCAGTACTGTGAAGGAAGCAGCTATCACAATGGAGCTTGGAAGAGTAGTGCTTTTATCTCTTTGTATGTGTTCCGTTACCCAGTAAATTCATTAATTTCTCCAAAACCCAGTGAAATGAAGACTATTTTCACTGCTTTCAGTCTTTTGTTTTCACGGGAAAGTTTCAAGGAAATGGTTTTGAAATGCTCTATTCCAAGCTGTTTTATGCAACAATAATCTTTGTCTGAATAGCAGAAATAATTCTCTTTATGCTTTGAGGTGACATTTTTCAAGAAGAAATATGAGTGGACTCTAAATCTTACAAAATAGCACCCATGTGTAGGGCCATGAGAATATGTCCTCTGAGACAGATACATTGAGACATCTCCTCTCACTGGAAAGTGTTCAGCAGAGCTGCTGTGATCTCTGTTTTATGGAGCCTTAATTTGTTAGAGAATTTAGTCCATACTAAGGCGTAGTAATTTTATAATTAATGTTTATTCAAAGAAGAACATGTGAGAGTAAACTGTCCTCTGCTGTGCTGGGTTAAGCTGCTGATTGTATGCAAATGGACCGCTGGATTTCCCAGCCTTAATGGAAAGCACCTCCTGGGGCAGGGCATGGTGTGCATTCTAAATGGATGCTGCTAGCTTGCTGCTTGAGTACTGCTTTTTTATTTTATTTTATTTTTTTATTCTTTTTGCTATTTATTTATTTATTTATTTATTTATTTATTTATTTTGTAAAAGTTTCACTGTATAGCCCTGGCTGGCCTGGAATTTTCTGTGTAGATCAGGAAGGCCTCAAACTCACAGAAATCTCCCCCACTACTTCCTCCTGCAAGTGCTAGCAATGAGGCATGTGTCCCAANTTCTTTCTATCACACCTTTTTTAGGGTTCGTCGGCTTCATTTTGGAGACTTGGGGTTGATTTTTTTACGGTGAGAGTGGAGGTTTTAATTTTGTTCTTTCTACAGATGATGATCCAATTTTTCCAGCACCATTTTCTAAGGTGCTATCCTTCCTCTCATGAGGGTTTTTTGCCCCTTTGTCAAATATGAGGCGGCTGAAAGTGTAGTGATCAGTTTGGACTCAATTTGTTCCATTGGTCAACAGTCTTGTTTTTGTGCCAGTACCAGACTGTCTTAGTTGGATACTATGGTCCTGTAATATTTTGAAGTCTGTGTAGACCAATCCCCCCTGTATTTCATTTTTCATTCAGGGTTGCTTTAAGCTATTCGGGGTCTTTTGCTCTTCCATATGAATATTAAGGATTTTTTTTTTTTTTTCGAAGTCTGTGAAAAGCTCAGAGGGAGTTTTATTGGGATTGCATGGATCTATATATCAATTGGGTAAAATGGACAGTTTTTTTACTGATTAATTTTCCCAATCCATGAACAAGGTCTTTTCCATCTTTTGATTCTTGTTTTCAATCTCCTCCTCAGGGGTTTAAAAATTTTTTTTTTTTTTTTTTTTTTTTTTTTTTTTTTTTTTTTTTTTTTTTTTTTTTAGGTGCTATTGTGATTGTGGAAGGTCTTCTTATATTCCTCGTCTCCCTTGTTCATTGCTGTGTGTAAGAAAGGCTACTGATTTTTCTAGGTTAATGTTGTGCTGGACACTTACTGAAACTCTTAATCATTCTAGATGTTTCCCCCTTTTCATCATGAAATCTATAAGTTGGAGTTTTCTTTCTTTTTTGGTTAACTGGGGGCTAGAATGTCTGTCTATCTTGATCTTATCTTTTCAAGAAACCAGTTTTTTCATTGATTTCTTTGTTTTTTTCTTTGTTCTATTTCCATTGATCTGTATTGCCTGCTCTAATTTTGTGATTTCATTCTAAGCTCCTGGCTGTTGAATTTAAGGTCCATTTGCTATTGCCTCCCATGTTTTTTATGGTAGTGTTAGATCATTTTGTGTTTCCCTTTCTGTTTTTTTTAATGTGGGCACTTAGGGCTATAAATATTTCCCTTTTTTTAGGACTGCTTTTAAAGTACTCCCGGTTTGTTGTTTTATGTATTGCCCTTTCAATACTTCCTGAATGCTTTTATTTCATTCTTTATTTCTTCCCTGACCTATTCATATATTCAGGATGTGTTATTTACTGTTTCCACGGGTTCTTGTAGCTAGTGGGCTTTATTCTGTCGCTGTTATATTGAGCTTTATTGCCGGTGGTCTGATAAATGCATGAATGATTTTCAATCCCTTTTGTTTTGTTGAGGTGTTCTTTTGTGTCCTACTATGTGATTGATTTTGGAGAATGTTCCATGGGGTGCTGAGTAGAAAGTATATTCTCCCGTGTTTGGGTGAAATTCATGGTAGATGTTTGTGAGGTTCCATTTGGTGTATTGCATTGTTTCAGTTCCAATGTCTCCTCTGTTTATGTTTTGTCCCATTTATCTATCCAAGAGGCTCAGTGGGGTATTGAGGTCCCCAACTATTAGTGTGTTGGGATTAATCTCTGTCTCTAGGACCCAATAGAATTGTGTTTATAGTTTTGGTAGTCACCTGAGGTATTTGGTGCAAAAAACTTTCAGGTTTTGTGATTCTTCTCCCTGGTTTTGTTCCTTTGATGAAGGATGTAGTGCCCTCTTTTGTCTCTTCTTTGATTGACTTTACTCTGAGGTCTATTTTGTCTGATATTAGCAATAAGCACACTCCCTGCTTGCTTTTGTGGATATTGCTTGGAAATTTTTCACCATACTCGGAAGGTGAGGCTGGGGTCAGCCGGACGGGAGAGAGGGGTTTCTTGTGAGGCAACATATGGATGGATTCTGTTCAATACCATTCTCCCAGATCTATGTCTGTGATTGGGGTTTAGCCACATTAATATTTAAGGCCATTTATGGGGACGATATGTGTTGATTTCCTTTCAACTTATTCCTGTTTGCATTTCTATGGTCTAGGTTTGTATTTACACTCTATGCCTTTTATTGTTTCTATGCTCTTTTAGGTTGGTTGGGGGATAATTTCCTCCTTTCCTCTGTTCTTTGAATTTCCTTCAGTATTTTCTGAAGCGGTTGGTTTCTTTTCTGACTGTTAATCTTTCATTTTTTACTCATGAATATTTCTTTTCCTCCTTCACTATAAGGACATTTTTGCTGGTTATAGTAGTCTGGGTTGGCATCTAAAGTTATTTTAGCACTGGGAATACTTTGGTCCACTTCTTTCGGTTTTCATTCATGGTTGCACTAAGTCAGCTCTTAACTGATGGGTTTCCTTGTATATTTTTTGTTTTCTCTTGTGGCTTTCAGATTTTGTCTTTGTTTTGATCATCTAGTGTTTTTAACTATGATATGACGTGTGGGAATTTCTTTTCGTCTTTTGGACTTGGTCTATGGGGGTTCTATGTGCTTCTTGTATTTGTATAACTGGTTTACTATTTATTCAGTTTTAGGAAAGATATTTTCATTATCCTGTCAAAGACCTGACCTCACTGTTGTCTTGGGATCTTCTCCTGTCTCTCTCCCCTTCCCTACGATGCAGAGATTTGGTCTTTTCATACGATCCCACATTTCCTGTTTATTCACGTCCCCTTGTTTTTATTTTTAATTTTTGCAGTTTTCACTTGAGCATTTTTAATGTTCTGTTGTTTACCCTGCAGGTCTGGATATTCCTCTCAGAATTTCAGCTTCATCCATTCTGCTTCTGAGGCTTTCTCCCATCCTTTCCTATGTTTGGATGAATTGATGTATCCATTTCCCTTTTTCATTTCTCCTATAATTTCTTAGTATTTCCATTTTCCTTGTTGGAGCTTGTCTTCTCTTGTAGCTCCTTGCTTTGCTGTCCTGTATACTTTTTTAATTTCAGCCTGAGATATTTTCCAGTGATTCCCATCTCTTCCAGAGTATTGTATATTCTCCTCTTCTAGTTCTTTTTGGAGTCTGTGTTTCTCTTTTCTTCAGTTCTTTTCAGATTTTTCTTTCTCTTCCTCTACTTCTCTCTCAGATTTTGTGTTTTCTTTCCTCTAAGTTATTTTCAGAGTTTTTTATTCCTCTCCCTCTAGTTCTTTCCAGTGTCTGTCCTTACTTCTAGAGCTTTCCTGAGTTATTCATTTCTCTCCCTCTAGTTTCTGATTTGGTTCTTTACTTGATTTCTTTGAGTATATCCACAATTGTTCTTTTAAGGTCTATGTGCTGGTTTCCTCCAAAGGATATCTCATTGTAGAGCTTCTGTCAGAATGTAGAGTTTGTTATTGATTTATTATGAGCTTTTCCCATGTTTTCTCATTGTATCTTTGGCATGTGGAATTTTTTTGTTTGTTTGTGGTTTTGGATTCAGGTGTCTCAATGTTGGCTTTGCAGACAGGTTCGCTATCACTGGCACCTGCTAGATATTCTTTCCCACAGTAACCACCAGTTTAGTAGGGGCAGGGGTTCTTCCTTTGGCCTGCATGCCCAACCCAGTTAACCTGCTGCAACCCTGTCTAGGTGCGCCCATGATGTGACGGTCTCTGGAATGCAGGTGGGAGTTTCCAAGGGCAGGTCTAGGGTGCCAAAGCCACAAGGAAGTTCCTCCTTGCCACACCTCTATGTTGTGCCCATGCCACGGTGGTCTCTGGAACCCTGAAGTATATAAAATTAAAGGGGAATAATGTGAAACAATGACTGAAGATGCAAGACATGTTGGAACAGGGGTGGCATGGAGGCATAGAAAGAATAATGTGTCTAAATTGAACTTGAGAAATGATGGTATGAAATATGGAAACATCAATAAAAAAGCCAAAAATAAATAAAAGCATAAAGGTGGAAGTAGAAACCTATACCAAAAATGCAAATAGGACAATAAGGTGAAAGGAAACAAAATACATACTCTCATATTATAACCTTAAATATAATTGGACTAAATTCTCTAATCAAAAGAACATTAGACTGGGACGAAAAATTAGAAAACACCATCTATATAGTTTGTCTCAAAAAATCCATCTCACCCTCAAGATAGGCAACAACTTAAGTGAAAGGATGGATAAAATATTCCAAAAAAAATATGGTAATCACAAAAATGAATTCTATCAATAAAAAAAATCAGACAAAATAGACTTGAAAGTAACATAACTAAAGACAAAGAGGGCCATTACAATCTATCAAAGAAATTAACATGAAGACTTCACAATCATGAATGAATATATATATATAATTATATATATATATTATATATATAATATATTAAAAAAGTTTTTTTTATGTGTATGATGTATGTCTGCATGTAAGGTTGGTGCACCTGTGACATGCAATGCTGGTGAGTCAGAAGAGGGCGTTGTATTCCCCTGTAACTGAAGTCAATGACAGTTCTCAGCTTCCATGTGGGTGCTGGGGATCAAACCCGGGTCCTCTGAATAGCCAATTGGCACTCTTAAGCTAGGCCATCTCTCCCAGTCCCAAATATATATATTTTAATTTTTAATTTTATTTATGTGGTATTAATGTACTGTCTGCATGTAGGTTTGTGCACCGGTGTCATGCAATCCATGGAGGTCAGAAGAGGGTGTCAGATTCCCCCTGAACTGGAGTTAATGACGGTTCATCTGCTGCCATGGGGTGTGGGGATCAAACCCAGTCCTCTGTAAGGAACAT
Source organism: Rhizomys pruinosus (assembly GCA_009823505.1). Classification (NCBI taxonomy): domain Eukaryota; kingdom Metazoa; phylum Chordata; class Mammalia; order Rodentia; family Spalacidae; genus Rhizomys; species Rhizomys pruinosus. The sequence continues at coordinate 1,598,044 of VZQC01004415.1, forward strand.
CCGTGCTTTCTAATACCTCTAGCCCTATCCTCCAGCCACTAAATTATAACATATAGTTTCTTTTTTTTTATTTTTTGTATTTTTGAGACAAGGGTCCGCTGTAGCCCCAGCTGGCCTGGAAACTCCACTGTTATAGTCAGGCTTGCTTGAATTCAAAGAGATCTGCCTGCCTCTAACGCTCCCAGTGCTGGGGATTAAAGAAGCATGCGCCCCACCATGCCTTGGTGCAGCAAACTTTATAAAACACAATCTACAAACTCAAGACACAGATTAACCCCCCACACAATCATAGTGGGACTTTCAATATCACACTGAGGTCCTTTGGACAAGGTCAACCAGACAAAGAAATAACGAGAGACATCTGAACTGAGATAATAAATAGGTTAAGGAGGAATAAAGAAAAGAATTAAAGCATCCTGGAACTAAAAGACAATGAGAATACACACAACAAAACCATGGGACACTTTAAAAGCAGTCCTAAGAGGGAAGTTTATAACCCTGGTGCCTACATTAAAAACAACAAACAACAACAACAACAGCAAACCAGAAAGAGCACAAACAAATGATCTAACACGGCACTAAAACAACTTCAGAGACAAACAAAAAATGGACCCTAAATGAACAGAACAGGAGAAAATAACAAAAATCGAGCGAAATCATGAAATAAACAAAGAAATGAAATAAATGATAATATTAAATATAGAATAACAAAAGGTAATTTTGGAAACATAATTACAAAAAAACATATAACTTACATGAATTTAACAGAACAAGAATAAGTTGTTCTTGAAGAAAACAAGTGACAACCATGAGTCCGTTAACCAAAAGAAAGAAAACCAACTAAATCAATGATTCATGATGAAAAGGGAATATCAGACAGACAAAAAAAAAAAAAAAAAATAACCAGGCAATCATAAGGGAATACTATCAAAACCGATACTCTATAATTTGAAAAGCTAAGAGACCTTGATGAATACTGAAATCCGGGAACACCAAAGCTAAACAGAAAAGAGACTGATAGCTTTAAACAGAACGCATGAATATATGAAAGAAATTTGAAAATAAACAAGGAACCTCCAAGTAAAAATCCCTGGCCCAGATGGTTCTACAGAAATTCTATAAACATTTGAAGAGATGTACAACCATTACTTCCAAACTGGGTTCAGAAGAATACTAGCAGAGGGGAATCGCCAATATTCCTTACTATGAGTCAGCACCCAGCATCACTAATACCAAAACCAGGCAAAGATACAACCAAAATTAGAATTATAGACCCAGGTCTTTAATGAACTCAGATGCAAAATTCTCAACAAAATACATCAACACACACATACAGACCCATCTAAAAGTCATCCATCATGTCCAAATGGGATTCATACAAGAGATGCAGTGATAGATAGTTGAACATATGGAAGTAAATATCAATAAACACATAAATGGACTGAAGACAAAACACACACAATCTCTCAACTGATGCACAAAAAAAGCCTTTCAAAATCCGCATCCTTCAGGCTTAGTGTCCAGAAGGAATGGCTAGAAGGATCATTCCTCAATGTAATCAAAGCATAACAAAAACCCCCAGCCAACATCATCCAAATGGGGAAAATTTAGAAGCATTTCCCTCAAAGAAGGAATTCAAGCAAGGCTGCCGTTCAGGTTGCAACTCCTTTTCAATACAGTGCTTGAAAACATGTGCTAGGGCAATAGGCAAGAAAAAGAAATTAAAGGAATACTAATTTGGAAAAGAGGAAGTCAAGCTATCCCTTTTTGCAGATGATATGACAGGTTTACCTAAGGTATGCAAAAAACTCATCAGAAAACTCCTGGAAACGATTAAGAGTTTCAGAAAGGGAAGGAACAAAATTAACCTAGAAATATAAGTAGCCTTTCTTTATAACCAACAACAACACTTGAGGAGACCTTCCAGTCACAATTAGCCCTAAAAACAATAAAATACCTAGCACAAACCTAACCAAACAACAAACGTATCTACCACAAACTTTTTTGAACCCTGAAGAAAGCAATTGAACAGGACATCAGAAGATGGAAAGACCTCCCATGCTCATGATTCGAAAAATTAATATAGTAAAAAGTCCAATCTATCAATTTAATATACAGATTCAACATCCAATCCCAATTAAAATCCCCAAGACTTTTCTCACAGCTTGGGAAAAAAATCTAACTACAAAAAAAAAAAACAAAAAAAAACAACCTGAGTGAAAAAGAAAATACAGGTGGGATAAATATACCAGACTTTGAACTATACTACAGGGCTATAGTATAAAAAAAACATCTGGTACTGGCACAAAACAGACTTGTAAGCAATGGAACAAAACTGAAAGATCAAGCGGGTTGTGGGGTCACCCGCCTTTAATCCTAGCACTTGGGAAGTGTAGGCAGGCAGATCTTTGTGAGTTCAAGGCCACCTTTTCTACGAGTGAGTTCTGGGACAAGTGGGGCTACAGGGAGACCCCATCTCGAAAAGTCCCCCTCAAAATACATGAAGATCCAAACTTGTGCACAACAATTTCAGCCACCTCATATTTGACAAGGGGCCAAGAAGACTCCAATGGAGGAAATAAGCATCTTCAGCAAATGGTGTTGGCAAAACTGGATCACCACTTGTAAAGAAGAATAAAATTAAACCATTACCTCTTGCCCTGTGCAATAATCAATTCCAAATGGATCAAAGACCTCATTGTGAAACCCAAAGCTCTAAAAGTGATAGAAGAAAAAGTTGGCTGCAACTACAAACATAGGCATAGGAAGACTCTATATTAGCGCAGCTGTGCGAAATAGGTAACAATTGACAAATGGGACCTCATCATAAACTCCAAAGCTCCTGTACATTGAAAGACAAATCAGTGAGCCGGTGTGGGTCACACACTTTAATCTCAGACTTGGGAGGAAGAGGCAGGCAGATCTTTGTGATTCAAGGCCACCCTGGTCTAGAGCTAGTTCTCAGGACAGCTGGTGCCACAGGGAGAACCCTAACTTGAAAAGACCAAAAAAAAAAAAAAAAAAAAAAAAAAAAAAAAAGAAAAAAGAAAAAGAAAAAAAACCAACAGTGAAGAGAAAACCCCACAGAGTGAGGGAAACCATCACTGCTGATACAGCTGACAAAGCATAACTTCCAGAATATAGAAAATACTCAAAAAAGAAGAAAACAATGATCTCACTTCAAAATATGCAGTAAAGAGCTGAAACAGAGACTTCACTCACAGTGAGGAAATAGAGATGGCGAGAAAACTTCTTAAAAGAGGTGAGGGGAGGGAGGGGGACAACAGTCCTATATTTGATTGATGTAATCTTTGTAATAAAATAATAATAAACTTGAAAAAGCATTCGACATTGCCAATAATTAAGGAAATGCAAAATTAAGTGTCACTTAGATATAATCTCACTCCAATAAGACGTGGCTAGGATCAAGAAAACAAATGATACCAATGCTGGAGAGGTTGTGGGGAAAGGGGAACACTCATCCACTGCTGGTGGGAATGAAACTTTGCAACCACTTGAAAGCAGTGGTGTGGAGACCTTTAAAAGACTCAAAATGAGCCTACTCCCTGATCCGGTCATACCATTCCGGGGTATATACCCACAAGTCTCATCGTCCGCAAGATAATATGCACAGCCATGTTTATTGCAGCTTTCTTCACAATGGTGAAGAGCTGGAACCAACCCAAGTGCCCCCTCCAACGCAACTGGATGAGAAAATGTGGTCCATCTACAAAATGAGTTTTTGTGTAGTGGAAAGAAAGATAACATCATGAAATTTGCAGGTAAATGGAACAGATTTTATGCTAAGTGAAGTCACACATTCCCAGAAAAAAAAACAGAATGTATCCTCATGTGGATGCTAAGTCCAAGTACCTACGGTAAGACAATATGAGCAATGTTGTTATATTCCTCATGATCTAAAGATAATTGTGCTCTTCATTGTGATCCCTAAAGGTTCTAGAGCTGACCTATTTATTTTCAAACCTTGGGTTTTTGGCATAATGATGGAGGGTATGTGTGCATCTTTAGAGTAATATGGTATAAAATGGAAGAATGCGAATCAAAAAATATATGGAAAAACAAATACAAAAGTTCTTATTCAGACGACTAATTTTAGTATAGGTGTGATTATGTGCAAGGTATAAAAAATGAATTTTAATCTATACAAGCTGGAGGGAACAATAACCCACAAAAAAAAAAAAAAACAACCAGGAGAAAACAAAAATTAAACCAAACCAAACCAAAATGACTGAAACAGTGAAGTTCATTCCTCAAACAATAATCTTCTGCTTGGGAAAACACTGGAAGGCTCAGAAAAGATGCAATACATTATGGCAGAATGCATGTACTGGGGTGGAGGTGAGGGGCATGGAAAGGGAAATGAGTGTAAATTGGATTGAGAAATTATTATGTAGATATAAAAAAGTTTATAAAAATAAAAAAAAATATATTAACAAACAAAACAAAAAAAGTAAGTGTTAAGCTGGTATGTTAGTCCAATGGTAAAGTCCATGATTACTGAATGAAACTTCAGCACTAAAATGAATGGAAAAAAAAAAACTAGTTTGTCATGACATTGTGTCTAACCACAGTATTTATTTTATGGGAGTGCTTCTTAGTATTTCTTATACAAGGCTGCATGAGCTTTTGTTCAAGCCCTTTCTAAAATAATATTCAGTAATTAAATGTATCAGGCTTGGGCTGGAGGGATAGCACAGCCATTAAAGGCTGAGGCTAAGAACCACAAAAAAGTATCAGGCTGGTGTAACTTAGCCTTTCTGGATGCTTACGACCATACTTAATGTCCATAAATTGGCCAAGGGCTTAAGGGAAGCTTTATTCCTTGTCTCATGATGGTCAACATAAGTCCAGGGCACTATGCATGGGGCCATCTTGAAATGCCTGCAAATGATGTGAGTCACCGTCTTCTGTGCAGGGAGGTCTGGAGATCCATTAATGGGACCAGCCTCCTTGTTCATTATATAAATATTAAGTCTGCTCAGCTTCAAAAAGGGACCACCTGGTCTAGCAAGACCTGATTTTGTTCCTCGAGTGGATGGAACAGGTAAATGAAAACCCAAAATGAGCCAGTACTCCTCCCCCCCCCACCCCCACCCCCCCAAAAAACCCCCGAGTGACCCCGGACGGACCAGACCTCACAACGGACCTTGAGAAACAAACATTGCTAAATATGTGGCCTTAAACATCCAAAAAAATAAAGTAACCAGAAAAAAAAAATATCAGGGTGGTGTAACTTAGCCTTTCTGGATGCTTACTGAACCATAGTTAATGTCCATACCAGTTTGGTGAGGGACTTAAGGAATACTTTGTTCCCTGCCTTCAGAGTCAACTAGTCCCAGGGCTCTATCCATGGGGGCATCTCTTGAAAGTCCTGCCAATGTCAGTCACGCCTCCCTGTGCAGGAGGGCTTGGAGATCAACTAATGGGACTTCAGCCAGTGTCCAGTCTCTAAAGAGGGAAGTCTGCTCATCTTAAAAAAGGGAAACCTAGTCTAGCAAGACCTGACTTGTCCTGGAGTGGATGGAACTGGTAAATGAAACCAAAAGGAGCCAGGGTCCCTCTTTGCCAAAACCGAGTGACCCCTGAGGACCAGATCTCAACTGACCTGAGAAAACAAAACCTTGGTTAATCTGGGCTAACTGTGTGGCTTTAACATCCAAAAGGAAATTATAAGCAGAAAGAATAATCTATAGGGTCTGAGAAATTGTACTTCAGGTATATAACTTGAGATCTTAGTAAAAAGATTTAAAGAAAGAAGAAAAAAAAGTGTTTGCTTTTGCCTGTCTTCAATTTTTATTGGCAAGTACAACTCAATATCTCTCTAAGAATCCTCCAAACCTCCATTTAGTGCACAATGGCGGACGCTGAGACATCCAGCTTGTAACTGATCAACTACTGGGGTATCAGCCTCTTCAAAGTATAGACTGCCCCTGTTGGACTAGCCAGGCTGTATATCATGGAGGCCTATGCAGGAAGATCAGACAGGACATGGTGCTTACTTGACCTCATTTGGTGACCACAGGAAAGGAAAGACCCTATGTGGACAGGATTGATGTTGTTTTTGGTTTCCAAGGAGCGAGCCTTCAAATTCCTAAGCATGACATCTTTCAGCCTAATAAAGAAAAAAAATCATAGCTGATGTTTGCTAAAACCTATTGCATTATATCTTGATATATGTGTGGCATGCATATATGCAATATTTTGGAGTGAACATAAATTGGTGGAACAACAACAACAAAAATACACGGGGTCACTGTATTTTTTTTTTTTTTTGTATTCTAAAAATACAGAACTGTTCGAAACAGTAAACTTCTGTCCAAAACCAGAAACACTACATTGACACTTTTAAAGGACAGCTTCCTGAGAGCTCCGATTTGAAACTTCCTGTGGACTCAGAAATTCAAACAGAAGCCTGGTAGCAGGATTGTGATGGTCCAAATTGAGCATCTCTCAGCTGACCACAGGCCCAGGTTAGCATGGAGGATTTTCTCATTTGCATTGGATTGAACCAGTGTCTTTCCACCAAAATTGTTGCTCATTAGATAGCAGTTTAATCCATTAAAACCTTCCCTCAGTCATAGCAAAAAAAAAAAAAAAAAAAAAAAAGAACAAAAAAGGGCCGGAGAGATGGCCTAGCAGTTTAGAGTGCTGACCGCTCTTGCAGAGGACCCGGGTTCGATCCCCAGCACCCACATGGTGGCCAAGAACCACCTGAAACTCCAATTCCAGGAGAGCTCCAGTTCCAGGGGAATCTGATGCCCTCTTCTGACCTCTGCAGCATTGCACAACATGGGTGCACAGACCTGCATGCAGACAGTACATTCATACACATACAGAAATAAATAAAAAAATAAAAGAAGACCCTGTCTCCAAAAAAAAAAAAAATTTAAAAAAAGACCAAAAAAAAAAAAAGATGAAAGACATGTATGGCAGAATGCATGAGCTCTGGTGAGGTGGTGGTCAAGGAAGGAGAAATGGGTCTAAATTTGATTAAGAAATGTTGTATGGAATGAATATAACTTCAATAAAAAATAGGCTTTGAAAAAAAAAGAAAATAAAAGGCCTTTCCCAGAAAAAAAGAAAAATAATTAGAAAATTAAATTGCTTTGGTTCATTTGATCATCTATAATAAAAGACCTTACACTGAATAATTTATAAACAGAAATGCACTGCTCATAGTTCCTGTGCTCATGATGGTAGTACTCATGATGTTATGGAACTTGAGGCACAGGGGTCTGAAACCAGGCCCTGAGATATGATGTCACTCTGGGTATAAAAACAGAATGGTAGCCAGGCACAGTGGCACACACTTTTAATCCTAGCACTTGAGAGGCAGAGGCAGGTGGATCTTTGTAGGTTCAAGGCCAACCTGGTCTACAGAGTGAGTTCCAGGACAGCTGGGGCTACAGGGAGACCCTGTCTGGAAAAAGACAAAACAAAACAAACAACAACAAAAAACCAGAATGCTGTGAATAAAAAGATGTGCCCTTCTTACCATCAGATAGGGACTACCGGCCATTATTTGTGTATGTAATGTTAGCCCATGAGGCTTGTGTAGTAGTGACCAGTGGGTTGGACAGCTGTCAGTTAGACCACCAACCTGGGAAGCTGGTGTGGATCAGTGGGTAGGATGGTGGTCAATCAGACCACCAACCTGGGAAGCTGGTGTGGGGCTGGAAGGAGACCTATCAGGTCCCCAGCTGTGATGTGCTGTGAGTGCCTGGGCAAGAATTAGACTGTAGAGCACCAATCAGATTGCAGTCTGGGAATTAGGCTGTAGAGTGCCAGTCAGGCAGCAGCCTGGACAATCTGGGAGTGCCAATAGGGCATTGCCTAGTGTAGTTGTTAGATGAAACAGGTGGGCAGTGGGAAGGTTGTCAGCCTTTGACCCCAATGTTTAGGACAGCTGCTGGTGGCTATCTTGCATCTTCCCTTTTCCTGTAATTCAGTGGATGGGGTTCAAGCATACACCTCTACATGTGGCAGACTGACACCATACACACAGTTCAGTACATTGCTATCACTCTCTCATTGGATGTGTGCAGATCATTTCTAAGGTTTACAATGCCAAACAGTCTTCTATTTCCAAGGGGTTGAAATTTTTTCAGTACAATAACCAGACTCCCCAAAATGAAGCCATTGAAAGCATTTTTCCATGCATTTAAAAGAATAAAGGAGCCTTTCTTGACTGTTACATCCCATTTGTTAAATGAATGTGAATAAAAATATTTGTTTTCCCTGGGTGTAGTGCTGTACACCTTTAATCCCAGCACTGGAAAGACAGAGCTAAGTGTATCTCTGTGAGATCCAAGCTAGCTTTTCTTCATAGTGAGTTCCAAGACAGATGGAGCTACAGGAAGACCCTCCCTAAAAATAAAAGAAAAAAAAACCCAAATATACAAGCAAGAACCAAGAAAGAGACTCCAGCTTAGACTTGTTTCTGAGCTGAAACTGAGCAATTGCTAGTATTTTCTTCCATGTGATATGAATGCAANTGGGAAGCTGGTGTGGGGATGGAAGGAGACCTATCAGGTCCCCAGTCTGTGAGTGTGGTGAGTGCCTGGGCAGAATTAGACTTAGAGAGCCAATCATGTTGCAGTCTGGGAATTAGGCTGTAGAGTGCCATCAGGCAGGCCGCATGGACAATCCTGTGAGTGCCATAGGGCATTGCCTAGTAGTATGTTAGATGAGACAGGTGGCAGTGTGAAAGTTTGTCAGCCTTTGACCCCAATGGTTAGGACAGCTGCTGGTGGCTCATCTTGCTCTTCCCTTTTCCTGTAATTCAGTGGAGGGGTTCAAGCATACACCTCTACATGTGGCAGACTGACACCATACACACAGTTCAGTACATTGCTATCACTCTCTCATTGGATGTGTGCAGATCATTTCTAAGGTTTACAATGCCAAACAGTCTTCTATTTCCAAGGGGTTGAAATTTTTTCAGTACAATAACCAGACTCCCCAAAATGAAGCCATTGAAAGCATTTTTCCATGCATTTAAAAGAATAAAGGAGCCTTTCTTGACTGTTACATCCCATTTGTTAAATGATGTGAATAAAAATATTTGTTTTCCCTGGGTGTAGTGCGTGTAGCACCCTTTAATCCCAGCACTGGAAAGACAGAGCTAAGTGTATCTCTTGAGATCCAAGCTAGCTTGTTCTTCATAGTGAGTTCCAAGACAGATGGAGCTACAGGAGACCCCCCTAAAAATAAAAGAAAAAAAAACCCAATAATAGTATATATATATTAATATATATCATATAGATATATATATATATATATGACTTTTCATGAGCTAGAAATGGGCCATCACTAAGTAGATGGACATTATGAAGTCTTTAGACTTAAAGGCATAAATGTTCATTTAAGATATCTGAGTTTAATCACAGAGGCAAAGAAATTAGATAAGAAAAGACCAATGGCTCTGAGGTGCATAATCTTTCAGGCTGGCAGATTTTTTTTCTTTTTTTTGGTGTTTTTGAGACACGGTCTCCCTGTAGCCCCAGCTGTCCTGGAATTGGCTCTGTAGACCAGGCTGGCCTTGAACTCACAAAGATTTGCCTGCTTCTGCCTCCCAAGTGCTAGGATTAAAGGCATGTGCGGCCATGCCCGGCTGGCAGATTTTTTTTGTACTAGAAGACCAATCTAATGGGTATAAAGGTCAGCTTACTCAAATTACTGTAATTAATGAAGATAAAACAGTGGTTCTGTTAGATCACTTGGAAATGACTGTGAACTGCAAGATTTCTTTTATTCTGTGTTATTCCACTTCTTACAACAAAGAACAAGTGTGTGTATGTGTGTGTATGTGTGTGTGTGTGTGTGTGTTTGTGTGTGTGTGTACTTATGCATACAGCAGTGTATCTAACCACAGCATTGATTCCATTTAGAGGCTTCATAACCCTTATCCAAAATATATCCATTTAGTTTAGTCTACATGAATTCAAGCCACATATTGAATGAAATCAGTAAATCTGCCTATGAGCTCTTCTCTCTGATAGATAGCTACATGTTTATTGTTATTTGAAGTGATTGAGTAAAGCCTACACAGAGAATGAGAAAGAGGATGAGTTTATAATTTAGTATTACAAACCTATTACCAGACAAATCAAATGCTAATGTAACTCATTTAAATACCAATGATCAGACTCAGGGAGTGAAAAGGTTGGATCCTCTTTCTTTTGTCCTTCATTTTTGAAGTATATTGGGCTTGGTAAAGGCCGGATAGGATAATGTGGTTCACTGGAAATAGCTTTGGATTTGTGGCCATGAGAATAGATTGTTCATCCCAGTTCTGCCATTTGGTAGTTGAGTGACCCTGGGTAATAATTGGATTTTGTTGGCTTTCTTATTTTCATGACCTGAGAGAGTTGAAATAGATGATCCCTAAAGTTTGTTACAGCTATAAAATTCTAAGATTCTAATTAAAATTAGGCAGTGAGCTTTGCATGCCAGCAAATCACAGCAAGAAGACAGACATGCTGTTAGAGGACTCTCTTTTGAAGGTTGCTTCACTACATCCATATCCAAGAAGTTATGCAGTATCCAGTATATATTAATTATCTTACTCTATGAGTTGACTTTTGTGTTCTCAGCATTAAGAGTTAGATCTAAAGTGAATGTTTACCAAACTAATATTTCAAATATTTGTAATTTAAGGACAGAAAACACTAATATGTATATATTGAATTATTTCCTTTAAATGTAGTTCTTCAGTGAAAAATAATACATTTGCTCTTTTGTTCTCAATCTTTTCCCTCCTATGCACTACACAGGGATCATTGAGGTTCATCTGACTCCAAGCCCATGGGTATGTTAAACTTGTGCACATATGGACTGAGATACGGACTCTTTCAAGGAGATTTATTGAAAGTGCTCTTTGATAAAATTTGCAATGGAGTGATGGAAGCTGGGTACAAAATACAGGGGAGAAGTTGTTCTGTTTCCTAAAGAACAGGGTAGCACATACTTTAATCAAGAATTTCAAAACTCAAACTCAAGTATGTCTGTATTTAAAAGCAATGGTGTCTAGCATTCCTCAGTTATTTCATCTAAGAAGAATACACAACATTTTGACTTTACTTGATGATCCTATGTACTTTGGAGCTATGAGAGTTGGACATAGGCCTGAAGGAAGCAAAAAAAAAAAAGCTTCACCTTTCTTTATCTCTTTGTCAAGGTCTCCATGGAAATGTAAGCATTTTGGGCCTTCATCCAAGACCCCACACTTGGGGAGATGAATAGATAATAACCAGGTACTTTAAGTTAAACTAAGAATTACTGTTTTCAAGCAGTAAATTGAATTTCTATCTCCATTAGACATTCAATTTACTCACTTGGAAAATGAAGGTTTTTGTATAATTTCAGAACAACATAAACGGACTCACAATTACTGTAATATTGTACAATGTTATGGGGCTGTAGTAAAAGGCCAGCCATCTTTCAGGAGGACTCACTGGATACCAACCTTTCTAACAACATCGTGGCCTGTCCTGTAGTCTTACTGGCTCAGATAAATAAATTGTTAAACTCTGAAAGTGAGTGCATTTGCCAGAAGTGGTTACTTCAGCAAAGTTCTCAGAGCAATGCACTAGAACACAAGGGTCGTGATTTCTATGCATTGCAAACAACAAATGAAAGTGCTGGAGGGCCCAAGCCTGTACCACTCTCTCCCTGTGTCATTAAGGAACCATGTGAGGGCTTGAAGAGAAGGCTCAGCAGTTAAGAGCATTGGCTGCTTTTGCAGAGGACCCAGGTTCAACTCCCAGCACCCACATGGCAGCTAACAACTGTCCATAACTCCAGTTCCAGGGGATTAGATGCCCTCTTCTGACCCTCAGGCACTATAAGACCTGGATGCACTTACACACATGCAGACAATATACTTATACAGAAAAATTAAAATAACGAATTAAATAACTTTTGAAAAAAAGAACCCCAGTGACTCTTTCGATGCTGTTGACACATGTCCCCAGGGGTCACGCTGGATTTCCTCTAACTTGTAGAAGACAGTTTCAGGTACTTCATCAACGGCTTCCCACTTTAAATGCTTGAATCTCTTGGCCTCTTTGCTAGAGTTTCCTTAACACATAGTAACTGGCTTATCCACAAGCCAAAACAATTTAAAGAACTAAGGAATTAATGCTGTCCTGAGGACAATCTTCTACATGGACCAAATGAATGTCTGTCAGCAAATGTCCTGGGCTTTTTGCCCTGATGCCACTCATCCTAGGGGAATCCCTTACGGCTTCTCAGAAGACGGCTAGTGTGTTGAGGCATCCATCACTGGCAGCCTGCTCATCATTGCACCCTGTTCTTTTCTCTCTTCTACAGTTGCCAGATAAAATCCCAGCTAACTCAATTTAAATTTCATATAAACAGTGAATAATTTCCTTAGTAAAAGTATTTCTTATGCAACTATTGAGACATACTAAAATGTTCTGTGTTTTTTATTTGAATTCCAGATTTACTAGAGATCTGTATTTTTATTTGGTAAATCTGACAATCAAGCTGTTATTGTCCAACTCTCCAGGACTTGAGTTACCTCCCAAAGCAACTAGTCGTACATCTTGTTTTTGGATTAATCAAAATTAAGATGGAATTCAAACAGTTTTTTAATACTTGAATCAAAGCCTGCTGATATTTCATGCACTATCACTTTTCCTCTTTTCTACTAAGCAAATTCTTATTTCGTTCTGGGTAGAAATATCTTAGCTAAGTACCACACTTGCACACTTACCTCTTATTAATGAGAAGTAAAAACAAATCTTGGGCAAAGATTAAAAGATACTAGCTGGTTATGGAGTGCCATATAGAGGTATACACCCTTTCTCTTCCTCAGAGACTGCCAAATAATAACTGGAGCTCCAGCAGACATCTTAGACATAAGGCTAATTTTAGGTCGAAAGCATATGTTAAGAGTATATATGCATATTTTAGAGTAATACAAATTGGAGAGAACAACAACAACAAAAGGACTTCGTCAAGGAAGTGACTGAGACAGTAAACTTCTGCCTAAAACAATAAACCTCTGCATAGTAAATCTGTAAAAAGACTGAGAAAAAGATGCAAGACATTTATGGCAGAGTGCACTAGTTCAGGTGGGGTGGGGGGAATGGAAACGGGAATGAATAGAAATTGGACTGCGAAAAGTTATATGAAATCCACAAAACTTCAATGAAAATATTTAATAAAAAAGAAATCAAAATATTCTTTTTCCTTTGAATTATACTGTATATTAAAAGGATCTCTGCCAAGAATCTGAAGCTAAAACATTGTATCAGGTCTAACTTTATGAATACTACCCTTGGTTATTTATAAAAAAAAAATAAATATACAAATAAAAATAAACAAGGCTGAGTCCCTACAAACTCTGACCCTAAAGTCACTAAACAACCACAATCTGAGTACTTTTGGATTACATCTACACAAGAAAATGGAACTTCAAATTTCCCTTTGTTTCTGAGATTGTGTTTCTGTTTCTGATGACTGCATATACTTCCTGATAAACTGCTTGTGGTAATAGGGACTGCTTTTTTTTTTTTTTTTTTTTGTTGATCAGGACAGATAGATGGAGAGGGTCCCCAAGTGCCAGGGGCTTCTACACTATCAAAGTGACTTACTACCAAGATTTGTCTGAAGCATTTGAGGAAAAGTACCGTCACACTACTTTAACAAAAATTAATGTTCTGGACCATTTGTGGCATGGGGCTGCTGGGTACAAGTAGTGGCCGCGGGTCATCTCTTGGCCACTCAGTCCCTGCTCCTGGGTTTGGAAGAGTGGAAACCAGGCAGAAGACAGAAAAACATATTATCCATTCATTTTAGCTGTAACTTTTCCAATTATTTTAGCTGTAACTTTAGTATCATATGTAAATCATTGGTGTCTGTAGTCTCTAAACCTTGAATAATTAAGAGGTATCCATTAGTCATTAGGCACAGCCCTGAAAGGGTTTGTCCAAGCCCTTGGTCTAAGCACATGATGTGGATCATTTAGAATCCAGGGCTGTGTAATAGGATAAGGAAGGAATCAGGGAGGCCCTGGAGGCTTCCTGGGATATAAGTCTTCCCCAGGTTCTCCTCTGGAGAAGGAGAAGGGAGCCTTCAGAGACAGGGCCTGACTGGAGTCTTTTCATGCTGAGCTGTGGAAGCAGCTTGAGCTGTAGATAAATCCCAGCGTGCCACTGGAAGGCTTGAATTCTATGCTTTACAACTCTGTGTGTNCGCTCTTAACCGCTAGGCCATCTCTCCAGCCCCTGTGCAGATTTTTAAAGGGTCAGTAATTATGTTTGCTTTCTTACTGTCTAAGATAGCATTCTTTCATTTTTTTCTCTTCCTTTTCCTTTATTCATTTTTCATTTGCTCTTTTTTTTTTTTCTTATAGGCAATTCTTTGCATGTGTTCTTGAAGTCCAAACTATAGTGAAATATATTTTAGAGAAGGGTATTGTATATGAAACTTTCTTTCAAAAGACTCTAACAAAGTTACAGATGGTAGATAAGAGGAAGGTACAGACTTGGAGAGAGATAGAACCATTTTACAGATGCTAGATAATGAACAGTTGGAAAGCAATGCTAGAACAGAATGGATAAAACTTTAGCTACTATGAGACTGGATATGTAAGCAAGCTTATTAAGCCAAATAAAGCCTCTACAAGGCATGGAAATGACTGCAGTAGGTGGTAAAGGGGCACCAGGCAAGCAAACTGAGGTGGAAAGTGCAGTGGAGACTGCCCAGTAAGTGCTTACACATACAACACCCTAGAACACCCTAGAAGAATTTAAACCAGAGTGTAGACAGTTGAGGTCATCTGAAAGCATGACTTACAACTGCCCCCCCTCCCCCCCCCACTGGGACAGCTGCTGAAGGAAAGGGCTCCTACTTTCCTCTCTTCCACAGGGCACTGGACTGAACCAAACTTAACCAAGTCCAGAGAACACTTACCCTCGAAAGCATGGAAAATTACAGTGTTCAACTCTCTGTGGTAGTGCTAGAAACTCACTCTAAAAGATTAGATTAGCTTTTGTCAGAGAAGCTTCTTTTTGAAGTGGTTACTACAGAGACTCCTAATTGGTCAAAATATTGAGAAAAAGGGACTGTTGAATGCTCAGCCATAAATGGGACATCCATATCACTTCCCCTAAGGCTCTGGGAGCATGGAGGAAAAGGATGTGGAAACAAGGTAAGTGTGTGCTTGATGGCACACGCCTCTAATCCCAGCATAGGAGGCAGAGGGAGGCAAATCTCTTTGAAATTTCGGCCAGCCTGGTCTACATAGTGAGTTCTAGGCTAGCTGGTGCTCCAAAGGGACTCTGTGTCAAAAAAAGACAAAAAAAAGAGAAAGAGGAAGGAACTGTTGTAGAATGTATTCTTCTGAACATAACATGATGATTACACTGTGATTTACATCTGCTAAGATTATCTGCACAAGGGGCTAGAGAGATGGCCTAGTGGTTAAGAGTGCTGACCGCTATTGCAGAGGACCCGGGTTCGATCCCCAGCACCCACATGGCGGCCGAGAACCGTCTGAAACTCCAATTCCAGGAGAACTCCAGTTCCAGGGGAATCCGACACCCTCTTCTGACCTCCGCGGAGTTGCACGACACGGGTGCACAAACTTGCATGCAGACAGTACATTCATACACATACAGAAATAAAGTTAATAAAAAAAAAAGATTATCTGCACAAGATCCACACAAGACTGGGTTCATCAATTCTGTCATGGAGAGGATAGGGGTTCATGCCCACCCATACCATGGGAATTCATAGGTAGTTAATGATTGCTAGAGAAAGGAGAGAGGCATTTTCTTCAGCGGTCTAGCTGATGGAAAACTGTCCATGTCCTGGCAAATAACTCTTCACCCATGCTTCTTTATAAATGAGTTTTTTTTTTTTTAAATTTATTTCTGTATGTGTATCAATGTACTGTCGGCCTGCAGGTTTGTGCACCCGTGTCGTGCAATGCCGCAGAGGTCAGAAGAGGGTGTAGGATTCCCCTGGAACTGGAGTTTTCCTGGAATTGGAGTTTCAGATGGTTC
This sequence comes from Rhizomys pruinosus, assembly GCA_009823505.1. Classification (NCBI taxonomy): domain Eukaryota; kingdom Metazoa; phylum Chordata; class Mammalia; order Rodentia; family Spalacidae; genus Rhizomys; species Rhizomys pruinosus. The sequence goes on from VZQC01004415.1 coordinate 1,614,102, forward strand.
TTGGCCGCCATGTGGGTGCTGGGGATTGAACCCGGGTCCTCTATAAGAGCGGTTGGCGCTCTTAACCGCTAGGTCATCTCTCCAGCCCCTTAAATGAGTTTTTAAACTCACTGAGTCACACACACATACAAATATATGAAAGTAGAAAAGAGACTATTTGGGAAGATGAAAGGGATCAGAGAGAGTCAGTGGGAGGCAAAACGAGTACGGGGGAACTGAACATAATGCACATATTATATGCACATATGAAACATTATAATGAAATGTATTATGTATAACGAATATATGCTAATAAAAATGTCAACTGTGGCTGAGTTTGGGAAAGGCTGACTGTTTTCTATACTAGTCTTGTCACTTTTATTTAGGTTTGAAATTGTTTCTAAACACAAAATTAAACAACTTAATAAAGGGTCATAATTTACAATCCACTGAACTAGTTCAGCCCTTCATGTGTAGATTGGGAAATTAAGCCCCAGAGGACTTGCTCACACAGTAATAACCCTGTTTGCCTGGGCCCTGCAATGTCTGACATTCACACAAATCCACTTTGCAGCTCAAAAGAAAATATTTTATTTGATATGGTGTATAAACCATCTTATCTGCAATGTATTTTCTCTCCACCTGTGAAAACAGTAAATTCCATATTTAAGATAATTTCCACTTACCTACTTTAAATCTGGGTAGAGTGTTCTTGTTTTACATCTCTAGAAACCCTTCCTCGCTTCTATTATGCCTCAGCTATTTACTCTGGATGGATTAGAATTGTAAGATAACCTTGCCTTAGGGTATGTTTTTACATTCCTAGAGAAAAGGGGGTCTCTCCATCTCCTGCACCTGTTTTCCCAGGTAGGGAGAGTGGGGTTGGAAAGGAACAGGGTTGGAGCCAGTTTCCTTTCTCCAGGGTTTCTATGCTAAAGAAAATGTTTCTTTCTTTTCTTATGGATTTTTAAAATAGCTTTGAAGGAATGGAAAATTTCTGTGGTGGCTGATAGCAAATACTGACGGGCTCATTTGCATATAGATGTTCCAGCTTGCAACTGCATAATCCCCTGAGAGAGGCCTTGCTTAAATGGACAGGCAAGCTGGCATTGGGCTGCCCTGTTCCTAATGAAAACTAAATTGAAACTTGGGAAACATTTGCCTTGGAGGTGGCTAGGCTTTTTAGAGTATCAATTTAAATCTGAAAGATGAAGGCAAGCCTGTGCCAAGTTCCCCCTTACTCTTAAAAAGCCTTAAGACAGAGGGGAGAAGGGAAATGGAGAGGGGAAAAAAATGATTAGTTGCATAGGGAATTTCCCCTTGTGCGTTTTTTTACTGAGTCTTCTGCCTGAGGGATTCTGGGAAGTGGAGAAGCCAAGTATGCACAAGTTCAAACAGAAAAGCATTTCCAGTTACCTTGCTGAGCCAAACCTTTAGACAACTGGTAATCCATTTACAGGCTAAGGACTTTTCAGATTGAAAGTTCCCCTGAACTTGACTGTGAGCTATGAAGATAAGGACAACTCTCCAAACAAGATAATGTGCAAAGAAAAGAGATTACAAAAAGGTCAAGAGATTAGCTGGAGGATAAGAAGGCTCATGAAATAAAGGAATGGGTTAGAAAGTGATACCAGACCAGGGAGATAAATCAAGTTAGCAAGAGGAATACGCAAACCTAAGAGGAGAATGAGAAACGGCATCAGGGGAATTAGCTGCAGGATGAAAAAGAATATAAAGACAACTAAGAATAAAGTCTCAAGGAAACAAAACAATTGGCAATGTGGGTGAGGAAATACAATGAAATATCAAAGTAATTACTTCCAAAGCATCTTTGTCTGAATCTAACATTAACTAATATGTCGCGTTTTATTTTCCCTCTAGAACTATTATTTCTTTGTTGTTACTAACAAAACCCTTGTTTATTTTGATCATACTCTGTTCTAAATCTTTATTATTCAGCATTTGGAATTGAGTATGATGTTTATATTCATTAGTCAAAGCATCCTAAGTTTAGATCAAGCTTTACTAAGTTAATATATTAAAGCAAATTTTAATGTTTGTGTGATATTATGACACATGTATGCACGTAGACACACACATGCACATTTTTCAGACAGAGCATACCAATAATAATTAAGTACATATTTACCACAATATGGAAAGAGGAATTACCCTACACTGACATGTATTACAAATCCTCACTTATCAAGTACATATTAACACATTCAAGGTTGAAGCCCAAGTGGTGAAATTTACTGATAGTCTTTGTGCTCATATTGCTTATACATCAGCATGATTGTAAATAACCAGATTATGGCACAAAAATTTTATAGGGAAAGGGGAAAAGTACTAGTAAGAGGAAATACAGTTGTTTTCTATAGCATCCCTTTCAAGAAGATTAAACTTGAAATGCCAAGGAATTTTTTTGCTTACTGTTTAAATGAAGTAATTAAGCAATGTGAATGACAAATTACTGGAGCTCAGTTATTTTGTCTGTGAAACAAATAGAGAAAGTAAACTATAGAGAAGTAAACAAATAGAGAAAGTAAACAAATAGAGAAAGTAAACTGAGAGAAGTAGCTATAACAGAGAGGAGAGTTAGAGAGGCCCTGTAGAAGATTGAAAACCACAAAGAATCGTGGTCTAAAAGAAAAGTGCATGTAGTGAAATACAAATCCCCTTCTGTTGCTCCTCAGCTAAATTTCTAGGAAAGCATTTTTTTTTAACCAAGGTTCAGTGAGTAGATTTTCTTTGGGAAATGGAATGCTTTTGTTGAATTCAGCCTAGCTGGCTTCAGAGAGTCACAGATTCATGTAAAAGGAAAGGCTACAAAAACACATGAAGAGCAGCTGAAAAGTTCCATTGCCTTTTAATTATCTATCCTTCTAAGACTTCTAAATGACAAACAAAAGTGAAAACAAAGGCATAATCTAGGTATCTGTGGCTGCATATGTTACATGCTAACTGTATGTCAGAGGCTATGCTGAGTACTTTGCATGTAATAGACTATTTAATCTCCACAGACAATTTTAGAGGTTAAATATTTTGTTATCTGTAGTATGTAGATGAAGAAACCGTAGCTTACGATTATGATGTAACTGCCTTTGTCCACTTTGCCTTGTTGCAAGAAAATACCTGAGAGGAATCAGCTCAAAGGATCACAGGGTTATTTTGCCTCACAGTTTCAGAGGTTTAACCCATGGCTGCTATGTACTTGTGGTGAAACAGAGCATCATGTCAGGGAGCCTGTGATGGAGCAAACTTCATGTTAGCCGAGAGAGAGAGAGAGAGAGAGAGAGAGAGAGAGAGAGAGAGAGAGAGAGAGAGAGAAAGAGAGAGGCGAGGGACCAAATACAAAATATACCCTACCAAAAAAATTGACCTTGGACGTTAACACTGACCCACTTTCTCCAACTAGGCTCTACCTCTAAAGTTTTCCCTACCTTCTAGAAGTCTGATCAATTATAAACCCAGTCCCTTGATGACAGGACAGTCTTCATGACCTAATTACCTACCAAATGCTCTAGCTTTGTCTCGTTAGTTCCTTAGGGCACCTTTATTCTTCTCACTTATCCCAAAGGACACCAACCCCATGGTAAGTCTCTCCTCTGACATATCAAGAATTTTTTTTTGATGTCACCAGTTTCCAAAATAATTTTTTTAATTAAAGAAATTATAGTTGGAACAATCAATCATATGAAATAATATAAATTTTTTTTGTTTTTATGTATATTTTAAATATATATTCATATAACATATTCTCCTTCAAAGAAAGGAAGCCAGAAGAATGAAAATACTTCCTCTTGGGGATTTTAATAGCTCCTGGACTAAAATTACTCTCAGGAATACTGCTTTTCAGCTGACCTTGTGGAATGTCTATTTGATCATTTTCAAAATCACTTACCCACGCAGTTTTGGAATATCCTGGCTGTGTTGGCAACCCCAGATTTATATTATATTTTACTTAAATCTTTTATGTAATTTCTGAATTTTCATTCTACTTCCCCATCAAAAATGTACCTTGCATTTACAGATGACCATGCAGGAATAATTGAGCTCTGTAAAATGGTTTCAATATGTATCCCAAATCATGTCCATACTTGTAATAAAGATGCAGAAGTAAGTAGTGGTTATCTGCTGAAGTCCTATGACCAGTTAGAAATTCTTTAATGAAGCGATGGAAAATCTTGAAGAAAATCTTGGAAACACCTCAGTAAACCTAGAGAATATCTGCCACTGCTAGGTGTGATTGCATTTTCTTCTATCTTCTTTTCTTCTTCTCTTCTTCTTCTTCTTCTTCTTCTTCTTCTTCTTCTTCTTCTTCTTCTTCTTCTTCTTCTTCTTCTTCTTCTTTTTGACCAAACTGGCCTTGAACTAACAGAGATCTGCATGTGTCCGCCTCCAGAGTGCTTGTAGGATAGAATTAAAGGTGTGCACCACCACGCCTAGCTTAAAGCCAGTTCTTAACCACCATGTGAGTGCTAGGAGTTGAACCCAGGTCCTCTGCAAGAGCAGTCAGTGCTCTTAACCACTGAGCCATCTCTCAAACCCTTGTTCTATATTCTTATCAACATTTTTAAAAGAGTATTTATGAGTCTTTAAGGATAAAGTTAATTTTCTCTCTAGAAGTCCTACAATTTTCTGTCCCTTAGCCCTCTGGAAATATTTTTTTTATAAGTTGGTTACCGTTTGCCAGTTACTATATTGTGATCTCATGTTACAAACATAGAAAATCTATGACCTGACTACAATTCATATTCGCATGTAACTTACCTGAAGCCACACAGTGAGGATATGGCAGAGTGGGATGTAGATGTAGATCTCTGATGGTTGGTCTTGATTTCTGACTTCAGAGGCTTTAGAAAAATCATGGAAACACATCTCTATGTATCTGTGAAGATGTTTACAGAGAGGTTTACCTGAGAAGGGAAGATTCACTTTGAATGTGAACAGCTCCATCCCTTGGGCCAGGCTCCCAAACTGAGCAAAATGATTCAAAGAAGAATGCACGTGGACTACCAGCATTGGTCTCTCTGCCTGCTGATTACAGATACAGTGTAACTATTTGCCTCACAAACCTGCAGCCATACATTCCTGGACATGATAGGGTGTATTTCCTTCCTTCCTTAAGCTGCTTTCTGTTAAGTATTTGATCACAGCAATAGAAGAAAAAAAAGGAAATCAATACATGGTCCACTTGATTCCAAAGCCTTTGGTCTTAATGTACACTCCCTGTAAAGTTAGAACCAGAAACTAGCCAGAAAGAATTGATATCGTAGTATGTATCTTTCTGCTTTTATTTAGTTTTTTAAGACAGGATCTCACTCTGTAGTGCAGGCTGCTGGAAAACCAACGGCCTTCTGCCTCAGCCTCCTGAGTGCTGAGATTACAAGTCTTTATTTTCTCTTTAATACAAATGCCCTTAATTTTTGCAGGGGACTGAGCCTTATATTTAAGTCATGTGGTCCAAGAGGGACCACAAGCCCCCTGTTCCTGACTGACATATGATACAGACCTGAACAATCAGAACATTATGTGCTTCTGTCTGAGTGAAGTGCTTCTGGGATCACTATATGAGTGGAAACTATCTGAGGAGGAGTCAACTAGCTCTCTGGAGTTTATTTGATAATACACTAGTCTCAGTTATAAAGGAACAGCTGTCATGAACTATTTGTGGAGATTTCTTTTGTGCCCCAGTATGTGTTCTTTTAGAGAAACACACATCCTTGGATAACTGAATATAATGTGTATTTATTGTTTGCATGAAATATTCTGTAGATCTATGTTAGATCCATTTAACTTAAGATGTCATTTAATTCCAATATTTCTTTGTTCATTTTCCATCAAGTTGAAATGCTTATTGGAGAAACTGAGTATTAAAATCACCTTTGAGATACCATCTTCAGCAAATGATGCTGGCAAAACTGGATTAAAAGCTTCTGTACATCAAAAGAAACAATGAGGGAAGTGAAGAGAAAACCCACAGAGTGGGAGGAAACCTTCACCACTGATATATCTGACAGACCATTAACTTCCAGAATATATAAACTCCTCAAATAACAAAGAAGAAAACAAATGACTCACTCAAAAGATGGAGTAAAGAGCTGAACAGAGTCTTCACCAGTGAGGACACAGATTAATCCCAACACATTAATAGTGGAGTACTTCAAAACCCCACTGAGCCCCTTGGGTAGATCAATGGGACAAAAAAATAAACAGAGAGACATTGGAACTAAACAATGCAATACAACAAATGGACCTCACAGACATCTACTGAATATTTTACCCAAACACCAGAAAATATACTTTCTACTCAGCACCCCATGGAACATTCTCCAAAATCGACCACGTATTGGGACACAAAAGAAACCTCAACAAATATAAAAGAAATAGAAAGAGGAAGAGGAAGAAAAAGAGGAGGTGGAAGAGAAAGAAGAGGAAGAAGAGGAGGAAGAAGAAAAGGAGGATAAGGAAGAAGAGAAGGAGGAGGAAAAGGAAGAGGAGAAAGAAGAGGAGGAAGAGGAGGAGAATTATCATCCCAGGTCAATGGCATAGACAAATCTTCAACAAGATCATAGAAGAAAACCTCCTTAAATCAAGGGAAGATACTCATGTAGATTCAAAATACATGGAATACTCCAAGTATACAGGACCAGAAAAGAAATTCACCACAGTATATTTTATGTAAAACATTAAATTTATAGGATAAAAAAATGGTATTGAAAGATGAAAAGGAAAAGCCCACAAGTCACATGTAAAGGAAAACCCATCAGAATAACAGTTAACTTATTAATGGGAAATTTAGAAGTTAGAGGAGCCTGAGTCAAATACTCTAAGTTCTAAAAGACCACAGATACCAACCTGACTACATTACCCAAAACAACTATCTGTCATAATTGAGGGAGAAAGAAAAAATTCCATGACACAAACAAGCTGAAAGAAGGCATGTCCAGAAAACCAGCCTTATAGAGGATACAAGGAGCAATACTTCAGACTGATGAGAAAGAAATATGCCTGGCAAAGAGGCTATGGAAGGAAAATAAATAAATTATAATTACTGAAAAACAAAATGGGACTGAGAACACAAGTGCAAAAACCTCAACAAAATGACTGTAATCAATACATATCTTTCAACAATAACTTTAAATTCTAGTAGCCTCAACTTTCCAATCAAAAGCACCAAAGAGTCAAATGAACTAGGAAATAAAGTACAAATTGTTGTTGTCTTTAAGAAACTCATCATACTTTCAAGGATAAGGTATCACCTTAGAATGAAAAGATGGAAAAAATTATTCCAAGCACATGGTACAAGGAAAACATCAGGCATCACTATCCTAATATCTGATAAAATAGACTTCAAACCAAACTTATCAGAAGAGATAAAGACACTGCATGCATTCCAGTTCAGGGAACAATTAACCAAGAACACATTACATCTAGAATACGCAATTTCATAAAAACCATACTACTGGACTTAAAGACACAGATTAACCCTAACTCAGGCATAGACAATGATTTTTAATATAATACTCTTATTGATGTGTTGTGTATTTCATACATCATTTTTTGGTTCAATTTAGACATATTCCTTCCGCCCCCCACCACAAATGATGCATTCTGCCATACATGTCCTGCATCTTTCTCTCAGTTTTTTAAAAGTTTTTCTCTGCAGAGGTTTATTGTTTTGGACAGAATTTAACTGTGTTGATCCATTCTTTGACCCTGTCTTTAAGTTGTTGTTGTTCCCTTCCATTTGTATTGCTCCAAAATATACCTACGTAAAAGACATATATGTACCAGAATTATGTCCTCCAAAAATAAACTGTATGTTAACTCTGAAATATGTTTAGGAATTCATATTTTCCCCTTTAATTTTATATTACTCTATAAATATATACCTTCAACCCATATAGGTTAATTACAATGTCTCAAAGTAAGTGGTAAGTTAATTCTAGGTCCCATTAAGAGATTCACATTATAACATCACAGTTGCTTTCAGATAGAAACATAACAATAACATTGCTCAGCTTGCCTTTCAATTGGGGGATTTGGTGCTAGAAACCACAAATGAGGGAAACCATTCACTGTTTGTGTTTTTGGGGACTGTATATCTTCACTTAGCATAATGGCTTCAAGTTCCATCCACCTGCAAAGTTCATGATGTCATCTTTCTTTACCACTGCCTAGAACTCCATTGTGTAGATGTACAATATTTTCTCTATCCACTAGTCAGTTGAGGGGCACTTTGGTTGGTTCCAGCTCTTCACTGTTGTGAAAAGCGCTGCAATAAATATGGCTGTATATGTATCTCTGTGGTAGGAAGAGTCTGGTGGATATATACCCAGAAGTGGTATGGCTGGGTCAGGTGGTAGGCTCATTTTGAGTCTTTAAGTGTTCTCCAAACTGCTTTCCATAGTGGTTGTACAAGTTTGCATTCCCCCCAGCAGTGGATGAGTGTTCCCCTTTCCCCACAACCTCTCCAGCACTTGGTATCATTTGTTTTCTTGATCCTAGCCAGTCTTATCAGAGTGAGATGATATCTTAAAGTGGTTTTAATTTGCATTTCCTTAATTATTAGTGACACTGAATACTTTTTAAGATGTTTCTAAGGCTGGAGAGATGGCTCAGTGGTTAAGAACACTGACTGCTCTTGCAGAGGACCCAGATTTGATTAACAGCATGCACATGATGGCTAAGAACCATCTTTAACTCCAGTTTCAGGGGAATCCACACCCTCTTCTAACTTCTGCAGCTTTGCACAACACGGGTGCACCTATCTACATGCAAACAGTACACTCATACACATTAAAAAATAAAGATGTTTCTCAGCCATCTCTATTTCCTTGCTTGTGAAGTCTCTGTTCAGCTCTTTACTCCACATTTTGAGTGAGTCATTTGTTTTCTTACTTCTTTGTTTTTTGAGCAGTTTATATAGTCTGGAAGTTAATGCTCTCTCAGGTGTACCAGTAGTGAAGGTTTCCTTCCACTCTGTGGGTTTTTCTCTTCACTCCCCTGATTGTTTCTTTTGCTATACAGAAACTTTTGAGTTTAATAAGGTCCCACTTGTCAATTGTTGACCTTATTTCTTGTGCAACTGCTGTCTGACTTAGAAAGACTTTTCCTACATCTATGTCTTGTAAGTTGCTGCCAACTTTTTCTTCTAACACCTTCAGAGTTTTGGGTTTCACATTGAAGTGTTTGATCCATTTGGGGTTGATTTTTGTACAGGGTGAGAGGTAGGGGTTTAATTTTATTCTTCTACAAGTGGTGATCCAGTTTTGCCAACATCACTTGCTGAAGATGCTGTCTTTCCTCCATTGAGTCTTTTTGGCCCCCTTGTCGAATATGAGATGGCTGAAATTGTATGTGCTCAAGTTTGGATCTTCAGTTTTATTCCATTGGTCTACAGGTCTGTTTTTGTGCCAGTACCAGGCTGTTTTTATGACTATAGCCCTGTAGTATAGTTTGAAGTCTGGTATAGAAATCCCTCTTGTATTGCTCTTTTCACTCAGGGTTGCTTTGGCTATCTGGGGTCTTTTGTTGTTCCATATGAACTTAAGAATTTTTTTCCAAGCCTGTAAAGAAAGTTTTGGGGATTTTAATTGGAATTGCATTGAATTAGTATATTAATTTGAGTAGAATGGACATTTTTACTATATTAATTTTTCCAATCCATGAGCATGGGAGGTCTTTCCATCTTCCAATGTCTTCTTCAATCTCCTTCTTCAGAAATTTATAACTTTTTTGTTGTAGAGGTCTGTGGTGTCTTTGATTAGGTTTATTCCTAGGTATTTTATTGTTTTTGAGGCTATTGGATTGGGAAGGACTCCTCGTTATTTCTTCTTCAGTTGCTTATTGTTGGTGTAAAGAAAAGCTACTGATTTTTCTAGGTTAATTTTGTATCCCACCACTTTACTGAAACTCTTAATCATTTCTAGGAGTTTTCTGGTAGAGTTTTTAACATCCCTTAGGTAAACTATCATATTGACTGCAAAAAGGGATAGTTTGACTTCCTCTTTTCCAATTAGTATTCCTTTAATTTCCTTTTTTTTGTTTGTTTGTTTTATTGCCCTAGCCAGTGTTTTAAGTACTACATTGAAGAGGAGTGGCTACAAGGGGTAGCCTTGCCAGGTTCCTACCTTTATGGGGAATCCTTCTAACTTTTCTCCATTTAGGATGATGCTGTTTGTGGGTTTCTTGTATATAGCTTCAATTATGTTGAGGAATGATCCTTCCAGTCCAATTCCCTCTAGTACTTTAATCATGAAGGGATGCTGGCTTTTGTTGAAGGGTTTTTCTGCATCAATTAAGATGATGATGTGGTTTTTGGCTTTCATTCCATTTATTTGTTTTATGATATTTACTGATTTTCATATATTGAACCATCCCTGCATCTCTGGTATGAATCCAATTTGATCATGGTGGATGATCTTTTGTGATGTGGGTCTGTATATGATGTGCAAGTATTTTGTTGAGAATTTTTGCAACCGAGTTTGTCAATGAGATGGGTCTCTAATTCTCTTTTTTGTTTGCATCCTTGCCTGGTTTGGTTATTAGAGTGATGCTGGCTTCATAGAAGGAATTTGGGAGATTTCCCTATGCTTGTATCCTTCTGAACAGTTTGAGTAATAATGGTTGTAAGTCCTCTTTAAATGTTTCACAGAATTCTGCTGTGAAACCATCTGGGCCTGGGCTTTTTTTAGTTGGGAAGTATCATTACATTTTCAATTTCTTCATATATTATGGGACTGTTTAAGCTGTCAATCTCTTCTTGGTTTAGCTTTGATGATTCCCCAGATTGTACATATTCATCCATTTCTCTTAGTTTTCAAATTTTGTAGATTATAGGTTTTAAAAGTATTCCTGTATTATTGTCTGGATCTTTTCATTGTCTGTTGTGATAGTTCCCCTTTCATCACAAATTCTATTGGTGGAGTTGCTCTTTCTTTGTCTCGGTTAACTGGTCTAGTGGTCTGTCTATCTTGTTTATTCTCTCAAAGAACCAACTTTTGGATTCGTTGATTTATTTGTATTGTTTTCTTTGTTTCTATTTCATTGATTTCTGCTCTTTTTGTTATTTTTTCCTATCTTTTGCATTTAGGGTTCATTTGTTGTTGACTTTCAAGTGTTTTTAGCTGCAGTGTTATCTCATTTATTTGTGTTCTTTCTGTTTATTTTTTTATTGTAGGCACCCAGAGTTATAAACTTCCCTCTTAGGACTGCTTTTAAAATGTCCCATAGGTTTTGTTGTGTTGTACTGTCATTGGTGTTTAGTTCTAGGAATGATTTATTTTTTTCTTTATTTCCTTCTTGACCCCTTTAGTCTCCATGTGTTCCTGTAGGTAGCAGAGCTTATCCTGATATTGATATTGAGCTTTATTGCACTATGGTCTGGCAGAATGCATGAAATTATTTCAATTTTTTTGAGATTTTTTTTCTTTGTCCAAGTATGTGGTCAATTTTGGAGACTGTTACCTGGGGTGCTGAGTAGAAAGTATATTCTCTGGTGCTTGGGTAGAATATTCAGAAGATGTCTGTGAGGTCCATTTGCTGTATTGTATTGTTCAGTTCAGATGTCTCTCTGATTATTCTTTGTCCAATTGATCTGTCCAAAGGACTCAGTAGGGCATTGAAGTCCCCTACTATGAACGTGCTGGGATTAATCTGTGCCTTCCGGGCCTGTAGAGTTGTATGTATAAAGATTGGTGCACTGGAGTTTGGTGCATATATATTCATGATTGTGAAGTCTTCATGGTTAATTTTCTCTTTGATAATGATGTAATGGCCCTCTTTGTCTCTTCTAATGCCTCTACTTTGAAGTCTATTTTGTCTGTTATTAAAATAGCAACTTCTGGAAGAGCACTGACTGGGTTCAATCTCCTAGCACCCACATGGCAGCTGGGAACTGTCTTTAACTCCAGTTCCAGGGGAATCCAACACCCTCTTCTGACCTCTGCAGCATTGCACAACACAGGTGCATAGACCTGCATGCAGACAGTACATTCATACACATAAAAATAAATAAAATAAATAAATATAAAAAAAACAGCAACTCCTGTTTTCTTTTCAGTAACATTTGCTTGGAATACTTTTTTCCATCCTTTCACTTTAAGTTGGTGCCTATCCTTGAAGATGAGATGGGTTTCTTGTAGACAACTTATCGAAGGATTCTGTTTCCTAATCCATCCTTCCAGTTTATGACTTTTGATTAGGGAGTTTAGTCCATTAATATTTAAGGTTATGATTGAGAGATGTGTGTTGCATCCTTTCACTTTATTATCCATTTGCATTTTTGGTCTAGGTTTCTACCTCTGCAGTTCTGCTTTTATTAATTTCTCTTTCAAGGTGCCTGGGGGTAGTTGCTCCTCTCCTCTGTCCTTTGAATTGCTTCAAATATTTTCTGAAGTGTTGTTTTTCCAGACACATATTCCTTCATCTTGTTTATGTCGTGGAAGATTTTTCACTTTCCTTCAACTAGAATTGACATTTTTGCTGGGTATAGTAACCTGAGATGGCATTTATAGTCTTTTTGCACTGGCTATGCTTTGGTCCACATTCTTCTTGCTTTCATAGTTTGCACTGAAAAGTCAGCTGTAATTCTGATAGGTTTCCCCTTATATGTAATTTGTTGTTTTTTTCTTGTGGCTTTCAGAATTTTGTCTTTGTTTTGGGCATCTAGCGTTTTAACTATGATATGGTGAGGGGAGTTTCTGCTCTCATCCAGTCTATTTGGTGTTCTATGTGCTTCTTGTATTTTATGGGTTTGTCTTTTTTTAGTTTGGGGAAATTTTCATCTCTTATTCTGTTGACAATCTTATCAGTACCATTCTCTCTGGATTCTTCTCCTTCCTCTATCCCTATGATGTGGAGGTTTGATCTTTTCATAGTGTCCCACATTTCCTGGTTGTTCCACTCTTGTGTATTTTTAAATTTTTCATAGTCTTTATTTGAGCTTTTAAGTTGTTCTGTGTTATCTTCCAGGTCTGATATTCTTTTCTCTACTTCCTCCATTCTGCTTCTGAGGCTTTTTTTGTCCCATTTTTTCCTTTTGATTGGATGAGCATTCTATTTCCTTTTTCATTTCATGCTTTGTTTTCTTTATTATTGTGGATGACCACAATGAAACAGTTTTCTTTTTTAAAATACTTTTATTGATGATTTGTGTATTTCATTCATTATCTTTCAGTCCAATTTAGACACATTCCTCTCTCTCTGCCCCCACCAAACCCTTGTTCATGCCTTCTGCCATATATGTCTTGCATCTTTTTCTCAGTCTTCCCAAAGTTTTTCACTGCAGAGGCTTGTTTTAGGTAGAGATTAACTATATCAGTCAGTTCTTCGACCCAGTCTTTATGTTTTTGTTTTTCCCTCCCCTTTGTCTTGCTTCAACATATGCCTATATAAACATTGCATATGTATCAAAATTATAACCTTTGAGAATAAACTATATGTTAATTCCAAAATATGTTTGGGATTTACATTTCCCCCCTTTAATTTTATATTACTCTAAAATATGAATACGTACCTTACACCCATATACAGTAATTACAGTGTCTGAATATAAATGGTTGGTCGATTCTAGAGCTGGTTAAGAGATTTACAATATAACAACGCAGTTGCTTTCAAGAAACAGAGTTTTCTAAACAGCTGGTCAGTTATTCATAGGAATTCACAGCAATGATGACAGCATGCACAAGTCCCATGTAAGCTCAAGCCAGGAAAAAAAAAATGTAGCCATGGCAAAGTTTGTAAGAAATCCCAACACAGCCCAAAGAAATTTTGGCAGCCCATAGCTTCTAGGAGAGAGAGATCATCTCCTTCAAGGCCAGCCTAGTCTACATAGTGAGTTCCAGGTCAGCTGGGACTAAAGAGAGACCCTGTCTCAAAAAGAACCCCCCAAAAAAGGGAAATTATAGGGATGCAAATAGGAAAAGAGGTCCAATTGTCCTTATTTGTAGATGATATGATATACATAAGATATCTCAGCAAAGTGGAATGATAAAAGAAATTCAACTAAAATAAAATCAGTAGCCTTTATCTATACCAATAATAAGTGTGCTGAGAAAGAGATAATGGAAAAAATTCTATTCAAGTAGCCTCAAAAAATTAGAATAGTCCTAACCAAATAGCTGAAAGACCTCTACAATAAGAATGTTAAGTATCTGTAGAAAGAAATTGAAAAATACACTAGCAGATAGAATTAATATTGTGAAAATGAGCATTCTATGAAAAGCAATTTACTGATCCATTGCAATATCAGTTAAAATACTCATGGCATTTTTCACAGAAATGGAAAATAAAATTCTATTAAAATATTTTATTTATATTTTATTTTATTTGTATGAGTATGTAAGAGCCCCCGTGTCAAGCTCGAAGTCAGAGGAGGGTGTCAGATCCCCTGAACTATAGTTATGGATGTTTGTTATCTACCATATAGGTGTGGGGAATCAAATCTAGGTGGTCTCCTGCAAGAGCAGTCAGTGCTCTTAAATGCTGAGCTATCTCTTCAGCCCAGAAAATCAAATTCTAAAATCCATATTGAAGCACAAAAGAGTCTGGATAGCCAAAGCAATCTTGAACAAAATGAAAAATGCTGAGGTATTACCATACTAGATTTCAAGCTATATTCTGGAAATAAATAAATAAATAAATAAATAAATAAATAAATACCAACAAAAAAGAGGACCCAAACACGAGTATATGCAATTATACCTGTCTCATATTGGAGAAAGATGCCAAAAGTACACACTAGAGGAAAGACTGAACTTTCAATAAATGGTCCTAGGAAAACTGAATGTCTACATGTAGAAGAATAAAATTAGAAATATCTATCACCCTGTAAATAATCAAATCCAATGGATCAAGGACCTCAATCTGAAAGTGGAACCACTGAAATTGCTTTAAAAAACATAGGATGGATCCTACAGTGTATAGTTAGGATTTCCTGAATAGGATTCTTTGTTTAGGAATTAGGGCCAACATCCACAGATGGGTCCTCATAAAACTGGAAAGCTTTTTTACTACAAAGGAAGCAATCAACCTACTGAAGAGGAAACCCACAGAGTGGAAGAAAATCTTTTGCATCTATATATCCAGTAGAAAATTAATATCTAGAATATATGAAGAAAATTTTTAAAAGGAATCACAAACATAAATGGACCAATTTAAAAGTGGGCTGCAGATCAAATCAGAGAGTTCTTCAAAGAAGAAATAAAAATGAGTAGGAAATATCTGAAAAAGTGATCAACATCTTAACCATCATGTAAATGCAAATTAAAACTATTATGGGAGTTTACCTTAACCCAGTCATAAAGTCCAAGATCAAGAAAGCAATGGACAATAAATGCTGGTAAGGATGCGAGGATGCAGGGAAAGGGGAACACTCATTCCCTATTGTTCTGACTTCAAACTGTTGTACCCTCTATGGAAATCCATGTGGAGAATAATCAAAAAGCCAAAAGGAAGTCTACGATATGGCCCAGCTGTACCTCTTCTTGGTATATACCCAAGAGACTTGATACTCTACTGCACAGATACTTACAGAGCTGTGGTATTCTGCTCCATTCATAAAAGCTAGGAAATGGAAACAACCTAGAAATCCTTCAACTGCTTAGTGGATAATAAAAGTGTGATCTATATACAGAGTAGAAGTCTATTCACCTATAAAGAAAAATGAAATTTCAGGTAAATGAATATAAGTGTAAAGGATTATTACTGAGTAAGGTAACTCAGATCCAGAAAGACAAACACAGCATCTTCTTATTTATGGATCCTACCTCAAAGTCTTTACACTTGAGAATAAATCATGAAACAAGCACAGAAGAAGCCAGGAAAGTAGAAAGAAGCCATGGGATCAGAGAAGAAGGAGCTCTGGAGAGGAGTATAGTAGGACACTGGTGTTAGGAGGGGAGAAAGGCAGACCGGGTCATACAGGGGGAGGAGGAGGAAGGAAACAGGGATAAAACGAAATAAGTCTGAAAGCCATGGGCTCATATATTGTCTTACAAGCTTACTTTAAATATTTTATTTAATATTTTTGTTTTATTGTACGTGTGTGAGTGTATTGCCTGGATGTATGTAAGGGCACCCATGGTGTGCAAAGCTCACGAAGACCAGAAGAATGTGTTGGATCCCCTGGAACTGGAGTTACAGATTGTTGTTATCTACCATGTGGGTACCGGGAAATGAAGCAGGGTCCTCTTGAAGAACAGTCAGTTCTTAACTGCTGAAACACTTTCTCATGGCCCCCAAATATATTTTTAGTGGATGCACACAACAGGAGGTGATAATGCGCCCTCCTCCCAAGAGCCATACTCTATCTAATGAAAAGCTGAGATTGGGGTGAATGATGAAACTACAGCGATGTAGTCTGGACACTTATTTGATCAACTTGATTGAACAAACAACCTGTCACCCCCCAATGGATGGTGGGGCTGTGGGGGTTTGGGCACAACAGCCTGCAGATTGGTTTTGCACGAAGGATGCTTGTACTCATGGATTATCACTCATAGCTAAAAAATGAAAGAAAAAAAAAACAGAGAAAGATGCAGGACAGTTATGGCAGAATACATGATCTGGGATGGGGTGGGGGGGGGGGGGGGAAGGGAAAGGGAAATATGCCTGATCTGAATTGGAAAATGATGTACGAAATGCACAAAGCATCAATAAAAATTAAATTAAAAAAAAAAAAAAGAAAAGTCCAGTGCTATGAATGGGAAACCTCCCTTTGAGTTGTTGGTCAGGGAAGTCCAAGAAACTCCTAAATATATAGTATAGACTATTGCTTTTGCCCTTAGTTGCCTCACAGAACTTGAGGGAAAGACTCTACTGCTGAAGACAATACCCACTTCAGACATGGAACTTGGATGAATTGTTCTGAAACTGACCTGGAAACTTCCTTCCTTAGGACTAACTCATAGTAGCAGAAGGTGCTGTGAAATCTGACAATTCAGTAAAGTAACCAATAGTCCTACCACCTGTACAGCCTATAAACCAGCAAAATAACTTTTTGTGCAATAATGGTCTTTAAAATTTTTTTTTAATTTTTTTATTTATTTTTGTATGTGTATAATTGTACTGTCTGCATGCACGTTTGTACACCCTTGTCGTGCAATGCCGCAGAGGTCAGAAGAGGATGTTGGATTCCCCTGGAACTGGAGTTCTCCTGGAATTGGAGTTTCAGATGGTTCTCGGCCGCCATGTGGGTGCTGGGGATCGAACCTGGGTCTTCTGTAAGAGTGGTCGGCGCTCTTAACCGCTAGGCCATCTCTCCAACCCAATAGTGGTCTTTTTATCTTGGTGCTAACCAATAGATGTCTACTTGGATTTAAAGGCCCATTGAATAGGATGGAATTAATGACTGGTACTGTAAACTAGCCAAATGCCTATGGCTGGAAAGGCCATAGATCCTAGAAGAGAACCTACTACTGCCAATTTCTTAAACCAATATAAATTATAAAGGTATTCTAAATACTTGTTCTTACAACACAGTCAAGTGTAGTTTTCACCTCTCATCAAAGAAGCTTCTTTTTCAACTAATGAAAACTATTACAGAGATATACAACTTGTCAAAGTGCAGAGAATAAGTGACTTTGGAATGCCCAGCCCCATTTGGTACATCTACAATGTAACACCTCAGGAAACATCAGGAAATGGAAGTAGCTAATGATTATTAGAGAGGACCAAGGTATTGTCTTCTAAGCATAATAGAAATGCCGAAACTATGAAATCTCAACAGTATTGTTGTGACATAAGCCTACATCATGACATCATTTGACAGGCCAAATGGGTAGAGCCAAGTTTCTTAAGGCTCCATCCCTAGGTGAATAGCTATAAGCAATAAATGGCTGCTGAGAAAGGAAGAATTAGTGTTCTCCAGAGATAAGTTCCCTATAGGTTGTCCAATTGCAAGTGTTCAGCCTTAATTCTCTGTACATAACAGCAACACTAAATGGACTCAGAAGGTTATATATTTGCAATATTCAAAGAAGAGATTGTGAAATTAAAGAGTGGTAGAAAATGTGGGGAGAGGTAGGCACAGAAATGTTGTAAATACAGTACTAATGTACACAATTCTCAAAAAATAAAAAAAATATAATTAAGTTTTAAAAATTAAAGTTACAGGGATTAAATTTTCGTTTGTTCAACATCTCACAGGCACAAAAGGGAGAGATAAGGAGAGACACTTGCATTTAAGTTTTTTTATTTCTACCTTTCAATAGAAAGGTATGTTCACCCTTGAGGATTATCATTCAAGACTTTTCATTCAAAATAATAGAAAACCTAATAAAAAGTATAGTCATAGACTTTGGGGACTCCTGCCTGAACTTAAGCATCTTAAAACAAGATTCAAAGGAAGGCTTGTTCTTTTCCAATAAGTTGGAGTTGATATCTATGAGCATCCTATGTTTTATGTGCATCGTTTCATAAATACACTGCCAGTTCAGTGTCTTGTGGGAGATGCCCCATTTTCTTGGTTTTCTTTGATATGGTGTTCTCAGTGTCTTTATATCACTGTTCCCGGTACTGTTGATATAAAATGAAATGGCTTTTCCAGTGAAAGAGTCTGAAGACATTATGTAACAAGTAAAATGGTGCTATTTGCAATACTGTTAAAGGAAATATGAATATCCAGAGCAAAACAAAGCAAAACAGAGCTATCTTAGACACAGCTTTTTGAGTGCCTTTCTGAGAAATAGCAGCAAATACAGTTATTCATTATGGTGAAGTTGGTCTGTAATACTAGAAGGAAACTTCCTTTCCCAGATGCATTGTTTATTTACCAATATTTGGAGTTCTAAAAATATACTGTTGAATCATGGGAAAAATATAAAAATGAGCCTCTTCTTGGGGCAGAGTTGGAAAAATGATATGCAGAGACAATTGGTTCCTTTACTCAATCTCATTAGCAACTGCTTTACATGACTAAGAAGTCGGTTGGAGGAGAGTAAGGAGGTACAGATAGTGGAGGGCATCTAAATATGATCAAAATATACTGTATGAAATTTGCAAGAATTCATTTAAAAGTAATAAAAAATAAACAACACAAAATTAATTCCCTCCTATTGAGTGGGTCTTATAACCAATTAGACAGCTGTTGATTATCCCCACATAAAACTGTCCCTATTGTGCCATGAGAAATATTTTGTTGGGTTAGTGTTTCTTGGGTTAGTGGTTCATAGCCTAGACAACTGNCCACATTTCCTGGTTTGTTCCACTCTTGTGTATTTTTAAATTTTTCATTACTTTATTTGAGCTTTAAGTTGTTCTGTGTTATTCTTCCAGGTCTGATATTTTTTCTCTACTTCCTCCATTCTGCTTCTGAGGCTTTTTTGTCCCATTTTTTCCTTTTGATTGGATGAGCATTCTATTTCCTTTTTCATTTCATGCTTTGTTTTCTTTATTATTGTGGATGACCACAATGAAAACGTTTTCTTTTTTAAAATACTTTTATTGATGATTTGTGTATTTCATTCATTATCTTTCAGTCCATTTAGACACATTGCTCTCTTCTGGCCCCCACCAAACCCTTGTTCATGCCTTCTGCCCATATATGTCTTGCATTCTTTTCCTAGTCTTTCCAAGTTTTTCACTGCAGAGAGCTTGTTTAGAGTAGAATTAACTATATCAGTCCGTTCTTCGACCCAGTCTTATGTTTTGTTTTTTCCCTCCCCTTGTCTTGCTTCAACATATGCCATATAAACATTGCATATGTATCAAAATTATAACCTTTGAGAATAAACTATATGTTAATTCCAAACATAAAATATGTTGGATTTACATTTCCCCCCTAATTTTATATTATCTAAAATATGAATACGTACCTTCACCCATATACAGTAATTACAGTGTCGAATATAAATGGTTGCGATTCTAGAGCTGGTTAGAGATTTACAATATACACACGCAGTTGCTTTCAAGACACGAGTTTTTTCTTAACAGCTGGTCAGTTATTCATAGGAATTCACAGCATGGATGACAGCATGCACAAGTCCCATGTAAGCTCAAGCCAGGAAAAAAAAAATGTAGCCATGGCAAAGTTTGTAAGAAATCCCAACACAGCCCAAAGAAATTTTGGCAGCCCATAGCTTCTAGGAGAGAGAGATCATCTCCTTCAAGGCCAGCCTAGTCTAAAAAACATAAAAGGACTAAAGAGAGACCCTGTCTCAAAAAGAACCCCCCAAAAAAGGGAAATTATAGGGATGCAAATAGGAAAAGAGGTCCAATTGTCCTTATTTGTAGATGATATTATATACATAAGATATCTCAGCAAATTGAATGAAAAAGAAATTAACACTAAATAAAATCAGTAGCCTTTATCTATACCAATAATAAGTGTGCTGAGAAAGAGATAATGGAAAAAATTCTATTCAAGTAGCCTCAAAAAATTAGAATGTCCTAACCAAATAGCTGAAAGACCTCTACAATAAGAATGTTAAGTATCTGTAGAAAGAAATTGAAAAATACACTAGCAGATAGAATTAATATTGTGAAAATGGCATTCTATGAAAAGCAATTTACTGATCCATTGCAATATCAGTTAAAATACTCATGGCATTTTTCACAGAAAAAATGGAAAATAAAATTATCATTTAAATATTTTATTTATATTTTTTTATTTGTATGCAGTATGTAAGAGCCCGTGTCAAGCTCGAGTCAGAGGAGGGTGTCAGATCCCCTGAACTATAGTTAAGATGTTGTTTATCTACCATATAGGTTGGGGGGATCAAATCTAGGGTCTTTTGCAAAGAGCAGTCAGTGCTCTTAAATGCTGAGCTAACTCTCTCAGCCCCAGAAAATCAAATTCTAAAATCCATATTGAAGCACAAAAGAGTCTGGATAGCCAAAGCAATCTTGCAAAAATGAAAAAAAATGCTGAGGTATACCTACTAGATTTCAGCTATATTCTGGAAATAAATAAATAAATAAATAATAAATAATTAAATACCAACAAAAAAGAGGACCCAAACACGAGTATATGCAATTATACCTGTCTCATATTGGAGAAAGATGCCAAAAGTACACACTAGAGGAAAGACTGAACTTTCAATAAATGGTCCTAGGAAAACTGAATTGTCTCATGTGAAGAATAAAATTAGAAATATCTATCACCCTGTAAAAAATCAAATCCAATGGATCAAGGACCTCAATCTGAAAGTGGAACCACTGAAATTGCTTTAAAAAACATAGGATGGATCCTACAGTGTATAGTTAGGATTTCCTGAATAGGATTCTTTGTTTAGAATTAGGTGCCAACATTCACAGATGGGTCCTCATAAAACTGGAAAGCTTTTTTACTACAAAGGAAGCAATCAACCTACTGAAAGAGGAAAACCCACAGAGTGGAAGAAAATTTTTGCATCTAATATCAGTAGAAAAATTAATATCTAGAAATATATGAAGAAAATTTTAAAAGGAATCACAAACATAAATTGACCAATTTAAAAGTGGGCTGCAGATCAAATCAGAGAGTTCTATAAAGAAGAAATAAAAATGAGTAGGAAATATCTGAAAAAGTGATCAACATCTTAACCATCATGTAAATGCAAATTAAAACTATTATGGGAGTTTACCTTAACCCAGTCATAAAGTCCAAGATCAAGAAAGCAATGGACATAAATGCTGGTAAGGATGCGAGGATGCAGGGAAAGGGGAACACTCATTCCCTATTGTTCTGACTTCAAACTGTTGTACCCTCTATGGAAATCCATGTGGAGAATAATCAAAAAGCCAAAAGGAAGTCTACGATATGGCCCAGCTGTACCTCTTCTTGGTATATACCCAAGAGACTTTGATACTCTACTGCACAGATACTTACAGAGCTGTGGTATTCTGCTCCCATCATACAATAGCTAGGAAAGGAAACAAACTAGAAATCCTTCAACTGCTTAGTGGATAATAAAAGTGTGATCTATATACAGAGTAAAGTCTATCACCTATAAAGAAAAAATGAAATTTCAGGTAAATGAATATAAGTGTAAAGGATTATTACTGAGTAAGGTAACTCAGATCCAGAAAGACCAACACAGCATCTTCTTATTTATGGATCCTACCTCAAAGTCTTTACACTTGAGAAAATCATGAAACAAGCACAGAAGAAGCCAGGAAAGTAGAAAGAAGCCATGGGATCAGAGAAGAAGGAGCTCTGGAGAGGAGTATAGTAGGACACTGGTGTTAGGAGGGGAGAAAGGCAAGGACCGGGTCATACAGGGGTGAGGAGGAGGAAGGAAACAGGGATTAAAACGAAATAAGTCTGAAAGCCATGGGCTCAATATTGTCTTACAAGCTTACTTTAAATATTTTATTAATATTTTTGTTTTATTGTAGTGGTGTGAGTGTATTGCCTGGATGGTAAGGGCACCCATGGTGTGCCAAAGCTCACGAAGACCAGAAGAATGTGTTGGATCCCCTGGAACTGGAGTTAAGATTGTTGTTATCTACCGATGTGGGTACCGGGAAATGAAGCAGGGTCCTCTTGAAGAACAGTCAGTTCTTAACTGCTGAAAACACTTTCTCATGGCCCCAAATATATTTTTAGTGGATGCACACAACAGGAGGTGATAATGCGCCCTCCTCCCAAGAGCCATACTCTATCTAATGAAAAGCTGAGATTGGCGGTGAATGATGAAACTACAGCGATGTAGTCTGGACACTATTTGATCAACTTATTGAACAAACAACCTGTCACCCCCCAATGGATGGTGGGCTGTGGGGGGTTGGGCACAACAGCCTGCAGATTGGTTTTGCACGAAGGATGCTTGTACTCTGTCTTTCTTCTAAAAAAAAATGAAAGAAAAAAAAAACAGAGAAAGATGCAGCGGACATTTATGGCAGAATACATGATCTGGGATGGTGGTGGGGGGGGTGGGGGAAGGGAAAGGGAAATATGCTCGACTGAATTGGAAAATGAGTGTCGAAAGCACAAAGCCATCAAAAAAAATTAATTAAAAAAAAAAAAAAGAAAAGTCCAGTGCGATGAAGGGAAACCTCCCTTTGAGTTGTTGGGCAGGGTAGCCAAGAAACTGCCTAAATATATAGTATAGACTTTGCTTTGCCCTTAGTTGCCTCACAAACTTGAGGAGGGAAAGACTCTACTGCTGAAGACAATACCCACTTCAGACAGGAACTTGATGATATTGTTCTAAACTGACCTGGAAACTTCCTTCCTTAGACTAACTCATAGTAGCAGAAGGTGCATGTGAAATCTGACAATTCAGTAAAGTAACCAATAGTCCTACCACCTGTACAGCCTATAAACCAGCAAAATAACTTTTTGTGCAATATGGTCTTTAAAATTTTTTTTAATTTTTTTATTTATTTTGTATGTGATATACTGTCTGTCTGCATGCACGTTTGTGTTCACCCTTGTCGTGCAATGCCGCAGAGGTCAGAAGAGGATGTGGGATTCCCCTGGAACTGGAGTTCTCCTGGAATTGGAGTTTTCAGATGGTTCTTCGGCCGCCATGTGGGTGCTGGGGATCGAACCTGGGTCTTCTGTAGCGTGGTCGGCGCTCTTAACCGTAGGCCATCTCTCCAACCCAATAGTGGTCTTTTTATCTTGGTGCTAACCAATAGATGTCTACTTGGATTTAAAGGCCCATTGAATAGGATGGAATTAATGACGGGTACTGTAAACTAGCCAAAGCCATGGCTAGAGGTAGATGAACCTAGAGAGAACCTACTACTGCCAATTTCTTAAACCAATATAAATTATAAAGGATTTCTAAATACTTGTTCTTACAACACAGTCAAGTGTAGTTTTCACCTCTCATCAAAGAAGCTTCTTTTTCAACTAATGAAAACTATTACAGAGATATACAACTTGTCAAGTGCAGAAATAAAGTGACTGTATGCCAGCCCTATGATACATTACAAATGCAACTAACTCAGGAAACATCAGGAAATGGAAGTAGCTAATGATTATTAGAGAGGACCAAGGTATTGTCTTCTAAGCATAATAGAAATGCCGAAACTATGAAATCTCAACAGTATAGTTGTGACATAAGCCTACATCATGACATTCATTTGACAGGCCAAATGGGGTAGAGCCAAGTTTCTTAAGGCTCCATCCCTAGGTGATAGCTATAAGCAATAAATGGCTGCTGAGAAAGAGGAAGAATTAGTGTTCTCCAGAGATAAGTTCCCTATAGGTTGTCCAATTGCAAGTGTTCAGGCTTATTCTCTGTCAAACAGCAACACTAAATGGACTCAGAAGGTATATATATATATATTATATATATATATATATATATAATATGCCATTTAACAAGTGATAGAATAAGAGATCCAATATTGGTAGAGACTGGGAGTCACAGGATTTGGAGGGTATAGGAAGGGACAGAAGTGATGTAAATATGGTTGGTAAAAATTAAATTAAAGGAAACAGTTTAAAAAGAAAAAATATGCAAATAGAAAGCAGTGGACATAGTGTGATCTAGAGGCAATTTTTATAAATTATATAGTTATATTTTATATGTATATTATATGTATATGTATTTATATGTATATTAGGTGTTTCCATAGGATCTGGGAAGGTTATGGAAGTTAGGAGAGAGGAAATTCCCTTTGGTGAAAAGATTCTGTCTCTCTACCAAATATCATTAACAGCACATAGCCAAGTCAGGTTATAAAAATCAGAGCATATTGAACTCAGGTTTTCTGATTCCAGTTTTTGAGTATTCAATGCTGTACATCACAGAAATTAGCATGTAAATTTGTGTGTGTGTGTGTGTGTGTTTGTGTTATATAGACGTGTATGTGTTCATGTTGATAGGTGCACATGCACATATATGCATGCGTGAGGCCAGAGGTTGATATCGGAGATTGATTCTCTCTACCTTTTCTTCATATTTTAACATATTTTATTAATACGTTAATATTTTGGTCAGAACTTCCTCCATTCCCTTCTCTTATCGTTTTCCCACTCCCTTTGGAACCCTTCTTTACCCAATTCTACTGTCGTATCTTTTTAAAATAAATCACTGAGTTTTAATTAGAGTCATTTGCATATGATGCATAAGTGGGGGATTATTTACCACATCAAGGGTATTGGACCAGTGGTTATACTCCTAAAGAAAAATCTCTCTCTCTCTCTCTCTCTCTCTCTCTCTCTCTCTCTCTCTCTCCCTGCAACTATTTTTTTCTTCTATTATTTATTTATTTTTTCATTTTTTAACAATAAGTAATAATTTATGAGTACAAGCATCCTTCACGTAAAACCAATTTGCAAGCAGTTGTGCCCAAACCCACACAGCCCAAGGGTCCCACCATCCAGCTGGGGGGGGGGCTTGTATGTACAATCAAGTTGATCAAATAAGTGTCCAGTCTGTATTGCTGTAGTTTCACCATTGACCCCAATTGCAGCCCTTACATTCTACCACACCCCCTCTTCAGCAGATTGTTCCCTAGGCTTAGAAAAGGGGCACAGGTGGACGAGAAGCAAAACAGTCTACTTTCTCTGGAGCTGTAATTTGGACTCTGGTCAATTCTGGCTGTTTCCTTTCATGGGCTGACAGTTTGTCCAGGAATAACATTTCAATCCTACAAATGAAGCACAAGCAATTAGACATATAGGTATTTAAACAATACTAATTGTTATGGTAGGTTACTTTGGTATAGAAACAGATGTTCGGATGGTATATTAATCCATGAATTATGTTTTTTCTGTAAAATATGACAGGGTCTTACTGTGGCTTATAACATCTCCTAACTACTAGAGGATGTAAGCTTGTGGCATCGGCTGTGGGTTATTCCTCCAAGGAGAGAGCTATTAGCCAATTAGATTTGGGATATACAGACATATGGCTGCCACTGCTGCACAGTATTTCCAGGCAGGTGAGGTGCAGCTGGTGCTGACGAAGGAGTCTTACTTGACTCAAGAAGACCTATATTTGCTTTATTGGTTTAGTGGCCTTTGGTAACACTCTGGTAGTCCAGAGACCAACTGTACACGTGCAAGTGCAGTCTCAATACATCTTTCCCATGCTTACATCGGTCTTCAACAGCAGGGTCTTACCGCCTCTCTTCTTGCAGGTATCCCAGTTTAATGTGGTACATGTACACAATGGAGTTTTATGCAGCAGTAAAGAAAGACAACATCATGAAATTTGCAGGTAAATGGATGGAGCTAGAATATATCACAGTCCCAGAAAAACAAACAACGAATGGTATCCCTCCTCTGTGGATGCTAGCGCCAATAACCCAGTTGTAAATATTTCTTGTGGAGAGGGATGCATATTAAAAGAACAACAGAAAGACTGCATCAGAAAACTGACTGAAATGGCGAATCGGGATGGGTGGGAGGGGCGGGAGAGGGACACGGGTCTATATTCGATTAATGTATATTTAATTGATGTGAGTTCAACAAGTATCCAATTTTGCCCAGACTCTGTCTACAGGTTACATGGTGTTTTAGGATTTAGTAATAGTAAATATGTGTATATTAAACAACATTGGTTTAAAGGTTTTGATAAAAACGGTAATGCATCTGAGTTAATTGGAAATATAAATTGTTGTTATCCACATTTGTTTTACTTAAAATCTGTATGACAATAACTTTAGGATTGGCATATAAAAATGTTCTCTATAATTTTTCTGTTGTACAGTATCATCTTGTAGCATTCTCTTTTACCTGTAGGATGATTTAACTTAAGGAATTAAGTTTGCTTCCCAAGTTAATGACATACAGTCACCCAAAACAGCTTGGGTGAATTTGATGAAATTTGCGTCTTGATTCCTGTCTATAGGTATGTATACTACACCTCCCTTTTTGAGACTCATGGGTCAAAAAATAAAAACCTAAAATAAAAAGGGGGGATACAGTTATATATGAAATCTTTTTGTCAAAACCTTTGAAATTTAAATCTTAAAACTAACTACGGGAAAAGATTTGTATGTTCCCACAGGTCAAAACATCACCAATTTAACTGCTGAGAAAGAAAAGATACAGCTTTGCATTGTATGTACCAGGAAGTGCCAGCAGAAAGGTTGGCCTGTCTGAACATTGAAAGGAAGTAAAACCTCAGACTGCTACAAGCATCAAACCTCTCTGTGGATCCTATTTGTAACAACTGTTTATAATGAGTCCTAATGAAACTTACCTTCTAGGTGCCACAGTTTTAATATGAGAGACTTTCTTACCCACCTTCATAGAACAAGGAGGAATAGGATGATGATGAGGTCATTCTCTAACTGTAAATTGGAGCCAACTGTCATAGAGGTAATCTCTTATAAAACTGGTAAAACTGCCTTCTTTAATTGACTAATAGACATAGGAATTGTGAAAAGGATTATTCTCTATTCAGAATCAAATATAATACTAACGTCTCTTTAAACTGTGCATTTAAGCAAAATATATTAATACAGGAGAGCTCTGATATCAGCAATGGATTATTCTACCAAGGAGATGTTGGCCAGGGGATCCAAGCACCCCCCCCCCCAAAAAAAAAGGTAAAGGCTTCTACCTTATTTTTTTGAGACAAAGTCTCTCACTGAAACTGGAGCTAGCCAATTAGGCTAGACTTTTGAGCAGCTAACTTCACGGATCCACCTCTCTGACTTTCCAGAGCTGGGATTACAGGCTTGTCCTGGCCTATGTTGCCTTTTATATGAGTCCTGGAGATCCAAATTCTGATCTGAATGTGTGCTGTAATCCCCAGCCCCTGAGACCATAGCTGTCAAAAAAATCCAAACTTATTTCCTGCCTGAGACATCACATTCATTACAGCATTGTTGCTTTATAAGAAGAATCAACACAGATTTGTTAGGTATCACTGAATACATTCTAATACGAAATATGATAAGCAATTTTGTCACTTTCTTAGGTTTAATCAGTTCTATGATTTCTTAAGATTATGAACCCGGGCTGGAAAGATGGCCCAGCGGTTAAGAGCGCCGACGCTCTTACAGAGGACCCAGGTTCGATCCCCAGCACCCACATGGCGGCCGAGAACCGTTTGAAACTCCAATTCCAGGAGAACTCCAGTTCCAGGGGAATCCGACACCCTCTTCTGACCTCCATGGCATTGCACGACACGGGTGCGCAAACTTGCATGCAGACAGTACACTCATACACGTACATAAATAAATAAAATTAAAAAAAAAAGATTATGAACCCAATTTCTAGCACTCCACTATTCTGTGATTTTGTGCTTTTTGGGTACTCATTAAGGTTGACTTGATGGCAATGACAATTTATTACTTAGCTTTCAATAGTTGTGAAAATTTAGTGATCAGATCTTGTGAATTAGTATGAGCCTAGGAGAGGGTTATTTTTATTCATTTTTGATTTACATTTATTTTGTTTTCCTTTTGTGTTTTTTTATATTTTTATTGAAGTTTTGTGCATTTCAAACAACATTTCTCAATCCAGTTTAGAGTCATTCCTCCTTCCATGCCCAGAGGGAGTCTCATTATGTATCTCAAACCAGGTTCAAATTTGCACTCTCTCTGCCTCAGCCTAATTAGTGCTGGGATTAAAGGGATACTGTACCCACTGTTCTCAGCCTGGGTATGAAAGAAGAAAAGAGAAAGAAGAGAGAGAAGAAAGAGAGAGAAAGAAAGGAAGGCAGGAAGGAAGGACGCAAAAAAGGAAGGAAGGAAGGAAGGAAGGAAGGAAGGAAGGAAGGAAGGAAGGAAGGAAGGAAGGAAGGAAGGAAGGATAAAAAAGAGAGACCTCAGGTCAAGGCTTTGTCCCTTTACTCTTATTTTTAACCTATGGCTGATACTAGGTCTCCCATTTGCATATTTGGTATGACCTGGCTGGGTTGGCATTGAAGTGGGAGAACTAGATCCACATCCCTGAGAGGTGAGGAGAGAGATGAAAGCCAAACTAGAGTCCCAGAGAGAAAGATAAGATGTGCAAACGTACAGGTGGAGAACAAAGAAAGGGCCAAACTGAGCATAGTACAACAAGGTACATGTATGGAAATGTCACAAAGAAGCTCATTGTTTTGTATGCTAGGAAAAGGAAATGAAGTAAAGAATGTCTGAATCTTTGCAGAGCAAATGCACAGAACTGGGGAGGATGAAGTGGGGGATTTCAAATCCTTTTCTTGGTATGCAAAACAGAAAGGTGAGTTGGAGAACATTACCAGTCTGCATAAATTAAAAATTTAAATATCTTACCAGGACCTTACTCTTTAAGACAAAACATGGAAATATATAAAGTGTTATTTTCCTCAAAAAAATCTACTAGGGACATTTTGAACAGAAACATGCATTAGCTACATTAGCTGTTTAAGGACTACTGATGTTCTATATGTTTTAATTAACACAAACTGGTGCACTTTAAATATTTCTACTCCCAGCAGCTCTGTCACTGTGGATTCTAATCTTTGAAGCTCTGTTTTAATAATTTTTAAGTTTTTGCTCTGTTATTCTATATTTTGCATCTTTGGTGTGAGGCTGGCCTCCATATTGTAAAGGTGCACTTCCCAGATTTAGGAGAAAACTGCTCAACACCAACAGCCCAGGCCTCATTCATCACTGTTCAACATTCACACCTCATTGATCAGTTTCTTTCCTTACACATGATACAAAGGGAGTGGAGATGTGCAGTTTCCTCTAATCATCAAGCCAATTGCCAGTAGAAGAGGGGAAAATGGCGAACACTCCAAAAGCAAGCAAAAACAAAGAATGAGAAGGGACTTTTTAAAAAATGCTTAGAATTTTGAATGCATTTAAAATTATTCTGATAAACAGTACAATGTTTTCATTTATATTAGGGAAGAAAGAATGAAAAGAGCATTTATTGAACATTTTTTTTTTCTTTCTTGGTAGCAGCTTAGGTTTATTATTGCTCTGAAAAACATTCCTGGCATTCAAAGTAGAAAGTAAAGATGTTCCTTGATTCATGCTTTTCAAAGAAAGATATTAGAACAAGTCTATTGTAAAAATATCCCATATTTAAGCAAATTATATCTACTGGAAGAAAATTTTAAAATATTCAAAATTTTATTTATAAATATTCTTTAAATAATTGATAAATTATCCGGGATTATATTAAGACAAATTCAAAAATTTATTATTATATATGAATGTTCATTACAGTTGTTTTTTTCTTTTTTTTGAGACAGGGTCTCCCTGTAGCCCCAGCTGGCCTTGAACTCACTGTGTAGGCCAGGCTGGCCTTGAACTCACAGAGATCCACCTGCCTCTGCCTGCCCAGTGCTAAGATTAAAGGTGTGCGCCACCACATCTGGCTTAAAGGTGGTTCTTTAGCAGCCTTGTGGGTGCTGAGAATGGAACTTAGGTCCTCCGGAAGAGTAGTCAGAGCTCTTAACTGCTGATCCATCTCTCCAGCCCCCATTACAGTTTTTTTTATACAAAAAAACTATAAATAATCCAAATGATTTTTAAAAAGTGAAAAGATAAACAATATTATGCGTTTATACAACTGAACACTATTTTACGGTTGAATAAATGAATCCATGATGAATGAACAAATTTTGTTTTTGTGTGCATATGTGTATATGTGTGCATGTTTGTGCATGTACAGTTTTAGATGTCAGGGGGGAGGTGTGCAAATGTGTGAGCATGTGAAGATAGTGTGTGATGGCCAGTGGTCAAATTCCAATGTCCTTCTTTGGAAACTATCCTCCTTTATTTCCCAGAATACCTCTAACTAGGGCCTGGGGCTTGCCAATTAGGTTAGGTGAAGAGTGAGCTCCACCTGTTTCCACCTCCACAGCAGGATTACAAGCACTTCACACCCAAACCCAGTTTTTTTGTTTGTTTGTTTTATTTGTTTGTTCCTTTGTTTGTTTGTTTTTTGTTTTTTCGAGACAGGGTCTCCCTTTAGCCCCAGCTATCCTGGAACTTGCTCTGTAGACCAGGCTGGCCTTGAACTCACAAAGATCTGCCTGCCTACAGGTGTGCACCACCAAGCCCGGCTAAACCCAGCATTGGAGATTGAACTTTGGTGATCCTCATGTTCACACGGCATGCACTTTACTCAGCTGTCACCCCATCCCCCAAAGAATATATTTGAAAAGCATCATACAGAGTGAGGTGAAAGCTAGACATAGAAAAATTCCATGCTTGCTGGGCGTGGCGGTGCATGCTTTTAGCACTTGGGAGGCAGAGGCAGGTGGATCTTTGTGAGTTTAAGGCCAGCATCGTCTACAGAGTGAGTTCCAGAACAGCTGGGGCTACAGGGAGACCCTGTGTCAAAAAGACAAGAAAAATTCTATGCTCTGTATTCTACATATGAATTTGAACAATAGACAAACCCAATCCCTAGGAACAGAAAGTGAATCAGAATTAGCCTGGTGCATGGATTAAAAGAGGATTCAGTGGAAAAGGAAGAAGGGGTGTTGTATGACCCTTTCCCCCAATCTGAAACATTCTCTCCAGGAGGAGAGAGAGGCTCATAAGGTAAATAAACTTTACATGACTGGGAAAGCCGAAATTTGCAAGATTCTCAAAGGCTCCTACCCAAGTAAGAGACTGATCAGCTGAGCTGCTAAGGGAAGACATCTTGGACCTGTGGAGCTGCCAGCAATTTAAGCAGAAGTCTCAGGGATGCATCTTTCATGAGTGTTGGGACTTTTGGGGGGATACGGTTGTTTTCATGTTATACCTCCTTCTTGTAAGTGACCCTCATGTTCTGTTAGTGACTCCAATAAAAACTCATCGCTTCATCAAGTTGGAACTTGGTGTAATTATTACTTTGGTCTAACCTGGGTTCCCCTTCTTGGGCTGAGCAGAGGTATGTGTGCTATGTTTCTCCACATAAACATTTCACGCAAGGGGCAATATTTCCGTTATATAAATATTCTATATCTTGATAGAGATTGTGGCTAGGTGAGAGTATATTTTGTCAAGAATCATCAAATTGTAGGCTCTGTGTTGTGGGATGATGTCTCATCGGGTAAGGTGTTTGCTACAGCAGTGCGAGAACCTGAGTTCAATGTCCAGCACCCACATTAAAAATAAGGAAGGACGGGGCTGGAGAGATGGCCTAGCGGTTAAGAGCGCCGACCACTCTTGCAGAGGATCCGGGTTCGATCCCCAGCACCCACGTGGCGGCCTAGAACCGTCTGAAACTCCAATTCCAGGAGAACTCCAGTTCCAGGGGAATCCGACACCCTCTTCTGACCGCGGCATTGCACGACAAGGGTGCACAAACTTGCATGCACAGTACATTCATACACATACAGAAATAAATAAAATTAAAAAAAAATAAGGAAGGAGGAGGAGGAGGAGTCGTTGTTGTAGGAAGGAAGGAAGGGAGGGAGGAACTAGAGGGATGGCTTAGTAGTTAAAAGCACTGGCTGCTCTTGCAGAGGACCCAGGTTCTGTTTCCATAACCTACATAGCAGTTGACTACTGTCCATAACTCCAGTTCCAAGGGATCTTACACCTCTTCTGGCCTCCATGGGCATTGTGAGACATGGGAGCACTTACATCTTTGCAGGAAAAACACTCGAACATATTATAAAATGAAACTAATTCATTAATTATAAATCAGAAAGAAAAGCTAGGTGTGACAGTACAAAGCTATAATCTTACTGCTGAAGAGGTGGGAACAGGAAGGTTCCTGGGGCTTGCTGGCAGCCACTCTGGCCAAATCCGCATCTGGATCCAGTAAGAAACCCTGTCTCAAAAAATTAGGTTGATAGCAATACCTGACATCGTCCTCTGACTTCCACACAAAAATATACAAGCACTCATACACACATAAACACACACAAAATCAGTCCATATACTTAAAACATATATGCTTTGCTATATAACACCTTTATAAAATTGATTTTATTTTTTATTTTATTTATTTATTTATTTTATGTAGGAGAAATATACTACCACTCAACCTCTACTGTAAGGTTGGCAGCCCTGAGAACTCCTTTTTCACTGTAACATGTAGGATGTATTCCTGCTCCAAAAACATGAGAAGAAGGGATTTTCCACATGCAAATAAAATTGATTTTAATTTTGACAGTTTATGCAAGTTGTTGTAAAAAATGTTATAATCTGGACAGCTTATAAGCAACAATAATTTACTTTTGAGTATTTGAGAGGCTGAGAAGTCCAAAATCTGGACACTTGAATATATGGTATGTTGAGAGACCTTACCTTCTGGCTCACAGATGACAACTTTTCCTGTACAGTCCCATGTTAGATGGGCAAGTGAGGGGTTGTGCTTATTTTTAAAAATAAACTTAGTCCATTTATGCTCATCCAACCACTGCCATGATCTAATTACTCTCCAAAAGCCCTATCTTCCAAAATTATCATTTGTGGGTGAGAGTTTCAGCATATTAATTTTAGGGAAACAAATGCACTAACAAATAGTACTTAATAGAGGTTTTCAAAATAAATTATCTATGAATAAACATTCTGATCAATATTAATATATATTAAAACACACACATATTATTTGTTGGCATGAAATTAGTAGAGAGCTTTCTTTGAGCTGTTTATGTAAACTGTTAAAAGGTTTACATTAATTGGAGGGCTAGAGAGATGGCTCAGTGGTTAAGAGCACTGGCTTTTCTTGCAGAAGACCTGGGTTCAAATCCCAGCATCCATATGACAGCTAACAACTATCCATGATTCCAATTCCAGGGGATTCGATGCCCTCTTCTGAAGGCCCTGCAGGTCAGGAGTATACTTAGATACATGCAAGTATAACATACACACAAAATAAAAATAAAAATTAAAAGGCCTGTAATGGAAGCATATTTTGAACTTTATATATCTATGTATTCTACTTCTTTCTCCACTCATTGGTATCCTGTCTATCTACCCATTCACCAACATTCTGCCCTATTTTCCTTCCTAAGTTTGTATTGTTATGAAGAGCTGCAGGTGGATAAAATGTATAATTTTAAAGTACATTTGCAAACCCCTTGCATTCTAACAATTCTAACAATTTTTTGACTTTTTTGAGACAGGGTCTCCCTATAACCCCAGCTGGCCTTGAACTCACAGAGATCTGCCTGCATGTGCCTCTGGAGGGCTGGGATTAAAGGCATGCACCCCCACCAAGCCTGGCCTAACAGTTCTTTTTCATGAGTTCTTTTTCTGATCAGGCTTCTAGGCTAGTTTTGAAGGCTTTCCTGCTCTTGCTTTTCCTTGTTTTAGTCAGTTACTCCAAACAGAGCTCATTAAATACTTTATGTTTTTAAAGAGTCAGGGCACCTGACTGTTTAGAATGCTTTGATAATTTTTCTTTTTTTTTGTCTTTTTTTAAAATTTTATTTATTTTTGTATGTGTATGAATGTACTGTTTGCATGTAGGTTTGTGCACCCACGTCGTGCAATGCCGTGGAGGTCAGAAGAAGGTGTCGAATTCCCCTGGAACTGGAGTTCTCCTAGAATTGGAGTTACAGAAGGTTCTTAGCCGCCATGTGGATGTTGGGGATCGAAGCTGGGTCCTCTGCAAGAGCGGTCGGTGCTCTTAACCACTAGGCTCTCTCTCTAGCCCTTGATCATTTTTCAAGGTCAAAGAATAGGGGCTATTGATTACCTCATATTCTATGCAAATGTGCTTGTATGACACAGATCACTTGACTGGCTTAAATTGATGTCTAAGGATTCTCAGTGAAAATAGAAATGGACCTCCTGGGAATCTGTCATTCTAAACAACAGAATGCTATCAACTTCCATCTCCAAAAGAAGAATGATTCTAAAAAGAATATTATAGTAATAAGACTATTTTGTATTCTTACATATTTATAAATCACCTTCACCCACAGCAATCATCCTAGTACACCAAGCCTGTGAAGGAGCTAGGGCAAGCATTATATTTCAATTTTGCCAGTTAAAATACTGAGATTCAGAAATCCAATCATCCAATCATGTGAACCCAAGATTCCCCAAATGTTATTTCAAAATGCCTCCAGTCCTAGTTTGCTTTCTGTTGTTGTGATAAACAATGACCAAAACCAACTAGGAACAGAAAGGATTTATTTTAGCTTGTATCTCCCAGGTCACAATCCATCAGTGAGGGAAATCAGGCAGGAACTAAAGCAGAGGCCATGGAGAAATGCTGCCTAATGCTTCGCTCCCCCAGCCTGCTCAGTTACCCTCCCTAAACTGCCTGGGCCAAGTGTCTAGAGATGCTACCCCCCACACACACACACCATGGGCTGGGCTCTCCTACCTCAATTAACAATTAAGAAAATGTCTCAGGCCAGGCGTAGTGGCACAAGCCTTTAGTCCAGCACTCAGGAGGCAGAGGTAGGTGGATTTCTGTGAGTTCAAGGCCAGCCTGGTCTACATAGCAAGCTCCAGGCCAGCTGGGACTAAAGGGAGACCGTGTCTCAAAAAAAAAAA
>VZQC01004415.1:1649375-1665656 GCA_009823505.1 Rhizomys pruinosus
AAAAAAAAAAAAAAAAAAAAAAAAAGAAAGAAAAAAATGTCTCACAGATATAATCATAGGCCATTTGAATGGCTCAAACCCCTCAGTTGAGGCTCCCTCTTCCCAGATATCTCTGGTTTGTGTCAAGTTGACAGAAACTTGCCAGCACACCCCTTTCTTTTACCTACATATTTTCATCTATGAATTTTTCTCTTCTCTGGAGCAAATGAATAGAAAAAATCCTACAGCAGTTTTAGAGTGTTACTTACCTTTCTTGTCACCATGATCAAATATCTGATGGGAAACAAATTGAGGGAGGAAGGGTTTTTTGCCTCACTCTTCCGGTAGATACAAATAATCATGGCAGCATGACAGGCCATCCACAGCACTGCACGCCTGTGGCAGCTACTTGCTATTAGACACCAAATAGGAAGAAGCAAGGATTCAGGCCAGATCATGACTGGGATATATATATATATATATATATATATATATATATATAGGTATATGACATGCTTCCAACAACCTTCTTCCTCCAGTGAGGCCCTACTTCCTAAAGGTTCCACAACCACTCAAAAGTGTGCCAAGAGCTAGAAACCAAGTGTTAGAACACATGACACTATTATGGCTACATTTCATATTCAAATCATAAACAGAATTTATTATTATGACTAATACATTCCCTATTTTAACTCATAGCATGAAGACTCAGGAAATGAAATACAGCCCATTATTAGTTACAAACATTTTTTTGGACCAGGTCCATCAATTTCCTTAAACTATGCAGCCTTGGATATATAGAGGCATTTAACATGGTTTAACTTTATTTCCTCACTCTGGTCAAAGTGTTATTGTTCTAGATTCAATAGTGTGTGTGTGTGTGTGTGTGTGTGTGTGTGTGTACAAAATACTTTAGGAAACCAACTCAAAACAAGGATTATATTTCAGCTTGCGATTTCAGAAGTTTTATTCCATTGTCTTTTGGCACTGTTGTTTGAAACCTATGGTGTGATAGAACACCATAGTGAGAAAACATGGTAGAGCAAAGTTCCTTTGCTACCAGTGGAAGGCAAAGGCAGAGAGAAAAGATGTGGTGTCCTCTTCAAGAGCTTGCCTGCAACGACCTAACTTCCTTTTACTACTAGGTCATACCTCATAAAGCATAAACTGCCTTCAAGTCCCTCCATGCTGGCAACCACATTGTGAGCATACGGACCTTGGTGGGTGGGGGACATCTAAGACCCAAACCATAGCAAACAGAATCCTGATTGGTGAGTGACTGTGACTTGCTGTGTGGTATAGCATGCTGAGCAAGGCTAAGACAGCATCAGTGAAGGAGTCAATCTTCAGCTCCCCACAAATAGTTATAAGAATAGTTTCCCATTCTTGGATGTACAACATACCCACTGT
Organism: Rhizomys pruinosus; assembly: GCA_009823505.1. Lineage (NCBI taxonomy): Eukaryota > Metazoa > Chordata > Mammalia > Rodentia > Spalacidae > Rhizomys > Rhizomys pruinosus. The sequence continues at coordinate 1,650,765 of VZQC01004415.1, forward strand.
CCATGTATACATGAGGCAGGTTGCATGGCATGAGCCAAACCTCCCTAAGGCAGGGAGTGGAGAAGCCCCTGTCAATTTTCAGATGAATTTTGTGTGAGTCCTCCCCTTCTGCATTTTACTGTGTAACATCAGTTTAAAGAAATAAAACTTGAAATTGTAAAAAAAGAAAAAAAATAGTTTCCTTGGATGTGAAACATACACAGTTTCAATCAATCAAGTTTATTTTTTTAAATTTTTTTTATTAATTTTATTTATTTATGTATGTGTATGAATGTACTGTCTGCATGCAAGTCTGTGCACCCGTGTCGTGCAATGCCGCGGAGGTCAGAAGAGGGTCTCGGATTCCCCTGGAACTGGAGTTCTCCTGGAATTGGAGCTTCAGACGGTTCTCAGCCGCTATGTGGGTGCTGGGGATCGAACCCCGGTCCTCTATAAGAGCGGTCGGCACTCTTAACCGCTAGGCCATCTCTCCAGCCCCCAGTCAATCAACTTTAATATGGTAAAGTTTCTAGCAGAGAAACATTTGTTCTCCATGAAAACATGATTTGTTGCCAGATAGATTATAACAGTGGTATAATGACACACATATTTTACCAAAATATTTATTGCATAGATTTTATGTTTATATATTCAGAAACATAGTTATTTGTTATTGGCATGAATATTTATCATTTATGATAAACCAAAAAAGGAAATAAAGGGGAAAGAAAACCTTTCTTTTTCAGAGTTTCTCATAAGAAACAACTGAGACTATTTCAATATTTAAATAGTCTCTTCCTCACTGAAGCTCAATTAAACTCTATGAAGTACAAAAATACTAATATTATTAGCATAGTAGAAGTCTAACTCGTTTCATCTAGGTTTTATGATTTTATTAACTAGGTTTGCTCCTTCCCAAAGTATTACAAATCAAAGCTGCCAAACCATTTGATGGAGAGAAGGAAACTCTATTTCTGTGCCATGAAAGAAAGCTACAAGTAACTGCCTATGGACAATTGACTTAATCTAACAGCTCATCTTTTTCTGCCTGAAGTTTCACTGAGCAGATGCTCCATTTTTCTCATTTTTCTTATCTTCCTGAAATATGATTTTTAAAATCCAGGAGAAAATTTAAAATTACATGAAGCATGAAAGTTTAGGCTCCTTTTTACACCTTCCAGAATTTCCTTCTCTAAACAGATTATACAAAGGGATTCACATTTGAAAACAATTGTAAACCCTGAGAATTCTTGTGTATAAAAAAAGGAACTTATTTGAGCAAAGAATATGATATAATAGATTCTAAAGAGGGTAGTTGTTTATAAGGTAGCTAGTTCTGAAATATATTTTGCCTTCTAATTTTTAAATTGTATCTCAGGGAAAATTCTGTGACCCATATTAACTCCTTTCATTCTTAATTCCAAATTCCTTAGTGACTTAAGTATTTCTTATTTGAGTATGCCATAGCTATGGGAAGTTTGCAGGTACATACTTTCTTCTACCATCCTGTTATGACACCGTTATGTAAACCAAACAAATGGTAGAAATACAGTCTGTGAAATAAGACAAAATAGGGTAATAAGAACTGGGGCTGAGGCTCCAGCAAGACAAGCAGTATAATAATACAGAATTTTCTCATTTGTTCTTTTTATTCATATAACTGCAGCTAGTTATTAAAATTAATATAATTATGGGGCTGAAGAAATGTCTCGGAGCTTAAGATCAGTCAATGGTCTTGTAGAGGATGGGGTTTCAATTCCCAGAACCCACATGGTAACTAAAACTGTCCTACTACAGTTTCAGGGCATCTGATGCTCTCCTCTTACCTCCGAGGGCATTGTAAACATGGGTACACTTACACACATGAAGCCAATACGCTCATACACATAGAATAAAAATGATAAATAAAATAAAAAATATTATAGTTAGAATGCTCTATTGACAACGTCTAGCTTTTAGTTTGCTTCTTAACATTGGTTTGAAAACTACTGTAGCTGAGAATACCAAGTGGGGAACTGAGGATTACATCACTCTGTCATTGCACTTATACCAGAAACTCACTACAAATTTATTGTTAGTAAAGGAATCCCTGTTAATTGGCTAGTATAATATTTCATGGTATACAGATTCCATAGCTTTGGTTGATCCTATAGTTGATATTCTGATCTAAGAGTAATTTAAACCTCATATCAGACACCCAAAGGTGACTGAGGATTTAAATTCTTCTTTAAAATAAAAAAAAAATCTTGTAATGCATGTGTTTCACCTTTGTGTATGTAAGTGCACCACATGGGTACAGTGTCCAGAGGTCAGAAGAGAGTGTCTGATGCCCTGGGACTAGAGTTAGCTACCATGTGGGTGCTCTTAATTGCTAAGCCATTTCTCCATCCACCAAGGATCTAAATTTTAAAAAACACGCCTCATCCCCACCACAATCTACCCCACTTGAACAAAGCAAATGTTTCAACTTAAAGAAAAAAACCAAGGACCAATGGGATGGATCATTTTGCCATAAAGACATTAGCAGCCAAGCCTGACAACATGGATTCCATCCTTATAACCTAGAAAATAAAATAAGGCAGCCAAGACAAGAAACAAAATAATTCTATAAAGAGAAATATTCAATCAAAAACATCCTGATGAGGCTGGAGAGATGGTTCAGTGGTTATAAATGCTGGATGTTTCTGCAAAGAACCTGGGTTCAGTTCCTCAAAGTATATTGAAAGCATAAAGTCACATATAAAGACTATCAGAATAATAGCAATTTCTAAATGTAAACATTAAAAGCCAGCAGAGCCAGGGATAATATATTTCAGATTCTGAAAAACAAGAACTACTATACAAGGTTACTAATGCCCCAGTAAAACTATTATAATTAAAGAAGAAAGAAAAACCTTTTGTGGTACAAAAACAGGCAAAAGGAATTCAAGACCACTAAGCCAATCTTTAGCCAATTACTTGAGGAATACTTTAGAGTTATGAGGAAACAAATTTATAAAGCCACAGGAAGAACTAAACACTCTTGAATAATAGGCATGAGAAGAATAGAAAGACATCAAACACCACAAAACTAAGAAAATGATGGGAATTAATACACATCTTTCAAAAATTACCCTGAATAATAATGGTCTCAATCTTCCTAATTAAAGAATGGATTAATAAAAGGCAAGATCTTTCTACTTATTGCCTTGAAGACATGCATAAAAGACAGATGCTATCTCAATGTAAAAGAGTGGAAAAAGCTATTCTAAGCAAATGGAACTAACAATGAAGCAAGTACCACCATTCTAATACTTGACAATTAGTATTCAAAACAATATTATTTAGATGAGAGAAAGGTTCGCTTCAAATTCTTAAGAAAATAATCCATCAAAGGAACATTACATTCTAAACATATACACATCTAATACTGGTGGACCTGATTTCATAAAACAAATACCAGTAAGACATAAACTCAAATATAACAGCACAATAATAACAGATAACTTCAGTACTCAACTCTTACCAACTGACAAGTCATCGAAATAACAACAAAATGAACAGTGGAACATCTGAATTAAAAGTTATCAAATGTCGTTGTCCCTCTTTACTGCTGCCTGGAAATACTGTGCAGCAGAGGCAGCCATGTACCTGTATATCCCAAATCTAATTGGCTGTTGGCTCTCTCCTTGGAGGAATAACCCATGGCTGATGCCACAAGCCTACATCCTCTACAGGTTAGGAGATGTCATAAGCCACAGTAATATTTATCAGGGGGTAAAAATATAATTCATGAATTAACATATCATCCAAACATATGTGTCTATGCCAAAGTAACCTACCATAACTATTAGTGCTGCTTAAATACCTATATATCTAATTGCTTGTGCTTCATTAGTAGGATCGAAAGGTTACTCCTGAACAAACTGTCAGCCCATGAAAGGAAACAGCCAGAATTGACCAGAATCCAAGTCAACAGCTCCAGAGAGAGAGGACAGTTTTACTTCTCATCCACCTGTGCCCCTTTTCTAAGCCTAGGGAACAATCTACGGAAGAGGGGGCGTGGTAGAATGTAAAGGCTGCGATTGGGGTGAACGGTGAAACTACAGCGATGTAGTCTGGACACTCATTTGATCAACTTGATTGAACAAACAACCTGTCAACCTCCACTGAATGGTGGGACTGTGGGGGTTTGGGCACAACAGTCTATAGATTGGTTTTGCACGAAGGATGCTTATACTCATGGATTATCACTTATAGCTAAAAAATGAAAAAAAATAAACCTGAAAGATGCAGGACAGTTATGGCAGAATACATGATCTGGGATGGGGTGGGGGTGGGGGGGAAGGGAAAGGGAAATATGCCTGATCTGAATTGGAAAATGATGTATAAAATGCACAAACCATCAATAAAAATTAAAAAAAAAAAAAAAGTTATCAAATGTCAAATGGAATTATCACACATCCACACAGAATTCAATCTAACCTCTTCAGAATATATGTTCTCAGCAGCCCAAGGAACTTTCTTTAAAATAGATCATATTACTTGGGGCTAGAGAGATCACTCAGCTGTTAAGACTGCTCTTGGAGAGTACCTGGGTTCAATTCCCAGCACCCACATGGTGGCTAAGAACCATCTTTAAGCTGGGCGTGGTGGTGCACACCTTTAATCCCAGCACTTGTGAGGCAAAGGCATGCAGATCTCTGTGAGTTCAAGGCCAGCCTGGTATACAGAGTGAGTTTCAGGCCATTCTGGTCTGCAGAGTGAGTTCCAGGCCAGCTGGGGCTCTAGGGGGACCCTATCTTTAAAAAAAGTAGATCATACTAGAAAGATATATGTATGTTTTTATTTTCATTATATCTTTCCTGATTTCTTCAATGATTTCCTAATTTCTTCAATTCACCATTCATTGGTGTGTGGTTTAATCTGTGAGTTTGTGTACATTTTATAGTTTCGTTTGCTGTTGGTTTGTGTTTTTATTCCAGTGTTATTAGAGAGAATACAAGAAATTGTTTCAGTTTTCCTATATTGGTTAAGACTTGTTTTGTGTCCTACGATAATTTATTTAAATGAAATTTCCATAGGAATAAATTTAAGGGAAAAGAAAAAAAGCCACATCAAGAATCAAGAAAAAAAGAGTTTTTTCTGTTAGTTTTCATCTGAAAAGCTGCATTTTCTGAGCTTCATTCTTTCATGATTTCCACAACCTCTAGACCTTACCTGGCCCAATCTCTTGTACACTTGATTTCAAAACATGTGGTTTAGGCTTGTCTACTCCTGTGACAAGGAAAGTCCTGGCAGAAACCTTTCTGTGTAGAATCCTTGCATGTGACTCGGACTTCTCAACTGCTATGAATTTCCCTGTCAGCTGCCCTTCTTAGAGAGATGGACAGCAAAGGGGCCAGCACCATCACCAGCACCAGCACCAACACCATCACCATCACCATCACCATCACCATCACCAGCACCATCACCAGCACCAGCACCATCACCAGCACCATCACCATCACCGTCACCAGCACCATCACCAGCACCATCACCATCACCATCACCGTCACCATCACCATCACCATCACCAACACCATCGCCAGCACCATCACCATCACCAGCACCAGCACCATCACCATCACCATCACCACCACCACCAGCACCACCAGCACCAGCACCATCACCATCACCATCACCATCACTAGTGCCAGCACCATCACCATCACCATCACCATCACTAGCACCAGCACCATCACCATCACCAGCACCACCACCATCACCATCACCTTCTCCTTTTCTTCCTTTAATTTTTATTTTCATTTTCCTCCTTGCTTCCTAGTCCATTGCTTTTCTTTAAAAATATTTTTATTATTATTATTTATCTTTGTATGTGTATGAATGTACTGTCTGCATGCAGGTCTGTGCACCCTTGTCGTGCAATGCCGCGGAGGTCAGAAGAGGGTCTCGGATTCCCCTGGAACTGGAGTTCTCCTGGAATTGGAGTTACAGATGGTTCTCAGCCGCCATGTGGGTGATGGGGATCTAACCCGGGTCCTCTGCAAGAGCGTTGGTGCTCTTAACCGCTAGGCTATCTCTCCAGTCCCGCTAGTCCATTGCTTTTAATTTTGTGGGATAGAGGTTTCCACTCAAATAGTGATTTTTCTCAAAATGATAATTTCAAAAGGAAGCCAAAGCAGACAGAGGCAGGGGAAAAGTATACTGTTCTGGGTTTCCAGTGACCTGTTAAAAGTGTAGTCCAGGAGGCTGAAGGCCATTTGGTCACTTAAAAACATCCTGTGAAACGTGAGATCTCTATAGGCTTGGCATTTCCTGTGAAGAACCCACCCACAATCTGTAGCTTCTTCCCATCCTCTGGCCCTTGCATTTAGGAGACAGCACAGGTGCTTTACTAAAAAGTACAGGCTCATGTGTGCTACTCTTGTTTAACATCTGCATCAAGCTTGGTTTCATTTTTCACACTATTTTATTTTGTAAAGAATGACTAAATCACTTCCCTACCTCTCACACACTAGCTTGTCCTCTTGAGCCACAGAGTTTTGATTCTTGCAACATATGTGCCTTATTTTGTGTTACTCTTGTCAACAAGAGGGACCAGTTGGCATTGCCCAGTCCACATTCCGGGCTGTGCACCAGGCAGCCAGGACCAAGAAGTGAGCACGACATTGTGGCACGCTGAAGTGTTTTGTAAGCTGGTGTCTTTTGTTGTTTGAATCCCATAGGAGGATGTTCTCTTCTGACACGTTATCCTTGTATATCCTGCAAATATGTAAAATAAAATGCTTATTTATTTATTTATTTATTTATTTATTTATTTATTATTTTATGTGTATGAGTGTACTGTCTGCATGTAAGTAGGTGCACCCTTGTCGTGCAGTGCTGCAGAGATCAGAAGAGGGTGTCGGATTCCCTTGGAACTGGAGTTAAAGATGGTTCTTAGCTGCCATGTGGATGGTGGGAATCAAACCTGGGTCCTCTGCAAGAACAGTTGGTGCTCTTAACTGCTGAGCCATATCTCCAGCTCCATGTAACCCTTTTTGAAAAGCAACACATGCAAATACATTTAAATATTGTAGCGTAGAGTTGGGATGTGACAGTCCTGGGCCTTTGGAAAAGTCCTTGGCTGCTTAGTGCTCAGGGACCACCCCAGGCCCAGGCCATGACAGCCTAGACACAAGTGACTTTCAGAAACATTTAGTACTTTTGTAACAAAGCAAAAAGAAAAAAAAATGTTTCTTACAATGCCAATAAAAAAACCTTTGCACTGGGGCTGGAGAGATAGCCTAGCAGTCAAGAGCACCGACTGCTCTTGCAGAGGATCTGGGTTCGATCCTCAGCACCCACATGGCGGCTGAGAACCGTCTGTAACTCCAATTCCAGGAGAACTCCAGTTCCAGGGGAATCCGAGACCCTCTTCTGACCTCCGTGGCGTTGCACGACACGGGTGCACAGACCTGCATGCAGACAGTACATTCATACACATACAAAAAATAAATAAAATTAGGGCTGGAGAGATGGTCTAGCAGTTAAGAGCACCGACCACTCTTGCAGAGGACCCGGGTTCGATCCCCAGCACCTACATGGCGGCCGAGAACCGTCTGAAACTCCAATTCCAGGAGAACTCCAGTTCCAGGGGAATCCGAGACCCTCTTCTGACCTCCGCGGCACTGCACGACATGGGTGCACAGACTTGCATGCAGACAGAACATTCATACACATACATAAATAAATAAAATTTTAAAAAATGTTTAAAAAAAAAAAACCTTTGTACTGAAAAAAATAAGAAACAAAGATTCAGTTTTTTGCTAAAAATAAACATCATTGAAAACCCTTATCTAAACTAAGCAAAAGAAAAAGAACCTGAACATAGTGACTGTATTAGTCAGTTTTCTGTTGCTGTGATAAAGCACCATGACCAAGGAACTTATAAAAGGAAGCGTTTATTCGAGCTTATGATTAGCGGTTCCAGGGAATTAGAGTCCATTGTGGCGGGAGGCATGGCGGCTGGATCTGGAGCAGCAAACGGAGGATCACATCTCACAAGAGCACAGGAAGCAACTGTAGACCACGAGGCTTGTTAAAACTCTCTAAGCCTGCCCCCAACAACGTACTTCCTCTAGCACGGCCACACCCTCCATGACCTCCAAAAACAGCGCCACCAACTGGAGACAAATGTCTGAATACCTAGAGCCTATGGGGGACACTCATCCAAACCACCACAGTGACAGATGGATCTCTGTGAGATTGAGGCCAGCCTGGTCTCCATCGTGAGTTTCAGGCTAGCTGTGGCTACAGGTAGACCCTGTCTCAAAAAGAAAAACCCTAAATTAATAAAATTAGAGATGAAAAAGGAGCCATTGTGAGAAATGGAATTCAGAAAATCATTAGAAATTATTAGGACATACCTTAAAAAATACATACTACTAAATTGCAAAACTAAAAGAAATAAGTTAATTTTGAGATATATATGATTTTTAAAGTTAAATAAAGATGAAAGAAATAATTTAAGCAGTGATATTGATGGAATATTTTTTGTAAATTTACATTCTCTTTTTTTAGACTATGAATACATATCTTCCATCCACACATGGTAATTACAATGTGTGAATACAAGTTGTAGGAAAATTCTAGAGCCCATTAAGATTCACATTGGAATAGCACAGTTTCTTTCAGATACAGTGAAATATAATAATAAAGTTGCTCAGTTTGCCTGCCAACTGGGGATTTGGTGTTAACATCCACAAAGGAGGGAAACCATTTGCCTTTTTTTTTTCTGGGACTGTGTTATTTCACTTAGCATAAGGGCTTTGAGTTCCATCCATTTACCAGCAAAGCTCATGAAGTCATCTTTCTTTACTGTTGCATAGAACTCCATTGTGTAGATGTACCACATTTTTATTATCTAGTCATCAGTTGAATGGCATTTGTGTTGGTTCCAGTTCTTTGCTATTGTGAAGAGAGCTGCAATAAATATAGCTGTGCATGTATCTTTGTGGTAGGATGTGTCTTGTGGGTATATACCCAGGAGTAGTATGGCTGGGTCAGATGGTAAGCTCATTGTGAGGTTTTATTTTTTAATTTTTATGTGTATGAGTGTACTGTCTGCACGTAGGTTGGTGCACTCATGTCATGCAATACCATGGAGGTCAGAAGATGGTGTCAGATTCTCCTGGAACTGGAATTAAAGACGATTCTTAGCTGCCATGTGGGTGCTGGGAATCGAACCCAGATCCTCTGCAAGAGCAGTCGGTGCTCTTAACCTCTGAGCCATCTCCCCAGCCCCTCATTTTGAGTTTTCTAAGGGCACTTAGGGCTATAAATTTCCCTCTTAGGACTGACTTTGTTGTACCTCACAGGTTTTGTTGAGTTGTATTGTCATTTTTGTTTAGTTCCAGGAATGCTTTTATTTCATTCTTTATTTCTTCCTTGACCTACTCATTGTTCAGGATTGTGTTGTTTAGTCTCCATGTGTTCTTATAGTTAGTAGGGCTTACCCTCGTGTTAATACTGAGTTTTATTGCACTGTGGTCTCATAGAATGCATAATTTCAATCATTTTGTATTTGTTGACATTTCTTTTGTGTCCCATATTTGGTCAGTTTTGGAGAATGTTCCATGGGGCTCTGAGTAGAAAGTATATTTTCTGTTTTTTGGGTGGAATATTCTGTAGATATCTGTGAGGTCCATTTGGTGTATTGTATTGTTCAGTTCTGATGTCTCTCTGGTTATTTTTTGTCCAGTCGACCTATCCAGGGGGCTCAGTGGAGTATTGAAGTCCCCCACTATTAGCATGCTGGGATTAATCTCTGTCTTGAGAATCCTGAAGGATTGTGTTTATAAATTTCAGTGCACCAGAGTTTGGTTCATAAACATTTAAGATTGTGAAATCTTCCTGGTTAATTGTTCCATTGGTAAGGATATAGTGGCCCTCTTTGTCTTTTCTTGTTAATTTTACTCTGAGGTCTATTTTGTCTGATATTAGAATAGCCACCCCTGCTTGCTCTTTGTACCATTTGCTTGGAATATTTTTTTCCATCCTTTCACTCTAAGATGGTGTCTGTGTTTGAGGATGAGATGGGTTTCTTGTAGGCAGCAGATAGATGGATTCTGTTTCCTAATCCATTCTCCCAGTCTATGTCTTTTGATTGGCGAGTTTAGACCATTAATATTTAAGGATATTATTGAGAGATGTGTGTTGTTTCCTTTCAACTTATTTTTCATTTAAATTCTTGGTCTAGGTATTTATTTACTCTGTTATGCTTTTGGTAATTTCTCTCTTGGGTTGCTTAAGCATAGTTGCTCCTTTCCTCTGTTCTTTGAATTGCTTCAAGTATTTTCTGAAGTTTTTTTTTTTTTTTTGACAAGTGTGCTTTCATTTTGTTTATGTCATGAAAGATTTTTCTTTCTCCTTCAACTATGATTGACATTTTTGCTGGGTATATAATCTGGGTTGGCATCTAAAGTATTTTAGCACTGGGAATACTTTGTTCCATGTTCTTCTAGCTTTCATAGTTTGCACTGAGATGTCAGCTATAATTCTGATGGGTTTCCCCTTATATGCAATGTTGTTTTTCTCTTGTGGCTTTCAGTATTTTGCCCTTGTTTTGAGCATCTGGTGTTTTAACTATGATATGATGTGGTCTTGTATATTTGGTGTTCTATGTGCTTCTTGTATTCATATGGGTTTGTCTTTTTTCAGTTTGGGGAAATTTTCTTCTATTATTCTGTTGTACAGTTCTCTTGGGATTCTTCTCCTTCCTCTATCCCTATTATATGGAGGTTTGGACTTTTCATAGTGTCCCACATTTCCCAGTTGTGTCTTTTTAAATTTTTCACAATCTTTACCTGAGGTTTCTAGCTGCACTGTGTTATCCTGTAGGTCTGATATTCTTTTTTTCTGCTTCATCCATTCTGCTTCTGAGGCTTTTTCCCATCCTTTCCTGTTGATTGGAAGAATGTTCAATTTCCTTTTTTATTTCATCCTGTGATTTTGTCAGTATTTCCACTTCCTTTTGGAGCTTTTCATTGTCTTCTTGTAGCTCTTTGCTTTGCTGGTCAATTTCTTTTTTCCTTTCAGCCTGAGATCTTTTCAATGTTTCCACTTCTTTCCAGAGTTTGTCATTCTCTAGTTCTTTTTGGAGTTTATATTTCTCTTCCTCTAATTCTTTCTGAGTTTGTCAATCTCTCTCTTTAGTTCTTTCTGGAGTTTATCATTCTTTCCTTCTAGTTCCTTCATGAGTTTTTCATTCCCTCCCTTTAGTTCTCTGATATGCTCTTCATAGTCTTTGAATATATCTACAATTGTTCTAAGGTCCGTGTCTTGGTTTCCTTCCAGGGAGTTCTCTTTGTTGGGATCTTCTACAGGATTGGTTGAGTTCAGTGGGGATTTATTTTGAACTTTTTTCATATTGTTGTTTTCCTGTTGTGTCTTTAGCATGGGTAGTAGTTGCTGTTGTTGTTGTTTTCCCCCATTGTTTTGTTTGCCTTCTGCTGCTAATCTCAAATTTTTTTTATTTATTTTATTTTATTTTTATTTATTTATTTTTTTTAATTTTTAAATCTCAAATGTTAATATGGAGGAATGGTTGGTCACTCAGTTTGCTTCCTGCTGGTTTCTTCCTCAGTTTTGGCTGTGCAGCCTCAAATCACTGACACTGCTGAATCCTCCCAGCCACAATAAACCACAGCACCAGCAGTTTATACTCCTTTGGCCCATCTGCCAGACCCCACCTGGGCAACTGGGCACCGGGTGTGTGTGCTCCTGGCTGTCCTTCTATCCATACATGCAGTTCCTCTCTATGGTTCTAGCATTGGGCAGTAGGTGCCAGGTGTGCTGCCACAGACCTGCATGCCAGAAACCCACCTGGGCAATTGGGCACTGAGTTTGTCTATTGATGGAATATTAAAAAAAACTCAACTAAAAACTATCTAGGCCCAGACGAATTTTTCAGGTCATCAAAAAATAACCAACACCTATGCTATTCAAATTACTCTAGTAAATAGGAAGGAAACAGCAAAACTCATTTGATCAAGTGAGTAGCACCTTAATACTCAATCCAATAAAATGCACAGAAAATTATAGAACATAGAGGCAAAAATATTTGTGAACTAAATTTAAAACAGGTCCAAAATATGAATCAAATTTATTTCATTCCAGAGAGGTAGAGATTGTTCAATATACGTAAATCAATTACTTAAGTGGACTCTAGGACATAAATCCTTGATCACATGGTCATCTCAATATATATAAGAGAAGGCTTTTGACGCAAATCCAATATTCCTTCTTGACATGAAATCAAAATACAAGAAATAAGGTTTTTTTCATTGGAAATAACAAATTTAAACAATAACAGGGCACCACTGTACATACATTAAACTTGCTACAGTCCAAATCACAGACAATACCAAGTGTTAGCAAGGAAATGAAGCAACAGAAACTCTTGTTCATTGCTGGTGGAAATGTAAAACAGTACAGTCACTTTGGAAGATAATGTGGTACTTACAAGAAATAAGTTTTAAGAGTTAAAGGCTATATATAAAATATATGTAGGGTATAGGCTTATACTCAGCATTATACTACAACTAAAATTAGAAACAAGACAATTGTATCTCCTTCCATTGCTATTACCAGAGTGCTTGAAATCTTAGCTAGAGCAATAACCCAAGAGAAGCAAATGAAAGGGATACAAAGAGCAAAGGAAGAAGCGAAAATATCCCCATGTTAAAATGACATGATCCTATACATAAGAGAAGCTAAAAGCTACAAAAAAAGACTGGTAGAGTTGATAAACATATTCAGCAAAGTTGTGAGATACAATTTTAACATTAACAATATGAGTATCCTGGAGCTGGAGAAGTGGCTTACTGCTCTTGGCAGAAGACGTGGGCTCAGTTCCCAGCATCCACATGAAAATTCTGGCCCACACATGTGGTCTCCCAGGTATACATACATACATACATACATACAGGCAAAATACCTGAGAATAAACTAAAAATCAGTAACCTTCCTATACATCAAAGACAAACCTGCTGAGGAGGAAATAAAGGAAACAAATTCTCTGTCAACTGTTGTAAAATAAAGTTAAAGTAAACTAACTTTTAATAAACCTAAATAAAGAAGGGGAAGATTCCTATAATGAAAGCCTTTAAACAATCAAGACAGAAATTGAAGATGACACTAGAAGATGGCTAGACCTCTCATTCTCATAGATTAGAAGAATCAATGTAACAGAGGTGGTTACACAGCTCAGCAAGTAAAAACAAGTAAAGCTATGAACCTGAGTTCAGTTTTCAGAGTATTCAAGATGAAAGGAGATAATCAGTTTCCAAAAGTTGTCCTCTGACCTCCATACATGTGCTGTGGCACATGCATGCACAAACACACATCAAGTATCACACACACATAATGATAAGTAAATAAAGTAAAATCAATCAATATTGTGAAAAATTAATATCTTACCAAAAGCATCTAAGGGATTTAATAAAATAATAATCAAATTTCCAACCCCATTCTTCACAGAAAGAGAAATATTAAAATTCATTTCAAAGTGCTAAGTACCTCAGATAGGCAAAGAAATCCTGAACTTAAATAAATAGTAATAAGTAAGGCTGGAGATCTAACTGTACCAATTTTCTCTAATATGGGAGCCATAGTAACAAAAACAGCATGGTAATGATAGAAAAACAGACAAGTAAATGAGTGAAATAAAATAGAGCCAGATGTAATTCCACATGGTAACAGATGCCTGATTTTTGAAAGAGATTCCCCAAACACTCATTGGAGAAAAGACAGCCTCTTTAACAAACAGTCCTGGGAAAACTTTATGACTACATGCAACAACAACAACAACAACAACAACAACAACAAAACCTACATACTTATACACTGAATAAAAATCAAATAAAATGGATAAAAGATTTTATTTTTTTAAACTCAAAGTTATTTTTTTATTGTTATTTCTTTTTTTATTTTTTATTGACACTTTGTGTATTTCATACATCATTTTCCAATTCAGTTCAGGCATATATCCCCTTACCTTTCCCCACCCTACCCCTACCCATCCCAGATCTTGCATTCTGCCATAATTTTTCTGCATCTTTCTCTGTTTGTTTGTTTTGTTTTGTTTTCATTTATTTTAACAATAAGTGATAATCTGTGAGTACAAGCATCCTTCATGTAAAACCAATTTGTGAGCAGTTGTGCCCAAACCCACACAGCTCTGGGTCCCACCATCCAGCACGGGGGGCTTGTATGTTCAATCAAGTTGATCAAATGAGTGTCCAGTCTATATTGTTGTAGTTTCACCATTCACCCCAATTGCAGCCCTTATATTCTACCATGCTCCCTCTTCCGTAGATTGTTCCCTAGGCTTAGAAAAGGGGCATAGGTGGATGAGAAGCAAAACATTCTACTTTCTCTGGAGCTGTTGTCTTGGTCTCTAGTCAATTCTGGCTGTTTTCTTTCATGGGCTGCCAGCTTGTCCAGGCATAATCTTTCAATCCTACTAATGAAGCAAATGCAATTAGATATATAGGTATTTAAACAGTATAATATATAGCCTTTCGATCCTACTAATGAAGCACACACAATTAGATATATAGGTATTTAAACAGTACTAATTGTTATGGTAGGTTACTTTTGTATAGACACAGATGTTTGGATGGTATGTTAATCCATAAATTACATTTTCTTCTGTTAAGTATGACAGGGTCTTCATGTGGCTTATAACATCTCCTAACCATTAGAGGATGTAAGCTTGTGGCATCAACCATGGGTTATTCCTCCAAGGAGAGAGCTAATAGCCAATTAGATTTGGGATATACAGACATATGGCTGCCACTACTGCACAGTATTTCCAGGCAGATGAGGTGTAGCTGGTGCTGACGGAGGAGTCTTGCTTGACTCAAGGAGACCTATATTTGCTTTATT
>VZQC01004415.1:1674549-1919684 GCA_009823505.1 Rhizomys pruinosus
TAAAGGGGAACACACATCCACTGCTGGTGGGAATGTAAACTTGTACAGCCACTATGGAAAGCAGTGTGGAGAACCCTTGGAAGAGTCAAAATGAGCTTGCCATTTGACCCAGTCATACCACTCCTGGGTATATACCTACAAGACTCATCTTACTGCAGAAATACATGCACAGCTATATTTATTGCAGCTCTGTTCACAATAGCAAAAAACTGGAACCAACCCAAATGCCCCTCAACTGAAGATTGGATAGAGAAAATGTGGTACATGTACACAATGGAGCTCTATGCAGCAGTAAAGAAAGACAACATCATGAACTTTGCAGGTAAATGGATGGAGCTAGAAGATATTATACTCAGTGAAGTAACACAGTCCCAGAGAAACAAACGACAAATGGTATCCCTCATCTTTGGCTGCTAGCGCTAATAACCTGGTTGTAAATATTTCTTGTGGAGAGGGATGTATATTAAAAGAACAACAAGAGAAAGACTGCATCAGAAAACTGACTGAAATGGTGAATTGAGAGGGGTGGGAGGGGCAGGAGAGGGACACGGGTCTATTGGATTAATGTATATTTAATTGACGTGAGTTCAACAAGTATCCAATTTTGCCCAGACTCTGTCTACAGGTTACATGGTAAGGAATTAAGTTTGCTTCCCAAGTTAACCACATACAGTCACCCATACGGCTTGGGTGAATTTCATGAAATCTGTGCCTTGATTCCTGCCTATAGGTAAGTGTACTACAACTGCCTTTTTGAGACTCATGGGTCAAAAAATAAAAAGACCTATAATAAAAAGGGGGGATACAGATGTATATGAAACCTTTTTGTCAAAAAGTTTGCAATTTAAATTTTAAAACTAACTATGGGAAAAGATTTTTGTGTTCCCACAGGTCAAAATGTCACCAAATTAATGGCTGAGAAAGAAAAGATACAGCTTTGCATTGTGTAGGATGTACCAGGAAGTGCCAGCAGAAAGGTTGGCCCATGTGAACATTGAAAGGCAGAAAAGCCTCAGACTGCTACAGGCATCAAACCCCTCTGTGGATCCTACTTGTAACAACTGTTTATAATGAGTCCTAACAAAACTTACCTTTTAGGTGCCACAAAGTTTTAATACAAGAGACTTTCTTACCTCCCCTTCATAGAACAAGGAGGAATATGATGATGATGAGGCCTTTCTCTAACTGTAAATTGGAGACAGCTGTTATAGAGGTAATCTCTTATAAAACTGGTAAAACTGCCTTCTTTAATTGACTAATAGACATAGGAACTGTGAAAAGGATTATTCTCTATTCAGAAACAAATATAATACTAAATTCTCCTTAAGCTGTTCATTTAAGCAAAATATATTAATATAGGAGAGCTATGATACCAGCAATGGATTATTCTACCAAGGAGATGTTGGCCAGGGGATCCAAGCCCCCCCCAAAAAAGGTAAAGTTTTCTTGCCTGTAAACTGGGATACCTGCAAGAAGAGAGGTGATAAGGCCCTGTTGTCGAAGACCTGATGTAAGCATGGGAAAGATGTATTGAGACTGCACTTGCAAGTGTACAGTTGGTCTCTGGAATACCAGAGAGTGTTACCAAAGGCCACTGAACCAATAAAGCAAATATAGGTCTCCTTGAGTCAAGAAAGACTCCTCCATCAGCGCCAGCTACACCTTACCTGCCTGGAAATACTGTGCAGCAGTGGCAGCCATATGTCTGTATATCCCAAATTTAATTGGCTATTAGCTCTCTCCTTGGAGGAATAACCAACAGTTGATGCCACAAGCTTACCTCCTCTAGTGGTTAGGAGATGTTAAAATCCACAGTAAGACCCTGTCATATTTCACAGAAAAAAACGTAATTCATGGATTAATATACCATCCATACATCTGTGTCTATACCAAAGTAACCTACCATAACAATTTGTACTGTTTAAATACCATATATCTAATTGCTTGTGCTTCATTAGTAGGATTGAAAGGTTATTCTTGGACAAACTGTCAGCCCATGAAAGTAAACAGCCAGAATTGACCAGAGTCCAAATTGACAGCTCCAGAGAAGTAGACTGTTTTGCCTCTCATCCACCTGTGCCCCTTTTATAAGCTTAGGGAACAAGCTGCAGAAGAGGGGGCCTGGTAGAATGTAAGGGCTGTGATTGGGGTGAATGGTGAAACTACAGCAATATAGACTGGACACTTATTTGATCAACTTGATTGTACATACAAGCCCCCCCCCCAGCTGGATGGTGGGACCCTTGGGCTGTGTGGGTTTGGGCACAACTGCTTACAAATTGGTTTTACATGAAGGATGCTTGTACTCATAAATTATTACTTATTGTTAAAAATGAAAAAAATAAAGAGAAAAAAAAGCACAAAGAGAGTATCTGAAGCCTGGACAAACCAATTAGAAAATAACCAAGGCACATCAAGTACAGGAACAGAATCAGAGTTCAGCTCAACAAAGGAAGGCACCAGAACCTCTTTCCACACACACACACACACACACACACACACAATCCACATGCCAAAGTCACAATGAAAAAATAATAATATGAAAAGACAAATAATATGTCCACACCAAAAATACCACCAGGCATATAGAAGAGCTGTACAATGAGAACTTCTAGAGATAATACAGGGCACAGAATTTAGAAGAACAATCTTAAGCATGTTCAAAGACTTTAAAGAGTTTGAAAACAGACATACAAACAAATCAAAGAACTGAAAGAAGATAGGGATAAACTTCTGAATAAATTTACAAAAGAGACAGATATATTGAAGAAAACAGGCTGAAATGAAGAAGGAAGTAAAATACTCAATGAGCCAATTAGAACCAACAGGATAAACCTCACCAATAGAATTAATGAAATGGAGAACATCAGGACTGGACAATGAACTTGAATAATTTGACTGCTCAAGCAAAGATTATGAGAAATTTTTTAAAAAGAATATATTATGCAAGAAATGTGGGACAGCATGAAGAGACCCAATTTTTGTATTATATGCATAGAAGAAGGAGGACATTTTCAGATTAATGCCATTGACCAGATATTTAACAGTATTGTAGATGAAAATTTCCCCAAATTAAAGAAAGACATACCCATACAAATACAAGAAGAACATAGAACAACAAATATACAGGACCAGAAAAGAAACTCTCCATGCAAAATCATAGTTAAAAACACTAGGAGGATCTCCCAAGACCACCTGTAGCACATGTAGGAGCTGGGTGCTTCAGCCAGGTAGATTGATTTGATTTCATTGTCTTTGGACCATTGGCTTGTGTGGCTTTGGGGGCAGAGTTGTCCTCCAAGTGGTATAAAAGGAGTGTTTGTGTGAGTCTTGAGATCAGGGATCTCCCAAGACCACCTGAAGCACAGCCCCGCAACCCCCCCCACCAAGTGGGATTGTCGAAGGAGTGTCCAAGTGGATTCTTTGGAGAACCTTCAGAACAGAAAGGGAAGAGTGAGTTAGACTTCCAATAGAAAGTCTAAAGCTTAAACAAGTCAACACTCCATAAGCAAGGAGAAAAGGAGAAAAACAAATCAATCAAATAAACAACGAAGGCATCTGAAGGAGGCAAGCAAAGCAAGCCTTCAACACAGTGAAGAGGCATTTGGGATTCACACTGGAATGCAGGCAAAGAGAAACCCATATGCCAAGGACACGAAGAAGAGACAACATGGGAAAGGTGCAAGATAATTCCACACTAAGCTCTACCAAGACTGTGGAAGATTCCTACAGTGGGATCCCCCTGGGGATAGCCCAGGACACAGATATTAGAAGTACAATTGTGAATGAGAGAGAATGACAAACTCGGGAAGGAAATGGAAACACTGAAAAGATCCCATGTTGAAAAAGATAAGGAAACCAACCAGCAAAGCAAAGAGCTACAGGAAGAGATTGAGAAGCTCCAAAAGGAAGCAGAAATACTAAAGAATTCAGAAGATGAAATGAAAAAGGAAATCAAACATTCATCCAATCAAGAGGAAAGAAATAGAAAAAGCCTCACAAGCAGAATGGAGGAAGAATAGAGAATATCAGACCTGGAAGATAACAAAGAACAACTAAAAACTTCAAGTAAAGATTATGAAAAATTTAAAAGTGGAAAAACCAGGAACTGCAAACCTCCACATCATAGGAATAGAGGAAGAAGAAGAATCCCAAGAGAAGGGTATTGATCAGATCTTCAACAGAATAATAGATGAAAATTTCTCCAAACTAAAAAAAGACAAACCAACACAAATAAAAGAAGCACATAGAACTCCAAACAGCCAAGATCAGTAAAGAAACTCTCTAGTCCATATCATAGTTAAAATGCTAGATGCCCAAAACAAAGACAAAATTCTTAAAGCCACAAGAGAAAAACAACGAGTAACCTGTAAGGGGAAATCTATCAGAATTACAATTGACTTCTTAGTGGAAACTATGAAAGCAAGAAGAATGTGGAGCAAAGCATTCCAGTGGGTAAAGGACTATAGATGCCAACCTAGGTTACTATACCCAGAAAAAATGTCGATTATAGTTGAAGGAGAGAGAAAAATCTTCCATGACATAAACAAGGTGAAAGAATATATATCCAGAAAACCAACCTTTCAGAGAATAATTGAAGCAATTCAAAGGACAGAAGAAAGGAGCAACCATCCCCAGGCACCTAGAAAGAGAAATCAATAAAAGCATAACTGCAGAAGTAGAAACCTAAACCAAAACCACAAATGGATAAGGTGAAAGGAAGCAACACAAACCTATCAGTAATAACCTTAAATATTAATGGACAAAATTCCCCAATCAAAAGACATAGACTGGGAGATTGCATTAGGAAACAGAACCCATCTATATGCTGTCTACAAGAAAAGCATCTTACCTTCAAGGACAGGCACCACCTTAAAGTGAAAGGATGGAAAAAAATATTCCAAGCAAATGGTACCAAAAAGAAAGCAGGTGTTGCTATTCTAATATCAGACAAAATAGACTTCAAAGTAAAAGAAATCAGAAGAGACTAAGAAGGCCATTACATTTTTATCAAAGGAACAATTCACCAAGAAGATTTCACAATTATGAATATATATGCGCTAAACTCTGGTGCACCAAAATTTATAAAGACAATTCTCCAGGACAACAAGGCACAGATTAACCCCAGTACACCCAAAGTAGGGGACTTCAATACCCCACTGAACCCTTTGGACAGGTCAAGAGGACAAAGAATAAACAGAGAGACATCTGAACTGAATGATATGATACACCAAATGGACCTCACATACATCTACCGAATATTCCACCTGTGATGGTTAATCGTGGATGCCGACTTGACTGGACTAAGGAACAAATAAGAGTAAAAGTATCTTCAGGTTGGACTACCTCAAGCCGGATGGCCCACACCAAATGTGGGCATTACCTTCTGCTGGCAGGCAGCATTAAAGGCCATGGCAGGGGGAGCTGGTCCCTTTTTTCCTGCAGCTTGCCTCTCTCTCACTGGTGAGTTTGACTTGCTGCTGTGATTAACCCTTCGGATCCCAGCGTGTACTGTGACTGGCAGATCTCCTGGAATCCATCAGGCCTTCAGCACCAGATTGGGACTACTGAGACATCCAGCCTTGCGGACTGAGCAGTTCCCTGGATTCTCAGACTCTGCAGTGTGGCACAGATACTGTTGGACTCCTTGAGCTCTGTCACATGAGCAAATCAATAAATTGTATATAGCTATATATTCATCCTGTTGCTTCTGTTTCTTTAGAGAATCCTGACTAATACACCACCCCGATACCAGAGAATACACTTTCTACTCAGCACCCCACAGAACATTCTCCAAAATCAACCACATACTGGGACACAGAAGAAACCTCCACAAATACAAAACGATTGAAATAATTTCATGCATTCTATCAGAACACAGTGCAATAAAGCTCACTATCAACACCAGGATAAGCCCTACTATCTACACGAACACACGGAGACTCAACAACACACTCTTGAATAATGAACGGGTCAAGGAAGAGATAAAGAAAGAAATAAAAGCATTCCTGGAACTGATGACAATGATAATACAACACAACAAAACCTATGGGGCTCATTAAAAGCAGTACTAACAGAGAAGTTTATAGCCCTGGGTGCCTATATTAGAAAAACAGAAAGAGCACAAGTGAATGATCTAACACTGGAGCTAAAAGCACTTGAGAGGCAACAACAGATGAACCCTAAATGCAACAGACAGAAAGAAATAACAAAAATCAGAGCAGAAATCAATGAAATAGAAGCAAAGAAAACACTACAAAAAAAAATCAATGAATCCAAAAGTTGGTTGTTTGAAGGAATAAACAAGATAGACAGACTTCTATCCCAGTTAACCAAAAGAAAGAAGGAACAACTCCAAATCAATACAATCTGTAATGAAAAGGGAAATATCACGACAATGAAAAGATCCAGAAAATCTTATGGGAATACTTCAAAAACCTACACTCTACCAAGTTTGAAAACCTAGAAGAAATGGATGGATATCTGAAATCCTGGGAATCACCAAAGCTCAACCAAGAAGAGATCAACAGCTTAAACAGACAATTTCTTATATGAAGAAATTGAAGATGTAATAAGAAACCTCCCAAAAGCCCAGGCCCAGAAGGTTTCAGGGCAGAATTCTATAAAATATTTAAAAAAACTTACAACCATTATTACTGAAATTGTTTAGAAGGATACAAACAGAGATAATTCTCCTGAATTCCTTCTATGAAGCCAGCATCACTCTATTACCAAAAACAGGCAAAGATACAACCAAAAAGGAGAACTATAGACCCATCTCACTCATGAACACAGATGCCAAAATTCTAAACAGGATACTGGCAAATTGCATACAGAACCACATCAAGAAGATCATCCATCATGACCAAGTTGGATTCATACCAGAGATGCAGGGATGGTTCAACATATGAAAATCAATAAATATCATCAAGCATATAAATGGGCTGAAAGACAAAAACCACATCATCATCTCAACTGACACGGAAAAAGCCTTTGACAAAATCCAACATCACTTCATGCTTAAAGTCCTAGAGGGAATTGGATTGAGGGATCATTCTTCATTGTAATCAAAGCCATATACAGGAAACCAACAGCCAATATTATCCTAAATGGGGAAATGACAGAAGCATTCCTTTCAAAGGTAGGATCTCAGCATGGTTGACCTTCAATATAGTGCTTGAAACACTTGCTAGGGCAATAAGGCAAGAAAAGGAAATTAAAGGAGTTCTAATTGGAAAAGAGGAAGTCAAACTATCCCTTTTTGCTGATGATATGATTGTTTACTTAAGGGATGCTAAAAACTCCACCAGAAAGCTCCTATAAATGATTAAGAGCTTCAGTAAAGGGGCAGGATACAAAATTAACCTGGAAAAATCAGTAGTCTTTCTTTACACCAAAAACAAGAAACTGAAGAAGGAATTCAAGGAGACCTTCCCATTCACAATAGCCTCAAAAACAATCACATACCTAGGAACAAACTTAACCAAAGAAACCAAACCGTTGAAGAAAGAAAGTGAAGAAGACATCAGAAGATGGAAAAATCTCCCATGCTCATGGATTGGGAAAATTAAGATAGTAAAAATGTCCATTCTACCCAAACTCTTGTATAGATTTGATGCAATCCCAATTAAAATCCCCAAGAGTTTCTTCACAGGCTTGGAAAAAAAAGTCCTTAATTTCATTTGGAAAAACAAAAGACCCTGAATAGCCAAAACAACCCTGAGTGAAAAGAGCAATACAGGGGGGTATCTCTATACCAGACTTCAAACTATACTACAGGGCTATAGTCATAAAAACAGCTTGGTACTGGCACAAAAACAGATCTGTTGACCAATGGAACAAAACTGAAGATTCAAACTTGAGCATATATAATTTCAGCCATCTCATATTTGACAAGGGGGCCAAGAAGACACAATGGAGAAAAGACAGCATCTTCAGCAAGTGGTGTTGGCAAAAGTGGATCACTACTTGTAGAAGAATGAAATTAAACCCCTACCTCTTGCCCTGTACAAAAGTCAACTCTAGATGGATTAAAGACCTCAGTGTGGAACCCCAAACTCTGAAGGTGATAGAAGAAAAAGTTGGCAGCAAACTACAAGACATAGGTATAGTAAAAGACTTCCTTAATCAGAGAGCATCTGTGCAAGAATTAAAGTCGACAGTTGATAAATGGGACCTCATTAAACTTAAAAGCTTCTGTACATCAAAATAAACAATCAAGGAAGTGAAGAGAAAACCCACAGAGTGGGAGGAAACCTTCACTGCAGAAACATCTGACAAAGCATTGATTTCCATAATATATAAACTACTCAAAAAACAAAGAAGAAAACAAATGACCCACTCAATAGATGGAACAAAGAGCTGAACAGAGACTTCACAAGCGAGGAATTAGAGATGGCTGAGAAACATCTTAAGAAGTATTCATCATTAATAATTAAGGAAATGCAAATCAAAACCACTTTACTCCAATAAGGCTGGCTAGGATCAAGAAAACAAATGATACCAAGTGCTGGAGAGGTTGTGGGGAAAGAGGAACACTCATCCACTGCTGGTGGGAATGTAAACTCATACAGCCACTATGGCAAGCAGTGTGGAGAACCCTTGGAAGACTTGGAATGAACTTGCCACTTGACCCAGCCATACCACTCCTGGGCATGTACCCACAAGACTCATTTTACTGCAGAGATAAATGCACAGCCATGTTTATTGCAGCTCTCTTCACAATAGCAAGGAGCTGGAACCAACCCAAGTGCCCCTCAACTGATGAGTGGATAGAGAAAATGTGGAACATCTACACCATGGAGTTCTATGCAGTGGTAAAGAAAGATGATGTCCTGAGCTTTGCAGGTAAATGGCTGGAGCTAGAAGATATCATGCTGAGTGAAGTAACACAGTCCCAGAAAAACAAATGATGAATGGTGTCACTCATTTGTGGATGCTAGCACCAATTACCTAATTGTATGTTAAACAGAGCAATGTCTATGTGATCTGAAAACAACTGTGCTCTTATATTGTGAATCCCTTAAAATATAATACACAAATAAATAAACCACTAAACATAGAGAACAAAGAGAGAATACTGAAAGCTGCGAAAGAAAAACAACAAGTCACATATAAAGGAAAATCAATCATAATTACAGCTGACATTTCAATTCAAACTATGAAAGCAAGAAGAGCCTGAACCAAAGTGTTACTGGTTCTAGCTGATCATAGATGACAACCCATAATACTTTATCTAGAAAAACATTTATTATAGTTGAAGGAGAAGGAAAAATATTCCATGACTTGAATAGGCTAAAAGAAATCATGTCCAGAAAACTAGACCTTCAGAGAATTCTTAAAACATTACAATGAGCTGATGAAAGAAATGACTCTATTCAAGAGACAACAGAACAAGATTAAATGAAGATTTAACTGTGGAAATACAAATTTAGACCAAGAATAAAAACATAAAGTGAAATGACAAGAATAAATCATATCTTTCAATAATAACTTTAAATATCAATGGACTTAATTCCCCACTTAAAAGATACAGGCTCTTTGACTGGATTAACAAATAAAATCCATTCTTTCATTGTCTACAAGAAACCCATAACAGCCTCAAGGACAGGCACTACCTTGAAATGAAAGGATGGAAAAAAATTCTTCTAAGCAAATGGCACTAAGGAGCAAGCAGAAGTTGCAATTATAATATCTGACAAAATAGACTTCAAACTAAAACTAGTAAGAAGAGATAAAGAAGGTCACTTAATTCTTATAAAAGGAACAATTAAGCAAGATTATATTACAATTATGACCACCTATGTATCAAACTCTGGTGCATCCAACTTCATAAAAACACTAGTACAAGACTTTAAGACACAGATTAATCTCAAGTAACTAGTAGTAGGGGACTTCATTATCCCACTTTCTCCATTAGACTGATAAACCAGACAAAGACTAAACAGAGATCCATCAGAATTAAACAATGCCATACATCAAATGAACCTAGCAGACATCTATATCTATTCCATCTAGGCACAAAATAATTTACTTTCCATTTATCACCCATGGAACTTTCTTCAAAATTGACCAACTCCTGGGGCACAAAACAAACCTCAAAAGAATACAAAAATTTGAAAAAATTCCATGATTCCATTCTATCAGACCACAATGCACAAA
Organism: Rhizomys pruinosus; assembly: GCA_009823505.1. Classification (NCBI taxonomy): domain Eukaryota; kingdom Metazoa; phylum Chordata; class Mammalia; order Rodentia; family Spalacidae; genus Rhizomys; species Rhizomys pruinosus. The sequence goes on from VZQC01004415.1 coordinate 1,684,711, forward strand.
AGCTTAAAATTAGTACCTAAAGAAGCCCTAGGACCTTCAAGACCTCATAGAAATTAAACAAGACATGATGATGAATGGGTCAAAGAAGAAATTAAGAAAGAAATAAAAGTATTTCCAGAATTAAACAAAAAGGACCATACACACAGTGAAAGCACTTTAAAAACAGCCCATCCCTAAGAAGGAAGTTTGTAGCTCTAAGTACATACATTAAAAAATAAAAAAGAACACAAATAAATGACTTAACATTGCAACTCAAGGCTCTTTAAAGGCAATAACAAATGAAATCCAAACACAGCAGATGAGAAGAAATAACAACAAAAAATACATCAGAGCAGAAATTAATGAAATAGAAACAAAGAAAATAAGACAAAACAGAATCAATGAATTCAAGAGCTGATTCTTTGAAATAAGAATAGACAGACCCTTAGTCAGTTAAACTGAAAAAAATAGCAACTCCAAATCAACAAAATCAGAGATGAAAGGGGAAACATCACAACAGACAACAAAAAGATAGATAATATTGTAAGGGAATACATTAAAAACCTATATGCTATTAAACATAAAAATCTAGGAGAAATGTATGTATATCTAAAATTATGGGAATAAAAATGCTAAACCAAGAAGAGATCAACAATAAATAAACCAATAACATATAAGGAAATTGAAACAGTAATACAAAACCTCTTGACTAAAAATATCCTAGGCCCAGATGGATTAACAGCAGAATTTGACCGGACATTGAGCGATCTACATGCAATACTACATAAATTATTCAAAAAGCTGGAAACAAGAGGGAGAAGCCCCAAATTCCTTCTATGAAACCTGCATCACTCTAATGCCCAAACAAAGTAAAGATACAACCAAAACATAAAACTATAGACCCATTTCCTTAATGAATGTAGATGAAAAAATTCTCAACAAAAATACTTGAAACTCCCATACAGGCACACATCAAAAAAGGTCAGCCATCATGATCAAGTTGGGTTTATTCCAGAGATTCAGGGAGAGTATTAGACAAGGAGAAAGAGAGAGAGGTGAGATAAATAATTCCTAGCTGATGTAAAACAATCAGAGTTAATTTTATTAGCTCAACAATTTATCTCTACATGAGTCCAAAGACTATATAACAAAAAACAGTGCCAGGCAGAAGAAACATTTCTTTTAGTTGTTGCCCAGGATAGTCCAGGAGACTCCAGAAATTACTTAGGCTATTGCCACAGCCCTTGATCACCTCCCAGAACAAGAAGATAAGACCCTATTGCTGAAGACAGGACATGCTTCGTATATAGGATTTGGAGTGATGGAGCTTGAACTGACCTGGAAGCCAGTTCCACTAAAAGCTAGCTAGCTCTCATGGCTTTGGAGAATGCTACTCAAGCTGCTAAGGGAGAACATCAGTAACCACATAAATGAACGGTACAGAATATGACACTGGTGCAGTAGTGGTACTTTTATCTTGGGGGCAATCAACAAACAGGTACCTAATTGGACTAAAAGCCCACTCAGTTGGAGGAAACTAATGTGTGGTACTGTAAACTTAGTGAAATACACATGGCTGGAGAGGTCAGATATCTTAAAGTCCAAGACTGTCACATCCCTAGACTAATGTAATTTCTTCCTATGTCCAAACTATGTATCCTTATATTTAGAGACAAATGTCAGGCAGTCACCACTCATCAAAGAACCTTCTGTTGCACCAGATGGAGACCATTATGGAATACCACACTTGGTCACACATAGACATTGTCTGTGAATTGCCCAAGCCTAAGTGGCACATCTACAATTCAACCTTTACATCTAAGACTCACATAACATTAAACAACAGGTAAAGAGGGTACTAATGAATATTTTAGTTCTCATTAATGAAGTTCTCTAATGAAACAGAAGTCTAGGAACACAAAACATCACAAAAGGACAAAGTATAGATTTTAAAAGTCTACAGAATGCTTGTTCTTGGACAGGACTCCTATTAAATCTCACCCATCGTGGGCTCAGGGAACATTGTGGAAGAGGGAACAGAAAGATTATAAGAGCCAGGGAGGGGTGCATGACCATATGAAAATAGAGTCCTACAGGCTCTTAGGTCCCTGCCCATATGAACTTAGGGCAATGGTGTTGGCATGTACAAGACCCATGCAAACTCAAGCAGAAAAAAACAAAACAAAACAAAGCAGCATGGAACTGTGTAAATGAGAAGCAAGCCCCAAGCTTAGCTGAAGAAATATTAGCAGCTGATTACTGCTGGGTGAGGAAGAGCTGATTTTCCTAGAGCTAGAGACTCTAGATAGGCTGACTAGATCTCAATTGATGGATATACACTGAGGAGCATCTGCGGACACTAACGTGATATAATAGACCTAATGCAAATGACAGAATGTATGAATTCCAGTGGGGTGCTCTTGGAGGGTACCAGTGATGAAGAGTATATAAAGATGATTAAAATTTATTGAGATTTTTCTGTATTAAATAGACAAAAAATCAATAAAATTTAAATAAAAAGAATTGTGTATGTATAATTCATTGAGATTTGTTTCAGTCTTTCCCATGAGTTTTAGATTCCCCATATGTATGAATTTTGTCACAGATTATTGTTTTACAGGGTTTGGGACGATAAGAACATTCTCTGCTCCCTTCTTGCTTGCACAAAAATAAAAAGGTACTGACTGGGCTCAGCCAACTTCCCCCTGCCCCACAGGATCTACTTAAAACTGGCATACTTGAAGCTCCTATCTGATGTTAATTCACCCAGGATCAGAGCAGTTTTGGGGAATTCACCAGGGGTCAGCAGCAAGAATAGAGGGAGAGAGAAAGAGAGAGCAGGAAGCATGTTCCTTCTCTAGGGAAAAGGGACTTGTAGGGCCTCAGTCCAGAGTGCTGGGACTCAGCAAAGGTCTCAAGTCCCAGCAGGAGTCTGAGGCAGAAAGCCAGGCCATGTGGGTCAGATTCTGAAGGCCTAGAGAAGAGCAGTTCTACCATTTGGTCAAGCCCCAGGTGCCCAGAATTCGCACCATGCCTACCAGAATCCAAATTTATGGTAAAAGTTATTTTTGGCCTCCTCCTGATGGTGAAGCTGTGACTCCTCACGCATTGCCTGCTTCACTTGGTCAGGAAGTTGTTGGCATTTTCTGCAGGTGGAAAAGCACTGCAGAAAAGGGACAAAGAAGCAGCTCTGCCAGCACAGACAGGCTTCCTTCTGCCTTCTGACAATGTGAAATACTCTCAGTCACATTGATTTGAGCACAATTACGCGACTAGAGAGACCGAAGAAAAGGGTGGGAGGTTAATTTTAATTTGCTCTGGATAATGACACAGACAAGGCTGTGGATTGATGTCAACAGGTCCCATCCTCCCCAAATAAAAAATAAAACAACCACAACAACAACAATAAAAACCAGAGTGAACTGTTCTCTTGAAACTAGTTTGTGATTCAAGGTATGTTCATGGTAATAGAATTACCACATAGCAGGCAGTCACAGAGGATCCTGTATTAGTTTAATGGAGTCTGAAATATTAACCAGATCCAGCTTGAGAAGGTACAGATAGCAATAAATAGAAATATAGGGAGAGTTTTGAATTCATCAGTGATTTGAAATCTCTTTCACAGCAATGAGCTCCTGAATTTAGATGCAGCTGCGTAATTTCCTGTTGTACTACTGCCAAACATGGTAGAAAATTAGTCAGCCTCCAAGTTGGCTCAGTTGCTAGAAATCTAACCCGGGTCTTTGTCTTATATGGGTCAGGTCTATGCATTCCCAGCAAGGCCCTTGGAAAATTTTCTCAAGCTAGAAAGCAGCCTCAGTACTGATGGGTGTACAGACAGAATGTCCTTGAGGCTTGTTTTTTGACCCCTAACTGTTGCAATAAATTGTGAATAGCAGTAACCAGCACTGATACTTTGTCTTTCCCCAGGATAATGCAGAGAGAACGAGGAAACAAGGAGTATGAGAGTCTGTATTGCCTTTGCTTGTGATTTTTAAAGGGATCACATAGAGATAGTCTGGACCTGCAAGTGTGACATTCTGAGTCCTGAATGGAGTGGAAGAGGGGCTCATGATTTTTTTTTCTCTCCTATTAGTCAACCAAGTCTACCGTAGCTGGGTGTCTTAAACAATGCTCTATTTCTCCTCACAATTTGGGACACTAAATTTCAAGATCAAGGTACCAATATATCACAGACGCTGGCAAGAGCTCTCAGTACAGCATGTGGAAGCCCATCATATGCCCTCTGCCACCATGCCTGTGTATGAGGGGTGAAACTCTGGTGTCTCACCATAGGACCAAAGGTCCTATCGGGCCAGGATTTTACATTCATGGCTTCTTTTAACATTAATTGCTATCTAATTTTCAAATACAGACTTTGGGGATTATTTCTTCAACATATAGATTTTAGGGGGACTATAACACTCTTAAAACTTCTTAATTTTGCAGAGACAAGTGACAAATGGCAGTTAGGGAAAGTAGAACTTAACTAGGTTTCACTAACTTTCCAACTAGAATTTAAAACTGAAAATAGTGATTTATGTGCACATGTATGTTTTTCTCATAACATTTATGATTTTTCTGATGAAGCATTTGCTTTAATGTAGATCTCTCTAAAAGATTCATATTGGACTTAACAGGAAGAAGAGGACAGGAAGGAGCAGGAGGAAGAGAGAGAGCATAGAGAAAGAGTAGCAGGAAGAGGTAGAGCAGGAGGGGAATGATGACTACATTGAGCAAGAGGAGGAGCAGCAGGGAGGATATGATATAAATATATTGTATTCATGTGTGACATTGTAAAAGAATCACTAAAAATAAAAACATTCATAACATGGTTTATGCCTTTAATCCCAGCACTAGGGAGGCAGAGGTATGTGAATCTCTATGAGGTCAGCCTTGTCTACATAGTGAGTTCCAGGTGGACTGGGTCTCAGGAGACCCTGTCAAAAAAATCAACCAAACAGACAACCAAAAATATCCATAGCAACCATAAGACATGAATAGGAAAATATTATTGCCCATTTCGAGGCAAGAAATACGAAGGGATGCTGGGACCAAGGGTCTTGGAGCTCTGCACATACTGCTGCTAATATCCGTGGCCTCCACACCATCACTATCTTTTTGTTACAAAGCACCAGTCAAATATTTTTCAGATGTCCCACAATGATGCAACAAGACAAATAGCTATAGCAATCTCAGGCACCAGCAGTTATTTAAGATGAATCATATGAAATCTTGCCCCAAAAGATTGAGGTTCTCTATGTTATTTCACTTGTGATATAATTTCATTCTCCAAATATTTTCTGGGCACTGTTCTTCAAGCAAATGAAAGAAAAATACCCTGGAGGAAGATTGAAAGATTTAATGTGAGAGCTACTGTATTTTTTTAATAAAAATAAGTCAACTTCAGACAGACAGGAAAACTGAGCACTTAGAGTAAGAAGGAAAGATTTCTTATATGTAGCCTTCAGCTGATTGAAGGACATGACAATGTCCTTGGAATTTTCCTCTGGGATTTACGGGAGAGGTAGCTATGAAAATACATTTGCTGAAGCTCGGCTCATCAACATTAGTCCATTGCTTCTCTCTTTTACTCCTTGATCAACAAACATTATTTGTGAATAAACACAGATTTTGGAAAAAAGAAAACAAGGGAGCTATTATGATTTGAATATGCACCATTAGCCAGGTATCGTGGCACACGCCTTTAATCCTAGCACTTGGGAGGCAGAGGCAGGTGAATCTTTGTGAGTTCAAGGATGGCCTGGTCTACAGATTGAGTTCCGGGACAGCCAGAGCTACAGGGAGACCCTGTCTCAAAAAAGACCAAAATATATATATATATATATATATATATATATATATATATATATATATAATCCATCATCAGTAGACTCATGTATTGAATGAGCTCTTGATCCCCAGCTGGTAGTGCTGTTTATGGAAGTGATGAAATTGTTGGGAGGCTATAGGAAGTGGGTCAGCAGGGGCTATATCTATGAAGATCCCTTGCCTCCTGACTGAGTGGAAAAGCCTCTTCTGACACATCCTCACACCACCATGATGTGCTATACAAGTGCATGGGCCAAGCAACCATGGCACTGAATGCACATCATGAGCCAAAATAAGTCTTTCTTGCTTTACATTGATCTCTTTGTTATCTTATGTATCACTATGCAAATGAACATCGTACAGAACATAGACCCATTGTTCCACAGTACTAGTAGCAGGGGCAGTAGGAGACTTTTTCTATCTTCCACATCTCATTGCTCCTTTATCCCAATTGTAAGGATTCTGTATCCTAAAACTGGGTCAGAGTAAGTTACTGTGATGGTTACTATTGACTATCAGCCTTACTGGATCCATAATCACCTCAGAAACAAGCCTCCAGGGAGTTTGTGAAAGAGTATTATATCACCCTCTGATTCCTGTGCATCGTGACCAGCTGCCCTAATCTCCCACTGCCATGACTTCTCCATAATGACAGACTGTTATCTGAAATAAACCTTTCCTCTTTTCTGGTGCTTTCTAATGGTATTTTATCCCAGTGACAACAGTAACAATACAGCTCTATTCCTTTCTTTATTTTAATTGTGCTTGGCAAACTACTAGTTTAGGAGCATTTACCAGCCTGATCATGTGAGGTTCTGAAATACTGTCACTTGCAGGACTCTGTTACTGTGAATGAGAGAATTGCATGCTACAATCATTTCAGCTCTTACTATGGTGTATGGGACCATGCATATCTAAGGAAAACCGGGCCCAGGCAGAAAAAAATATTTCAAAAAAAGACCAAAACAACAGCTCCAGAGAAAGTAAACTGTTTTGCTTCTCATCCACCTGTGCCCCTTTTCTAAGCCCAGGGAACAATCTGTGGAAGAGGGGGTGCCGTAGAATGTAAGGGCTGCGATTGGGGTGAATGGTGAAACTACATTATAGACTGGACACTCATTTGATCAACTTGATTGAACATACAAGCCCCCCCTGATGGATGGTGGGACCCATGAGCTGTGTGGGTTTGGGCACAACTGCTTGCAAATTGGTTTTACATGAAGGATGCTTGTACTCACAAATTATCACTTATTGTTAAAAAAAATGAAAACAAAACAGAACAAAACAAAAAAAACAGAGAAAGATGCAGAAAAGTTATGGCAGAATACATGATCTGGGATGGGTAGGGGTGGAGCGGGGGGAAAGGAAGGGGATATATGCCTGAACTGAATTGGAAAATGATGTATGAAATACACAAAGCATCAATAAAAAAAAAGTCCTTTTTGAAAGCCCTTTCAAAAAGGCCCTATTGCATATGCAGTTTGTGGTGACTCTTCAAAGAACAGTATTCACCAGATTTGCCATGTTCCTGGCCATTACTTTACATGTAGTACTGCTTGGAACTGCCCACTTATTTACTTAGTGATTATATCGAATAGAGATCAGGGAAAATGAGCCAAGTGAAAATAAAATCTGTTATTTCTTGAACCTTTGTTACTTGCTGAGTCTCTAGCTAAACAGTTCCATGCCCTATCTCAATTCACAATCAAATCCATTCCATCAAGTGAATGTGGCTATTCCTCTTTTAAGCAGAGGCAAGCTAACCTCAGAATAACCCATCAACGTACTCAAGATTTTCACCCAGAAGCAGAGAGGAAGCCTGTAACACAGGACTTATGGGTGCCAGAGACACTCATTTTTCCCAGCTGTCATCTTCCTGTCCCTGTAACTGCTTTATTATTTTCCCATTGCAGGTTTTATTGGCCTATGTTGGTTCTTCCAAGTGGAACCTTAATTTCCCAACATGGTGTGTGACTAATTAATTCATACTAGTTCCAATACCTTTGAAATACTTGTAACATTTGTTCACCATTACTATAATGCTAATGAAACAGTTACCATGCAAAAGGCTTTGAAAAACAAGATATGATTAAAATTTTAGACAGTTGAATGATAAAGCAGGGCACTATGTCATTCCCAGTCCCGAGCTCGTGATTTCTGGAAAATGGTTGTCTGGAATTACAGCTGACTATGGTTCTGACAGCAGAATGGAAAGCCCATTATCAACCCAGAAAACTCTTCACTACCAGAAAAGTGGCAGATTGATTCTGCTTGGAAACCTACTTTTTTTTCTGTACATTGTGAAATAATGTGTTATTCAAATACATAACAGTAATGATGGGATGCACAGGTAAGGGGAGACATTTACCCAGGATCCTACCATTTTTAAAAAGTCTATTTTAATTTCTCTCTATTCCTTTCTTGTCTTGGTCTCTTTATATTTTGATTATTGCTAATATCTGTCAGAGGTATAATTCTGTGTTCCACATATGTTTTCATTGAACATTAGAACAGAGGCTTCACCCATGTCTCCACAGAATCATCTGTTAGTGCACAGAGGAGAAGGCAGCAGCTACCTTCAGTTGGGGCCAGGGAAGGTGCCATACAACAGAATAGCAATATACATTGTTCTTGGGGAAAGTGCCTGTTTCTTTTGCTCTAGTTTGCATTTGGAGTATCCATATTGAAATACATGGCTATGATTCATGTGCTTTCACTGCCCTGAAATATTCCATAGTATGAAAGTATGACAGTTAACCCAAACCCAGGGGCACGTCTGAGGGAAAGGAAGGGATTGATCTGTCAAGGGATAGTAAATGAATACTCAAATCCGAAACTGAAGATCAGCTACAAAATGAGAAAGCTTTATAAAAGAGTGCTGCTAGAGTAGGTAGATAAACAAAGTTTTATGGAGAGAGAGAGAGAGAGAGAGAGAGAGAGAGAGAGAGAGAGAGAGAGAGAACCAGAGACTGCTTCTGGGGAAAGCAGAACAATGTGGGGAGAGTCCTGGGAGAGCTGGGAGAAAACTACCCCTGGCTGTGTCTTAGCTTGTCATCTAGGTAATACTCATCATTATTGTTTATAATGACATTTTTTTCTTTTTTTAATTTTATTTATTTCTGTATGTGTATGAATGTACTGCCTGCATGCAAGTTTGTGCACCCGTGTCGTGCAATGCCTCGGAGGTCAGAAGAGGGTGTCGGATTCCCCTGGAACTGGAGTTCTCCTGGAATTGGAGTTTCAGACGGTTCTTGGCCGCCATGTGGGTGCTGGGGATCGAACCCGGGTCCTCTGCAAGAGCGGTCGGCGCTCTTAACCGCTAGGCCATCTCTCCAGCCCCTCAATGACATTATTTTCTACAAGGTTCATGTACTTTGTTATTTTTAAGTATTTGTAAAATATTAAGAGTTCTGAAGAATAACAGTAGACATCTATGTACTCAGGAAGCCATCATCTCAAACGCTAATGTTTTCTGCATTTGCTTTAGGTATTCTTTCTGTTTTGATATATTTATTTTTATATTATGTGTATGAGTGTTTTGCCTGCATGTATGCAAGTACCACACATGCATGCAATGATCTTGGAAGTCAGAAGATTATGTCAGATCACCTAGAGGCAGAGGTATAGGTGATTGTTACCTACCATGTGGGTGCTGAGAATGGAAACTGGATCCTCTCAAAAAGCAGCCAGTGCTCTTGAATGCTGAGCCATCACTCCAGCCTCCACTCTCTCTGTTTTTTTAAAACAGTTGTTTATTTGGGGGGCATGCACATACCATGCTGTACATGTAGTCAAAGGACAACGTGAATTAATTGGTTCTGTCCTTCTACCACGTGGGTATGGAGATTGAACCTTGGTTGTCAGACTTGGAAGTAAAGTGCCTTATGTCCGGAGTCATCTCACTGGCCCAATCACACAGGTTTTAACACAGCATATGGCACAGACCATAAAATGCAAATACTTATATGTAGCATTTGAAATACATTAGACCATAAATAAGTATAAAATATGGAAGTCAATAGTATTACTCCATAAACATTCTTGAGTCAACAAGGATGATTTCTTGGCAAGTGAATTCCTCAAGTCTGGCCCTTGAACAAACCTGGGCCCTTAGTCACGACCTACTTCTGTGGGGAAGAGTGGCAAGGAAGGAAAAACTTTCAGTTCAAGGAATCAGTCAAATTTTAAAAGGCAAATTTTCCTGTTTAAAAACAATAGGAAGTGTTGGAGAGCAGGCCTCTATAAAGTCCCTCCCTCTTTCTCATTCTGAATCAGGGAGACTAGTCCAGAAGAACCAGGCATCCTTAGTTCAGTGATCCTGTTTTCCCAAGAGCCTCATTTTACACATAGGAATAATTCATCAATACCCAGTAGGAAAACATGTAGCAACATGAAGCATCAAAAACTGAAGCACAGAAATCAGATACAAGTGAATGGCTTGAGCAGATCATAGCACCATAAGGAGTTATAGAAACTTAATGAGGGCAAATCCAGGCACCTCTGTGCAACTCCTCAGCAACTGCACCTGAGCAGAGTCTGTGGCCAGGGGGCCATTGAGACCAAACCAACCCCCCACCCCCAGCGAGGCCATTCTGGCTTCTGCCAGCTATAGAGACTGGGGGCACAACGTAACAGAAGACACAGCAAACCTGCCATTCCGCAGCCAACCTAGAGGAACAGCCCTTCAACCCAACAAAGAAACACTCTGATTTCACATCGGATTACAATCAACAAATTAAATCCACATGCCAAAGGCACAATGGAAAATCAACACCATGGGAAAAGCAAACGATAAATCTCCATCAAATTCTATCAGTCCTATGGGAGACTCCAACAATGAGTTCTCCGTGGAGGTAACCCAGGACACAGATTTTAAAAGAAAAATCATAGATATACTCAAAGAAATCAATGAATATAAAGAGCAAACCAAAGAACTGAAGGGAGAGAATGACAAGTAACTAGAGGGAGAGGAGGACAAATATTGGAAGGAAGTGGAAACACTGAAAAGATCCCAGGCTGATATGAAACAGGAAACTGAGTAGAGAACCAAGGATCTAGAAGGAGAGAAAGACAAGCTCCAGAAGGAAATGGAAATACAAAAAAAATCACAGGATGAAATGAAAAAGGAAATCAATCACATATCCATTCAGCAGGAAAGGATGGGAGAAAGCCTCAGTAACAGATTAGATGAAGCAGAAAATAGAATATCAAGTCAGGAAAATAAAATAGAAAAACTAGAATGCTCAAGTAAAGATTATGAAAAATTAAAAAAAACCCACAAGAGTGGAACAATCAGGAAATATGGGACACTATAAAAAGACCAAACCTCCATATCATAGGCATAGAGGAAGAAGAATCCCAGAAAACATGGTATTGATCAGCTCTTCAACAGAATAATAGAAGAAAATTTCCCCCCCAAAAGACAAACCCATACAAATACAAAAAGCACACAGAACACCAAATAGACAAAATCAGAAAAGAAATTCCTCATGCCATATCATAGTTAAAACATTAGATGCCCAAAACAAAGACAAAATACTGAAGGCCACAAGAGAAAAACAAGTTACATTTAAAGGGAACCCCATTAGAATTACAGCTGACTTTTGATGCAAACTGTGAAAACTAGAACACGAACCAACGTATTCCCAGTATTAAATCACTATAGATGCCAACCCAGGTTACTATACCAAGCAAAAATTTCGATTATAGGGGCTGGAGAGAATGGCTCAGAAGTTAAAAGCACTGAATGCTCTTGCAGAGGAGCCGGGTTCAGTTCCCAGCACCCACATGGCAGCTAAGAACCATCTTGAACTCCAGTTCCAGGGGAATCCGACACCCTCTTCTGACCTCCGAGGCACTGCATGACATGGGTGCACCAATCTACATATAGACAGTACATTCATACACATAAAAAATGTCAATTATAGTTTAAGGAGAAAGTAAAATCTTTCTTGACATAAACAAGATGAAAGAATTCATGTCCAGAAAACAAACCCTTCAGAAAATACTTGAAGCAATTCAAAGGTCAGAGGAAAGGAGCAACTGTCCCCAAGCAGCTAGAGAGAGAAATTGATATGGTATACTGTGGAAATACTAACTCAAACCAAGAAGGCAAACAGAAAATAAGGTGAAAGGAAGCAACAAACATTTCTCAATAATGATCTTAAATATTAATGATCTAAACTCCCCAATCAAATGACATATATTGGCAAAATGGATTAGGAAAGAGAACCCATCTATATACTGTCTACAAGAAACCCATCTCACCCTCAAGGATAAGCATCAACTTAAGTTGAAAGGATGGAAAAAAAATAGTCCAAGCAAATGGTACCAAAAAGCAGGCAGGAGTTGTTATTCTAATATCAGACAAAATAGACTTCAAAGTAAATCTAATCAGAAGAGACAAAGAGGGCCATTACATCCTTATAAAAGGCAAAATTAACCATGAAGACTTGACAATCATGAATATATATGCACCAAACTCTGGTGTAACGAACTTTATAAGTACAATTCTGCAAGACCTCAAGATTCAGATTAATCCCAGCACACTAATAGTAGGGGGTTTCAATACTCCACTGAGCCCTTTGGACAGACCTACTGGACAAAGAATAAAAAGAGATACATCTGAACTGAACAATAAGATACACCAAATGGACCTCAAGGATATCTACTGAATATTTGACCCAAACAGTAGAGAATATACTTTCTACTCCTCACCCCATGGAACTTTCTCCAAAATCGACCACATACTGGAAAAAGAAAAACTCAACAAATATAAAAGGGTCAAAATAATCCCATGTATTCTATAAGACCACAGTGCAATAAAATTCAATATCAACACCAGAATAAGCCCTACTCTCTACAGTAGGGACACAAGGAGACTAAAAAATACACTCCTAAGCAATGAATGGGTCAAGGCAGAAATAAGGAAAGAAAATTATTCCTGGAACTAAATAAAAAAGACAATACAATGCAACAAAACTTATGGGATACTTTAAAAGCAGTCCTAAAAGGTAAATTTTTAGCACTAAGTGCTTACATTAAAAAAAGAGCACAAATGAATGATCTAAATCTGCAGCTGAAAGCACTTGAGGGGAAACAACTGAATCCTAAACCAAAAAGACAAGATGAAATAACAAAAATTAAAGAAGAGATCAATGAAATAGAAACAATGAAAATAATAAAAAGAGTCAATGAATCACAAAGCTGGTTCTTCAAAAGAATAAACAAGATAGATAGACCTCTAGCCCAGTTAACCAAAAGAAAAAAAGAGCTGCTCCAAATTGATAGAATTCAAAATGAAAAGGAAAACATCACGACAGACATCAAAAAGATTCAGACAATAATACAAGTATTCTTATATTATTTAAATATTTTGTATTTAAATAAATTATATTTAAAATATTTTTGATTTAATATATTTATTAATTTAATATATATTTTAAAAACTTACACTCTACTAAATTTGAAAACCTCAGAGAAATGGATGAATATCTGAAACACTTAACCAAGAAGCTATTGGCAGCTTAAACAGACCCATAACATATGAGGAAATTGAAATAGTAATTCAAAATGTCCCAACAACAAAAAAAAGTCCAGGCCTAGATGGATTTATGGCAGAGTTCTATAAAACCTTTAAAGAGGACATGCAACCACTATTACTCAAATTGTTTAGTATAGAAACAGAGGGAAATCTCCCAAATTCTTTCTATGAAGCCAGTATCACTCTAATACCAAAACTAATGAATATAGGTGCAAAAATTCTTAACAAAATACTTGCAAACCCCATGTAGGCACAGATCAAAAAGATCATTCACCATGATCAAGTCGGATTTATACCAGACATGCAGGGATGGTTCAACATACACAAATCAATAAATGTCATAAAACATAAATGGGCAGAAAGACAAAAACCACATGGTTAACTCAATTGACACAGAAAAATCTTTGACAAAATTCAGCATGACTTCATGTTTAATGTCCTAAAGGGAATTGGACTGGAGGGGACGTTCCTCAGGGGTGCACAATCCTACATGCAGACAATACATTCACACACATACAAAAATAAATAAAAAATAAAAAAGAAACCCACAGCCAACATCACCCTAAATGGGGAAAAATTAGAGTTCCCTTAAAATCAGGAACTCGGCAAGGCTGCCCCATCTCTACTCCTCTTCAAAATAGTGCTTGAAACACTTCCTAGGGCAATAAGGGAAGAAAGAGAAATGAGAGTACTAATCCCAAAAGAGAAAGTAAAACTATCCATTTGCAGATGATATGATAGTTTACCTAAGGGATGCTAACCACTCCACCAGAAAACTCCTAGATTGGTAACATTTCTTTACACTAACAATAAGGAACTGGAGAAGGAATATAAGGGGACCTTCCCAATCACAATAGCCTAAAATATATCTGGGAACAAACCTAACCAAAGACACCAAAGAGCTCTACAACAAAATTTTAAAACCCTGAAGAAGGAGCTTGAAGATGGCATCAAAAGATGGAAAGACCTCCCATGCTCATGGACTGGAAAAATTAATATAGTAAAAATGTCAATTCTACCTAAATTAATATACAGATTCAATGGAAACCCAAAGTCCCCATGACAAGAAAAGGAAATTAAATGAGTACTAATTAGAAAAGAGGAAGTCAAACTATCCTTTTTTGGAAGATATGATAGTGGACCTAAAGGACACAAAAAACTCCACCAAGAAACTCCTAGAAACAATCAAGAGTTTCAGTTAAAGTGGCTGGATACAAAATTAACCTAGGAAAATCAGTATGCTTTCTCTACACCAACAACAAAGAAGCAGAGAAGGAATACAAGGAAACCCTGTCATTCATAATATCCTAAAAATATATATACCTTGGAACAAACATAATCAAAGAAGTCAAAGATCTCTACAATGAAAAATTTAAATCCCTGAAGAAGAAGATTGAAGAAGATACCAGAAGATAGAAAGACCTTCCATGGTCATGGATTGTAAAAATTAATATAGCAAAAATGGCCATCCTACCCAAACTAATATACAGATTCAATGCAACCCCAATCAAGCTCCCCATGAGTTTCTTCTCAGTCTTAGAAAAAAATCCTTAAATTCATATGGAAAAACAAAAAACCCCAGATAGCCAAAGCAACCCTGAGCAAAAAGAACAACACAGGAGAGATAACCATAACTGATTTCAAAGGACATTACAGGGCTGTAGTAATAAAAACAGCCTGGTACTAGCACAAAAACAGACAAGTAGATCAATGGAACAAAACTGAAGATTGAAACCTAAGCACATGTAATTTCAGCCACCTCATATTTGACAAGGGGGCGAAGAAGACCCAACTGAGGAAAAACACCATCTTCAACAAATGGTGCTGGCAAAACTGGATCCACTTGTAGAAAGATGAAGCTGAACCCCTGCCTTTCACCATGCACAAAAATCAACTCCAAATGGATCAAAAATCTCAATGTGAAGCCAGAAACCTTGAAAATGATAGAAGAAAACATTGGTAGTAAAATACAAGACATGGGAGTAGGAAAAAACTTTCTAAATCAGACAGCTGCTGCTCTGGAAACAAGGTCAACAATAGACAAATGGAACTTCATTAAACTCAAAAGATTCTGTACAGTGAAAGAAACAATCAAGAAAGTGAAGAGAAAACCCACAGAGTGGGAGGAAACCTTCACCAGTGATATATCAGATAGAGCATTAACATCCAGAATATATAAATTTCTCAAAAACCAAAGGACCAAGAAAACAAACAACACTATCAAAAGATGGAGTAAAGAGCTGAACAGAGAATTCACAAATGAAGAAGTGAAGATGGCTGATAAATATCTCAGAAAGTGTTCAATGTCCCTAATAATTAAGGAGATCCAAATTAAAACCAGCATAAAATTTCACCTTACCCCAGTAAGACTGGCCAAGATTAGGAAAACAAATGACATCAAATGCTGGAGAGATTGTGGGGAAAGGGGAACACTCATCCACTGCTGCTGATAATGCAAACTCATGCAACCACTATGGACAGCAGTGTGGAGAACTCTTAAAAGACTGAAAACAAGGGCCTGGAGAGATGGCTCCGTGGTTAAGAGAACCGACTGCTCTTACAGGGGGCCTGGGTTCGATTTCCAGCACCCACATGATGGCTAAGAACCATCTTTAACTCAAGCTCCAGTGGAATCCAACACTCTCTTCTGACTTTGGCAGCACTGCATGACAGGAGTGCACCTACCTACATGCATGCAAACAGTACACTCATACACGTAAAAAAAAAAAAAAAGACTGAAAATAAGCCTACCACCTGACCCAGTCATACCACTCCTGGGTATATACCCACAGGACGACTCATCCTACTACAGATACACATGCACATCTATGCACATCTATCTTTGTTACAGCTCTCCTCACTTTAGCAAAAAGTTGGAAGCAACACAAATGTCCCTCAACCAATAAGTGGATACAGAAAATATGGTACATCTGCACAATGGAGTTCTATGCAGCAGTAAAGAAAGATGACATCATGAACTTTGCAGGCAAATGGATGGAACTAGAAGACATTATGCTAGGTGAAGTAACACAGTCCCAGAAAATCAAAGGACTTATGGTGTCCCTCATTTGTGGATGCTAGCACCAAATCCCTATTTGCAAAGCAAACTAAGCATCCTCTATGTTATATCTCTTTTTATATGAAAGCATTGGTATGGGCAAAAGGTGAATCCCTTAATGGGTTTGAGAGCTAACCTACCACTTATGTTCAGATATTATAATATTGCTATATGGGTGGAGGATAAGTATGCATATTCTGAAGTAATATAAATTTAAAGGGAAAATGTGAAAAAAAGACTGAGAAAAAGATGCAATATATGTATAGCAGAAGGCGTGAACGGGTGGGGGGATGAAAGGGGAATGTGTGGACTGAGAAATGATGTATGAAATATGCAAAACATCAATAAAATCTTGTATAATTAAAAAATAAAGTTTAATCTCAAAAAAAAGAAACTTAATCAATTACTTACTGGTTATGCTTCTAGCATGCACCTTCTTGTTCTGGTTAGAATCCTGGTCCCAGGGCAGTGAAAACTATAGGTGCACAATTAGTTTGGCAACTAACTGAACAGTAACTAACTAGCCAGGCCTTGTGCCAGAGTCCATCATGTTAGGGAGGCTCGGCAGGAGATAGGGGGAACAGAAAGTTTCCCACTCACATCTTTAGGCATGTGCAGGAAACAGAGAGAGAAAGTGTAAGTGGAGCAAGGCTATGAACTCAGTGACTTATTTCTTCCTGCAAGACTGCACCCCCTAAACAGCGCCACCAAATGAGGCCAAATATTCATATTCTATGCCTATTGGGGATAGTTCTCATTCAAACATAAGTACCTTGTCACTTATGGATACTCAAAGTGTCTAGTGATTGAAATGAAGGTATGTGTAATATTTATTTTCCATTTTGTTCATTTTGGGTTTTATATTTTTGAAGTCAGAGCCTTCACCTTCTTCTTACTATTCTTTAATAACCACTTAGCACAAGGCCTCACTAGTCAATGCTTACTCTTAATCACTGAGCCATCTCTAGCCCCACTTCAGGTGTTCTTAAACACTAAAACTTACAGATAACAGTGAATCCATCTGTGTTGCTCTTCTAGACTTTTACAATTCACTTGTGCAATATTAATTGCTCATTAATGTGTTTAGAGCATAGCATTAATGTATCTAGTAATATTCATTTACAAATAAATGACATACCCTTTGTGACCTTCTGAAACTTTCTCGTTTTACTTTATACACTATGTTTTGATATTTGACCATGTAGGTCAAATATGATTCAGTCATTTTAACTTCTGTATAATATTGGGATGTGTAACTATTCCACCATGTATTCATTTTTGTGAACACATAAGTTGTTTTAAATATTTTGTGGATTTTGGATTATATGACTGGTTTCATGTAGCTTAGGCTACCTTGAACCGATCCTTTCTCCATCTCTCAAGCAATGAAATGTGCCAGCATGGCAGGCTGTTTCAGGGTTTTGCTGTACATAAGTGGCATGACTGATGTTTCTGTGTGTGTTTGTAGATATTAATATGCTGAAGCAGTTATTTGATAATGCCAAATTACACCCTAATTGCTCAGTTTGAGGATCATTTTTCACACCATTGGGAAGTGTCTTTGCTAGTAAGCCTGACCTCTTTCTCCAACATAGTGTGAGCTCCTGTCTCTTGTTCTGTGCAATCACTCTTCATATTTCTGTCCTTGTTTTGTTCAAGGTTTTTGAGTTTTTCAAAATTATTAAGGTCTTAAATCTGAATATTAGTTGTCATCAATTTATAAGAATTTCAAATATTTCTTTTTGTTCTGCTCCTCATTAAGTCATATAGAGACTTTGAATAGAAATTCTAATGTTAACAATTTTAACAATTGTCAAAAATTGGATTTTAATTACTTCTTTTAGAATTTTGCCTGCATGCTAGATCAGAAAAAAAAAAACTGCTTTAACCATTGTGTCTTACTTTTGGAATTTTTGTCTTTGAGAAGATGTCTTGCTGTGTTATCTGTGCTGCTCTTAAACTCAGTCTCAAGCAATCGCCTTGCCTTAGTTTCCCAAGAGTCTGCAATTACTGGGCTGTGCCAGTACTCCTGGATTTCAGTTATCTATCTCATATACCTGGACCTTGCCTGTCATATGAAAGAGTCACATGATCTAATATTTTTCTGAATGTTGTCAGTATCACAGTTATTCTGCTTTTAGTTGTATGATGTCATCTCCATCAGACTGTACTTAGGTATCCATGCTGGAGCTCTTTAGTCTGTCTAGAACTTCATTATTGGTCATACTTTGTGTTCCAATACCATACTGTTTTCCTTACCATAGCTGCTACAATCTGTCTCCCGAACTTGCTCCTCAAAGTATCTTAGTTTTTCATTTTCCTTGATTTCTGTTTTCCTTCCTTTCCCCTTTTTCTCACTTTTAAGATGATTTGAGACTTTTGGCTGTTAAAAATTATTTCATTTTATATACTTATTGTTTTATTGCATTTTGTGAATTTAATAAAATAAATTCTGATATTTAGAGTACCTCGTCGATCTGCAGTACTCCATAATCCCTTCTCCATACTGCATACATTCTGTCATATATGTTAAGGGATGTTGATTCAAGCTCGTATCCCAAAATGTCCCTTGGTGTAATTACATACACTGGAGACTTGTCAACCTGTCTAGTATAATACCCTTAAAGAAAACCATCTCTCCCGCTCCAGTAGTCATTGGTTGCCAATAGTTTTGCAAATAGCTCTGGTGTTCCTTACCATTTCTCTATTTCTTGTGCTCAAGATTGCTTTCGCTATCTGGGGTCTTTTATGAGTCCATATACTTAAGTGTCAGGATTTTTTTTTTTCTATTTCTTTGAAGAATGTCATGGAGATTTTGTTTGTGATTGCATTGAAAGTATCAATTACTTTTGGTAGAATGCTCATTTTCACAATATAAATCTACCAGTCCATGAGCATGAGAGGTATTTCCATCTCTTTGTGTCTTCCTCAATCTTTTACTTCAAAGTTTCCATTTTATAGGTCTTTAATGTCTTCAGTTAGCTTTATTCCAAGATTTTTTTTTTTTTTTTTGGTCTTTTCGAGACAGAGTCTCCCTGTAGACCCAGCTTTCCTGGAACTCACTCTGTAGACCAGGCTGGCCTTGAACTCACGAAGATCCACCTGCCCCTGCCTCCCAAGTGCTAGGATTAAAGGCGTGCGCCACCACACCCAGCCCAAGATATTTTTGAGGCTATTGTGAATAGGAATATTTCCATGAATTCTTTCTCTGATTTCCTATTATTGTTATATAAAAGGTTACTAATTTTATTATTTTTATTTTATATTTATGAGTGTAATGGTTACATATATGTAAGTGCACCCACGTCATTCAGTGCCCATGGAGGTGGGAAGAAGATATCGATGCCCTGGAACTGTTATCCACCATGTGGGTGATTAGAACCTAACCCAGGTCCTCTGGAAGAGAAGCCAGTGCTCTTATGAGTTGAGCCATTTCTCCAGTCCCAAGTTACTTATTTTTGTAAATTGATTTTGTATCTTGACACTTTGTTGAAAGTTTTGATCTTTTCTAGAAGTTACCTACTTGAATTTTGGGGGTCTCTTATGTATAATAACATACCTTCTTTAAATAGGGAAAATTTGACCACTTATTTTCCAGTTAGCACCTCTTGTCTATTCTAGCTAGTGTTATAAGCACTGTATTGAAAAATCAGTGGGATTAGGGGACAACCTGTTTACTCCTGATTTTAGTGGGAATGCTTCCAGTTTTCTTCCATCTAGAATGATCTTGGATGTGGGTTTGTTTTATATGACTTTTATCATGAATTCACTTTGAAATTTGCCAAAGGCCTTTCCTATGTATATTGAGATGATAATGTGATTTTTGTCTTTAAGTCAATTTATATGGTTTATTGCATTTTTAACTTATCTATATTCCTGGATCTGTGCTATAAAGCTAATTTGATCATGGTGGCTGATGTTTTTCATGTGATAGGCCTATAATTTTCTTTTTTTATTTATTAATGTGGTTTTGGTGTAGGGATATCTTCATGGAAGGAATCCAAGAGTTCTCCCTCTGTGTTCTAGTTTGCTTTCAGTTGCTATGACAAAACAGTCTGACAAATAGCAACTTGGGAAGGAAAAGATTTATTTGTCTTACATCTCCTGGGTCATAGTTCATCGTTTAGGGAGCCCAAGGTAGGAAATCAGCAGGAATCTAGAAGTGGGAGCTGAAGCATGGGCCATGGAGAAACATTGCTTACTGGCTTGCTCCCATAACCCAAGCTCAGCCTGTTTTCATATACAATACAGGACCACCTGTCCATGGGTGGTACCATCCACAGTGGCCTGGGCCTTCGAACATCACTCAATAATCAAGAAAATACACCACAAGCATGGCCACAGGCCAGTATAATGGAGGAAATTCCCCAACTGAGACTCTCTCAACACAGAAGTCAAGTTGACACTAAATCTATCCAGCAGAATCTGTTTCTAGGTTGTAGACCTTCTTTGAAGGTCTTGTAAAATTTGCTGTGAATCCATCTGGGCTTAGGCTTGGGCTTTATTCAGGAGGATTTGTATTACTATTTCTTTTTTTGGTCTTTTTGAGACAGGGTCTCCCTGTAGCCCCAGCTGTCCTGGAACTCGCTCTATAGACCAGGCTGGCCTTGAACTCACAGAGTTCTGCCTGCCTCTGCCTCCCAAGTGCTAGGATTAAAGGCATGCGCTGCCATGCCCATCTGTCCTAGTGGTTTTGTTGTGTTGTATTGTCATTTTCATTTTGTTGAAAGAATACATTTACTTAATTTTTTTTTCTTTGACTCATTCATCATTCAGGAGTGTTAATTGTTCTACATTGGTTTGTGTAGATACTAGAGCTTCTTCGTCGATAATTTTAAGCCTTATTGTTTATGTTCAAATAGAGTACATGGAATCATTTCAATTTTTTATTTGTTAATTTTTTGTGACCCAGTGTGTGATTTATTCTAGAGACGGTTTCATGGGCTGCCGAGTAAAATGTGTATTCTTTGGTGCTTTGGTGAAATATTCTATAGACATCTATTAGGTCCATTTTATGTATGATATCTTTTTTTTTCTTTTTATTGATAGTAACACAATAAAACTTTGATATTACTAATTATCTGTGGCCCCTTATGATATTGCATTTTACAAGCACAATTTATACTTCAAAATCATACTACAACCAAATTTTAAAAAGATAATTAAAAAATAAAAATACACTAAAGACGTCATAAATCATGATAGGATATTGAGATGGCTTATAACTGGTATTTGTACATTCTAATTACAACAAAGTGTAGACTTTTATAAGAAGCGAGTAATTATAGGGAGCTCTGAGGGCAAATCTGGTTTTCATATTAGCAATACCCCATGTCCTAAGTTCTTAAAAGAGTCAATGAGAGCAAGCAGAATATTATAAAATATGATTGGCTACATATATCTTTAAAATTATAATTATTCAGTTTGCCTTAGATATATTCCAACTCAAAGTTGCTGAGGTTTCCAGAGGCTATCTTTTCATGTCTTCACAGCTTGGATCTGATCTTGAAGCCAGTCCATACCTTCTTGCAGTCCTTCTCCTTTAATGGATGGCATCACTAGCACAAATATGCCATGGCTTATCTTTGATGTTCTCTAAGCACAGCAACTGAGACACTTTCACAGACGTCACTGCATCTCTAAGATCCATTTTGTTTGCAAAGAATAAGATTGGAATTTGACTGTGTTTAATATCTGGGTGATTCAGAAGAGTATCAAGTTCCTCCTTGGCTACAACCATTCTTTACTTATCACTGCTATCAATGACAAATATAATGGCTTGTCCATCTTTATAATAGTGTTCCCAGAGATTTCTATGTCTTCCTTGACCTGACATGTCAAATACTGTAAAAGACAAACTGGATGATTTAAATTTCTCTATGCTGAATCTTATTGTGGGAACTATATCTTGAGATTGAACATTTGAGGGTTTAAGCTTGTTAATGATTGTGGTTTTACCACTATTATCTAGCCCAAGGCATAAAACATGAACCTCCTTCTTCCTCAGACCAAGTAAGCCTGAAAGTCTGTCCAGCAATCCCATAATGTGATTTAAATATTTACAAAACAACTGATCTTTGAGACCCGCCCAAGAGCCCAGGGGCTGCACTCTCCCGTATCCAACTCCGGGTGGGATATGCAGAGAGCCTCACCTTTCTTCTCTAGGCCGCCATAGGAAGGTTCCCTGGCTCCTAGCACAGCCGCCTCTCCAAGTTGCGGGAACTGGCGGCTTCGGGCCTGGTGGGAACATCAGTACCTCGTATGATATCTTTTAATTCAGATGTTCCTCTATTTATTCTTTGTCCAGTTGGCCTGTGTATTGAAGAGAGTATAATACATCATCTATTTTGATTTTGTTTTAATCTATGTTTTGTAGTGCAGTGATACTCTTTATGAAATTGTGTACATCAGAGTTTGTTACATAATGTTCATGATAGTAATGACTTCTTGGTTGATTGTTTCCTTGACCAGAATGAAATGACCTTCTTTATCTCTTCTGATTAATTTTAGTTTGAAGTCTAGTTGTCAGATACTAGAATAACAATGTCTGCTTATTCCTTAGTGCCATTTGATTAAAACAGTTTTCTCCATTCTTTCACAGTAAGGTGGTGCCTATCTGTGAAGATAAGATGGGTTTCTTGTAGACAACAAAACAATGGAGTTGTTTCTTTATCCATTGAACTAGGCTGTGTCTTTTGACTGAGGATTTGAGACCATTTATATTTACAGTTATTGTTGAAAGAAGCATATTGTTTTCTGTCATCTTATTTTCCAGTTGTGTTTACTCCTACATTGTGTTTCCACAATCAAACTTTCATTTGTTTTTCTTGTGTTGCCTCTTGGGGTATGGCCATTAAGTTCTGCAGTCTTGTGTATTGCTTTGGGTATTCTTAGTATAACTGGTTTGATGGACATGAATTCTTTCAGCCTCTCTGTATTGTGGAAGATTTTTCTTTCCCCTTCAATTATAATAGATAATTATTCTGGTTAAATTATTCTATGTTGACACTTATGATCATTTAGAGTTTGGCCTACATTGCTTGAGACTCTTCTGGCTTTTATAGTTTGTATTGAAAAGTCAGCTGTATTTCTGATGTGTTTTCCTTCATATGTAGCTTGTTTTCTCCTGAAGGTTTAGCACCCTCTCTTTTTTTGTGTATGTATATTCATTAGCGTTTTTACTATACTATGGTGTTCTGTGTGTTTCTTATATCATTATGTTTATCTCTTTCCTTAATTTAGGGAGTTTTTCTTCTATAATCCTCTTGAACATCTTTCCAATAAAACTTGAGGTTCTTCTCCTTCCTCTATGTCTATAATGTGTAGATTTGGTGTTTGTATGTTGTCCCAAATTTACTGTATATTTTCTTCCTGTTTGTTTTTTAATCTTTTTGTATCCTTTGCTTTTGTGCTCCAAATCTTCAACTTTATCTTCCAATCTTGACATTCTGTTTTCCATTTGATTTGTTCCATTGGTGAGGTACTCCAATCATTTCAAAATGGCTTTTTGAGTTTTTCAATTCCTTCTTCATTACAGCCTGTTTTCTTCAATATTTCTATCTCCTGAATTCACTTTTCAAATGCTGAATTATCTCTTTCATTTCATGCAACCCATATATTTGTATTTTTTTGAGCTTCAGTCAGGAGTTACTTTCTTTCCTCTTTGAATTCTCTATGTTTGTGTGTTCTTTTTTTTTTTAATTTTTTTTATTATTATTTATCTTTGTATGTGTATGAATGTATTGTCTGCATGCAGGTCTGTGCACCCATGTCGTGCAATGCCGCGGAGGTCAGAAGAGGGTCTCAGATTCACCTGGAACTGGAGTTCTCCTGGAATTGGAGTTACAGACGGTTCTTAGCCGCCATGTGGGTGCTGGGGATCGAACCCGGGTCCTCTGCAAGAGCGTCGGTGCTCTTAACCGCTAGGCTATCTCTCCAGTCCCTGTTTGTGTGTTCTTTTAGGGGCTGGAGAGATAGCTCAGCAGTTAAGAGCACTGGCTGCTGTTGCAGGGGACCCAGGTTTGATTCCCAGCACCCACATTGCGGCTAAGAAACGTCTTTAGTGTCATGCTTGGTAACGCACTCCTTTAATTCTAGCACTCGGGAGGCAGAGACAGGTGGATCTTTGTGAGTTCAAGGCCAGTCTGGTCTACAGAACAAGCTCCAGGCCAGCTGGGGGTACAGGGAGACCCTGTCTCAAAAAACCCAAACAACCCCCGCCCCCCCCCAAAAAGTTAAAACTAATATCTAGGTGTTTTATACCTTATGAAAAATCTTCTTGGGAACAAGTAAACTTTGTCCTGTGCAGCCATCTTCCTAGTTCCAGCTGGTTTAAAAAAAATTAGTAACACATTTTAAAAAGAGTTACTTAGGCGGGGCGTGGTGGTGCACGCCTTTAATCCTAGCACTTGGGAGGCAGAGACAGGCGGATCTTTGTGAGTTCAAGGCCAGCCTGGTCTACAAGGGGGTGTTCCAGGACAGCTGGGGCTACAGGGAGACCCTGTCTCGAAAGACCAAAAAAAAAAAAAAAAAAAAAAAAAAAAAAAAGTTACTTAGGTTAATGAGCTCTAAATACAAAGAAAAGGTTTTGTTTTGAGAGAGAGAGAGAGATTGCATGTGGGGTGCTTCTTCAATTTTCAATCATGCATATGTAATAATTTATCCATTTCTTCTAGGCTTTCTAGCTTTCTTTGTAATAAAAATGCTCAGAGTACTTTCTGATATCCTTTGAAATTAATGTCTATTTTAATGTCTTATTTTCCACATCAAATTTTATGAATTTGGGTCTTCTTGTATGTGTGTATGTGTGTACAAGCGTACATGCATGTTTGGGGGGTGCCCATGTTCCTGGGGAGGCCAGAGGTCAATCTCAGATGTCTCTTCAGGAGCCACCCACCTTGCTGCAGAGGACATGATCTCTCCCTTGGGCTTGGGCCTCACTCATGATTAGGCTTTGCTGCCTGGACAGCAAGTCCAGAGAAGCTGTCGTTTCTGTTTTGGGGTACTGGGATTAGGAGCGTGTCAGCACAGTTACCTTTCTGTGCTGTACTGGGGATCAAAATCAGATCCTCATGCTTTGGTGGTGAGCACTTTATTAACCAAGATCTTTCCACAGCCCTTTATTTGTTCAATTTCCAAGACAAAATCTTGCTCTTTAGTCCAGTTTGGTCTTTAACTCACTATGTAACCCATATTGGCTTCAAATTCATGGTAATCCTCCTGCCTCAGCCTTGGACATTGGGTTTATAAATGACGGTGAAGAGTTGCACAATTCACACTATACAAGGATATCAACATCTGGAATTTTCTTTATTTTAGGCAAATTCATAATAAAAAGGATTAAGGGAAATGCTGAAATGTGCAGATTTTTCTAAATATTAGATTTTAATATTTTAGGACACAATGAAACTTTACTATTTAATGCAGCCCAGGCATACCAAAATTAACCTCATTCATTGCCTACAAGAAGAAATTCTTAGCATTTGAGCAGATAATTTATCTTGTCACTTATCATAGGGTTAACATTTCTAATACAAAGGGATATCATGAATGCAGACCCTAAGATTAAAAAAATATTTCCAATCATAGTTTTTTAAAAAAAGATACTAAAGGAAGATTAATATCAAAAAAGAATGGAACTGAGCATGATAGACCCTGCCTGTAACAATAGTTGAGAATTAGAGACCAAAGTATCATGAGTGTGAGCCCATCCTGGGCAACATATCTAGTACAAGTCAAGGCCAGCTTGAATCATATAGGGAGCCTGGCCTCAAAACCAATAGAAAGAAGAGGAGGAGGAGTAGGGGGAGGAGAAGTAAACCTAGGATATTGTTTACTAGAAGAATTATTACATAATATGTTCCAGGCTAGTTTTCATCCCCAGTACCAAACAAACACAAACAGAGAGAGAGAGAGAGAGAGAGAGAGAGAGAGAGAGAGAGAGAGAATGAATCACATTACAAGTGTGCAATAATAGTAAAAAAGACTTCTGGTACTTAGTCAAAAAATGCTGTTATCTACACATGATGGTCTGTAATAATATTTTTAAAGTCTTTGTGTTTTTGGTAAAACCTATGCAAGGATTTTTATTAATGAGTTGCTGAAAAATCAGCAGACCATCTGTTTAGACACATAGTATAGAAACATATTCAATGAAAAGTGTATCATGATAAGCAACAAAATGAGACTATTTCCTATGGAATGCAACAACTCCCCTAACACACACACACACACACACACACACACACACACACACACACACTGTTTCTGCAGAAACCCCAGTAGGAGTCATGTCTGTTTCTCTGGTTGTTGTTTTTCTTTAGAAGCCACCAGACAATACTTCCAAGATTTTTAGTGCAAAAACCAATATAATTACCCATCAAAATCCATGATAGTTCTTGCGTGTTTACATGAGTACTGTGAAAAGATTGAAGTTATTCTATTAGAAGCACAACCGAAGCCCTTCTAGTGGAGTCATCATGTAACAGATGCCAGCAAATTAGGAGACAGGCAGGAAAAGTTATTACTCTAAGTAACATGTTTCAGCTAAGGCTCTGAGATGTTCTTGGAAAAAGATCATTACTCTTTTCACCTTTGGAACTTGTCCAAATTCCAGAAGGCTAGAGACATAGAAACAAAACCACTTGGAAAAATAATTAGGAATGTTCTATTTGATATTTAGATATCAAAGGGCAACATCTCCAAACTGAAAGTGACAAATATAACTGGATAAATCAGATGAGCTCCAGGTCCCATCTGGATAGTTTGAAAGTGGAAACCAAGTTAAAGAAGCAAGACCTTTAAATGCTCTGGCCAGAGCACACCTCTATTGAGTTCTGGTTCTTTCTTTCCCTTACTTCTGAACTTTTAACCTATCCACTTATCCTTAATTTAAATTGCAAGTAGTTTAGTAAAATGTCCTACTTTAAAAAACTTTAAAAGTACTATGCAAACTTGTATAAGGAAATTGGTATACATATTCCAGAGTTAAGCAGAGGGCAGTTCTAAAATATGACCTAAGTGCCATCCACCTCTACATTTCCAAATGAGTAGTAAATGAAGTTGAAAGAAAAGTAAAGATAAATAGGCACTGGTCAATATTAACATAAGGGTTCATCTGCTCCAGAGCAGTAATAACTGAAAATAACATCGTGAAGAAGCACAGTGAGACACTACTTAGGGTTATTGGCTAATGCACCATATTATTTTTTTGCATTTTGGAAAAGACAATGAATTATGGGAAAGTAAGAAACAGAAGAATAAACTCCACTCATCATCTAGAAATAAGCTGTAATTTTGAATTCTGGGAAAGATGCAGATTACAAGCATCCTCCATGTGAGCCGTGAGTGAAATAAGTCAGGTTAACAAAGAGTATCTGCATTCCAAAAAGTGAATGGGGCTGGAGAGATGGCCTAGCGGTTAAGAGCTCCAACTGCTCTTGCAGAGGACCGGGGTTTGATCCCCAGCACCCACATGGCAGCTGAAAACCATCTTTAACTCCAGCTCCAGGGGACTCCGACGCCCTCTTCTGACCTCCGTGGCATCGCACAACATGGGTGCACAGACCTACATGCAGACAGTACATTCATACACATAATAAAATAAATAAAATTTTTTTAAAAAGTGAAAAATGGGAAGCACCCAGGAAACTCATAAAATGGATAAGGGAACAGCTGATTAAAGAGAGAACTGGAAGGGTGTGTGAACGAAAAGGAGCAAGAAGCATGTGGCTCCAGCCTCGGTGCTTCTGAGCCCAGGGAGGGGAAAGGAAGCCTCATCCAAATTATGAGCTGGGCATGCTGGTGCAAAGACACTGGAACTCCTTCCCACATGGCAAACCTACAGTGCTCACAAGCCTCAAATCCAGCCTTGGATGTTAGAGAAAAAGTGAATATTCTGGCAGGATATGTCAGCAATGCCGAGCAGTTCTATTCTGTTACTCCCCTTGTCTCAGAGGTCTGTGGGTGTACACCACCAGGACAAAGAACCTATTTCTTAAAACTGAGCTCGTGGGCACCTGAGACAAAGAAAAAAAATCACCAGTCAAAAAACCACTGTCTCGTAGGGAGAGAGAGCCACAGGAATAGTCATGAAAGCAGCTGGAAAGATGCCGACATCCAGAAAGTTTAGGCAGAGGAGTTCAGGCCATAAATTGCCTTGGCAGCTTTGGTGGCTACAAGACAACCTCATTATCTGAGAATGACTTTGGAATCTGATACCCCTGAGGGTAAGGCCAGTGGTGGATCAAGCTCTAGAGCTGCATCTCTGCCAC
Source organism: Rhizomys pruinosus (assembly GCA_009823505.1). Lineage (NCBI taxonomy): Eukaryota > Metazoa > Chordata > Mammalia > Rodentia > Spalacidae > Rhizomys > Rhizomys pruinosus. Next base: position 1,713,395 of record VZQC01004415.1, read on the forward strand.
GAGATTTTCTGTTGCAGAGACTGAGAACCCTGAAGCTCCAGTGGTTTTATCAGCACAGTTACACACTGCAACAGGTTGGTGGATTTTGAAAGTATGGATACAGATCATGTCAGTGTCCTGCGCTTACCATAATCTTCACTCACTTGGAAGAAACACACTGGCTGAAAGACAACCAGGAAGTATGAGCTGTGGAGTCTCAAGACCAGGGGAAAACTTTCATTACCCATAGACTACAAGGCCTCCTGAGGCCAGTAGAGGCCTCTGCTACACAAAGAAGCGAAACTTGAAGACAGCTCTGGCAGACATCTGACACTTGTCTTATGCAGGCTCAGTACCAGCATAAATCAGGAAAGACAAGTCTCAAGTCCAACTGGTAGTCTAAAAGACCTGTGAGGACATGTTCCAGCTCTGCTTCTTGTTTTACTGTCCGTTTTCTCCCACTAATTCTTTACTTTTAGGAGTATTTTAAAGTTAACATTTTGTAAACATTTTTCTTTTTTATTCATCTCATACATTTATCTAATTTTTATATGTTATTTCAGTATAGAACAATCTATTTTTTTCCTTTTTTCTATTTGTACTTTGTGTTTCCCCGTTTTTATTACAACCTTTTTATCATCTTCAATTTTGGTAGTATTTTGAAAGTATCTTATATTGCATAAAGGTCTTCATGTAAGATTCATTGTAAATTATCTAATTTTATTTCAAAGTTGTTTTTTTTTTTTTTACTGGGAAATAGTCAATTATTTAATCTGCTGCTCTTTCAATGTCTTTATAACATTCTTCTTCACCTTTTGCTTTTCCTTTGTTTTACTCAACCCTAGTTGCTCTCTATTTTGCTTTCTTTGTATTTTCTCTTTCTACTATTTCATTCAATTACTACTTTTACATTTGCCTTAGTAATAATCTATACATTATTTTTGCCATTTTCTGCTCTATTGACCTTGATGATGACTAAACTCTTTTTTTTTTTTTTTTTTTTTGTCGTCATTTTGAGGCAGGTTCTCCCTGTAGCTCTGGCTGCCCTGGAACTCACTTTGTTGACCTGGCTGACCTTGAAGTCATAGAGATTCACCTGCCTCTGCCACCCAAGTGCTGAGATTAAAGGCGTGTGCCACCACACCCAGCCAACTAAGCTCATTCTTAGAGTAATTTAAGCCAGGCATGGTGGCACATGCCTTTAATCCCAGCACTTGGGAGGCAGAGGCAGACAGACCTCTGTCAGTTCAAGGCCAGCCTGGGCTACAGAGTGAGCTCCAGGCCAGCTGGGACTAAAAGGAGACCCTGTCTCAAAAATACAAAAATTTAAGTAATTTAATATTTTGTTTTGTTTTGTGTTGTTATTACTATAGCGGCTTGTTTGTTTGTTTTTATCCTTTCTGAAACAATATGGTGACTGAGCCCTCAGCAACAATCTGCTCATTAAGATTCCTAAATAATATTAGAGTAGACATACAAATCAATAGATTAACAAATTGAAACACAGAAGCACAAACAGGCAAAATAATATCCTTCCTCTAAAAGACTATGACTCATCAATTATTGAATTTAAAGACACATAGGTGAGTAAAATGCTGGTGAACAATTCAAACACTTACTTGAAAAAAATTGATTAAGGATTTCAGAGTGTAAAAATAAGCAGATGGATGAAGTAAGGAACTCGGTTCAGGACTTCTGGAGAAGGAAGTCAACAACATAGATCAGAAAGTCAGCAACATGGATGAGAAGTCAGGAAATTCTCATTCCCATTCAGAAAACTGAGACTAAAAAATGGAAATGTTACATATGAAAATGCCAATTGAACAAGCAAACAATGACCATCAATACCCACAGTAGAAAGTATCACCAATATTTTAGACCATGTCAAAAAAGGAATTTCAGAAATGGATGACAAGATAAAGGAAATACTATTGTTTTTGTTTGCCTTCTCCAATTGCTGTAACAAAACACTCTGATCAATACCAACTTGGGGAGGAAAGTGTCTATTTGGCTTACATCTTCTTGGTCACAGTTCATCCCTTAGGGAGCCCAAGGCAGGAACTCAGGGCAGGAACCTGGGGGCAGGAGCTGAAGCACAGGTCATGGAGGAATGCTGTTTACTGGCTTGATCTTCTGGCCCATGCTCACTCTGCTTTCTCATAAGATGCAGGATCACCTGCCCAGAAGTGGCATCACCTACAGTGGGTTGGCCTCTCCCACATCACTCAACAATCAAGAAGATGCCCCATGGACGTAGCCACACACCAGTGCAATGGAAGCAATTCCCCAACTGAGGCTTTCTCAACGCAGGTATGTCAAGTTAGCACTAAATCTATCCAGCACAACAATATTTAAATATAAATAAACAAATCAATAAACACATGCTCACACCGTCCAAGAATTCCGGAACAATATCAAAAGATGAAGCTGAAGACTCCAAGCAGAAAAAGTTGAGATAAAAATGAAAAAAGATAATCTATTTCACTAAACTTTAGACAAAAATTCTCACTTAGAGAAAGAATTGGACACTCAAGCTCAAGAAACATTTAATAACTGAAATAGACTTTACTGAAGAAGAACCAGTTCAATATGCCAGGTGAACAAAATGAATGCAATTTAAAGTTGTGAAGGAGAAATACTACATCCAAAAGACAAATGTATTTGAATACTATCTCACCACTGAAATTCAGAAAAGCAGATAAAGATATATTTTAAATGTTGAGAGCAAGAACAACAGCCAACATTGCTATGTACAGTAAAATTATATTTTAAAATTGATGGAGAATGAGGACATTTCAAGATAAGAATGAACTAGAGGAATTGATAATTGCAAATTCACGATTAAAAGCAAATAAAACCAAAATGTTCTTAAAGGACCATAAAAAGGATAAGAGGGAGTCTTAATATAAGAACAGATAAACAAAGAATAACTAGTACATAATGAACCCAGTGTTTAACTCAGTAAGCCAACTAACTCCTAATGTGTGTAGGCAAGTTTAAAAAAGAAAATTAGTAATGTAATTGACCAGAAAATCAACAAAATTACAGAAATAATAAATCTCTTTCAATAATATGCAGAAATGTAAACAGCCTTCACTCTTCAATAAAAAATATAGACTACTTGACTGGATCAAAACAAAAAGATCTAGCTATCTGTTGCCTCCCAGAAGCACATCAATGAGAAAGACATTCCCAGACCTGGCATCAGAGAATGCAAAAACATTGTGATGGGCAAATGGAATCCCCAAACAAGCTGAAAGAACTGTTGAAAAACCTAATAAAATATAATTCTTAGAGAAATTTATCAGAAGAGGTAAAGAAGGCCATGGAATTTTAAAAAAAAGGAAGAATTCATAAAGAAACTATAATAACAACTTGTAAATATGTAAATATGAGGTTCTAAATTGCATAAAACAAATGCTAATAGACATGGAAGAACTGATAGGTGCTCGTACAATAATAATTTATTACTTTAATACCATACTCTCATAAATATATATGTCAGTTAGTCTATAAATAAACAAAGAAATTTCAGAGTTTAATTGCATTACACATCGAACAGATATCAGATAGTCCATTCACATCTATAGAATATTCATTTTTCCTAATAGCTCATGAGCCTTTCTCCAAAACATATTTTAGGTTATATAATTGGTTTTTAAAATACACTAAGAATCAAACTAATATCTTGCTTATCATCGATTCTTTTTTTTTTTTTTTTTTTCTTTTGGAGACAGGGTCTCCTTGTAACCACAGAGATTCACCTGCCTCTGTCTCTTGAGTGATGGAATTAATGGTGTGTGCCACCATGGCTTTAATCTCAGTTTAAGCTTCAATTTCTGAATGGCAATGCACTCTAGAAAAAGTTATGGAGGAAATTAAAAAGATTCTTAGAATCAAATGAAATTGAAAAGCACAATTTACTAGAACCTGTGGAATGCAGCAAAGGAGTGTTCAGATTAAACAATCAGTTCCCACCACTTGGGATGCAGAGACAGGATGATCTCTGTGAGAGCAAGGCCAGCCTGATCTACATAGTGAGTTCTATGTCAGCTGGGGCTACAGGGATATCCTGTCTCAAGACAAAATAGATAAGTGAATCAATAAATAAATATTAAAAATCAGATCTTAAAAATAACTTTATGATGCCCCTCAGGGTCTTAGAAAAACAAGAAGGCAAACATAAAAGTAATACTTGGAAAGAAAAGACCAAGGCTGAAATTAATAAATTAAATATTGAAAGAATACAAAAATGAGGGGCTAGAGAGTGGGTTCAGTGGTTAAGAGCACTGGCTGTTCTTGCAGGGGACACAAGTTCTTTTTCCAGGACTCACATGGTGGCTGACAACTGTCTGTAACTCCAGTTCTAGAGGATCTAACACCATCTTCAGTCCTCTGTGGGCCAGGCATTGCATGACATGGATGCAATTATATCCATACAGGCAAAACATTCATACACAAGAGTAAAATAAATTAACTTTTTTCTTGCTCTTTTTTTTCTTAATTTTTATTGAGCTTTTGTACATTTCATACAACATTTCTTAATCAAATTTAGACCTGTTCTCCCATCCATACCTCCCCCACCAGAATTCATGAATTCTGCCATGCATGTTAATTCATGACTTGCCTCTTTTTCTCAGTCCTTTTTAACGTTTTTGATACAGAAGTTTACAGTTTTGGTCAGTTCTTTGAACAAGTCTTTTTGTCGTTGTTGTTCCCTTTTATTTTGTATTACTCCAAAATATGCATATATATATATATATTTATATATATATATATATGTATATATAAAATCAATCAAAATTACAAATTCTGAAAATAAACTCTAGGCTAATTCCAAAACAAGTTTAGAGTGGAACTCTTCACCATTGACCCATCTGACAAAAGTTCAACATCCAGAAGTCACTTTTTTATGTTTAGGGGTTTAATAAATTAATATTTTTAAAAGGAAAATAAACTCAGATAAACAAAGAATTGGTTCTTTGAGAAGTAAATAAGAGCAGCAAAGCTTATCCAAACTAACAAAGCAAGCTGTAAAGTTTCCATAGTCCGTTAGTTTTTGCCATGCAAGCAGGAGCACTAGAGGTCAACTCCCAGCATTCATGTAAAAAGCTGGGCATGGTGGTGCATGTTTAAAATCCAAGCAGTAACAAAGCACAGAGAGTAGATCCTTTGTTCCTGTGGCCAGCTAGACAGTCTAGTTGGCAAGCTACAGATTCCACTGAGAGAAACAATGTAGACTATTATTAAGGAATGACACTTGTGGCTGACTTCTGGCCTCCCCATGTAAGTGTACATACACAGTAAGCTCTCTCTCTCTCTCTCTCTCTCTCTCTCTCTCTCTCTCTCTCTCACACACACACACACACACACACACACTCAAACACACAAGATTAGGGATGAAAAGAGGACATTACAATAAATACTAATGAAACTTAGAGGATACTAGAAAATTCCTTGACAATTTATACTCAAAAACACCTGGAAAACATAAAAGAAGTGGATGAATGCTTAGGTACATTATGACCAAGGATATAAACAAAGTGATCCAGTCTATAAAGAACAATGAAATTGGAGTTAGAATGGGTTCCAATCAAAGAATATAACAAGACAGATTCATTGTCAAAATCCTCAATTTAAAGAAGAGCTGATATGACAAGGATTTCCACTTTCTCCACTCTTTTAAAAATATTCTTATTTTTAATTTATTTTTACTTTTGAGAATTTCATACATAAGTATTGTCTTTGCATCATTTCCATCTCTTCCAGTCCCCACCAACTCCTCTCATTGCCATTCACTCCGTCTCACTTTCTTGTCCTCTTCTTTGATTCTTATTGCTACATATAACATACATTCATATATGTGTATATGATGTGTACATATTACGCACTGAGTCCATTAAACACAGGTGCTCATGTGTATCTGTGCTTAGGGTTACCATTTTGGGATGAGAATATGTTGCTAATCTCTGGAGAAAACTGATTCTCTTTCCCTTGGTATTCATTGATTGACTAAAGCTCTTCATCTTGAGGTGGAACCCTGTGACATGCACCCATCCACAATTGTCATGTCAGCTGGTTTGGTCATTATGAAGATATCCTTAGACTACCACACTCTGGAGATTTCATGCATGCAGCTTCCATATCATGTCTAGAGTGTATTAACTAGCAGCAGCTTTGTTGTCCCTCTGTCTCTTACATTCCTTCTATATTCTCTGCTTCCCTGATGTTTCCTGACCCTTAGATATAGACGTTTTCATTGTAAATGTGTTAACTGAAGTCTAGGAACCTCACAGTCAAATATTTTCTTCATTTGACCAGTACTGGAACTTTGTAGTAGTCTCCATCTGTTGTAGATTGCTTATTCCTGAACAGAATAACTATATCAAAGTTTAGACTCCCAAGGCTCAGGGATCATTGTAGAAGAGAAGGAAGAAAATTGGTAAGAGTGAAAGGAAGTGGATGATCACAAGAATACAGTTTTCCCAACAGCTGGTCAGTTACCATAACAACTCACCCCAATAGAGAGAGTAGACAGAAATCCCATTTAAACTCAAGACAGATGAAATCCTAGTATGGAAGTGGATAAGAAACCCCACCGCTACCTGAGGAAGTATTGGCAACCCATGGCTGCTGTGACAGGGAGTCAATTCTGAGGATGAGATTCTTGGTAGGCTGACCATGCCCAATTGGATGAGCCAAAATTGAAGGAGAAACTGGGAACACAAATTTGACTCTATAGTACACACACATTCCAAACAAATATTTAAGCAGCAAATGGGGAAATTCATCTAAGAGACAGTCCTCAAAACAAGAAATATAGATGACTAATGAATATGTGAAAAAAGTTCAAGATTATTAGCTATTAGAAAAATTCAAATTGAGTGCATTCAAACTCCATCTCACTCCAGCTGGAATAGCTATCATCAAGGAAACAAGGATAACAAATACAGGACAGGATGCTAGCAACAAGGAACAATGCTGGTAAGAATAAATATTGTAGCACATCTGTAAGGTGGCACAGGCCTTTAATCCCAGCACTTGGAAGGCAGAGACCAGTGGGATGTACATAGCAAGTTAGGCTATGTACAAGGTCAGCCAGGAATACATGGTGAGATCTTGTATAAAATTAAAAAAAAAATCAACCTTTGCAGTCAGGCCTGGTAAGAACTTGTCATCATACCAGAAAGATACTTCCACATTATGTTTATTGCCATAGCCCATGAAAAATGTAATGAATAAAGAAAACATTGTGTATACACACAGAGGAGTTTATTCAATAGTAAAAGAAGGATGAAATTATGTCATTAGTGGAAAATGGATGGAACTGGATCTCATTATATCAAGCAAAGTAAGCCAGAACCACAAAAACTTAGCATATGTGATGTGCAACATGCAGGCAGAAAGGGATTATTTGGGGGAGAAAGAAGATGAGTGAGGTGGAAAGGAGCAATGTGGGAGGGCAGTGAGGAATAAGTAGGAAAAAAGTACAAATATATGCATATATATGCATGAAACTCATAATAAAATTTACTTCCGAATTTTAAAGGACTAAATCACTATAAATACAACTAAAATCTCAACCTATTTCTCTCTCAAATTCCCTCTTCTTTGAAACATTCTTTTTTTGTTTTTAATCTTCTAAAATGTGGTGCATGGTGTGGTGCAGGGTAGGGATTTTTAGCATGTTAATGATGAAACTACCTCATAAGAGTTTATAGGAGTGATTTTAGATTTTTATTTAATTTTGCATTTTATTTTGTATAAGTGCATGCAGTACCTGTAGAGGCCAGAAGAGGGCTTTGGATCCCCTGGAACTATAGTTAAGGGTGGTTGTTAGCTTGTATTTGGGTGCTGGGAACTAAACCCAGTTACTCTGCACAAGAAGAGCAAATGCTCTTAACTGCTGAGACATTTCTTTTGTCACTGGAGGATTTTTTTTTTAAACAGGTGCAGGTGGTAGGATTGGAGGTGCAGGAAAGGACAATAAACCTTTGTGCAGATGAAATATGCTTTCTTTTCTTCCTCTTACACTTCCCTAGTTTATATTATCTATTCCCTGAGGCTTTAAGCAGTGCACTTGCTTCTTTAGATAAATCTCACTAGATAAAAGCCAAGTACTTCAAATTACCAGGCATTAATGTCTGTCTGTAAAATCTTATCACATGCTAATCATGGAGTATAGATTTGCCTTCTTTCCCAAGACAAGATGCTTCCTGGCACCTGCACAGGTGAGCCTCAGCATGAATGATCTGTGGTTGGCAGTCTTTTCATTCATGAAAGTGCATTGGCAACTAATATAGGCACACAATGAGTAATTCTGATATGTGCATTTGCTGTGAAATGACACATTCAAAATACCAAGCAGTGCTTCTATGGCTACTCTGAAGTCCTCTCACTGTGTAATGCCACTAAATATTTGAATATTTGTTACAAATTAAGTTTAAAACCCAGTTCCAGTTAAAAGCACGTGTTGCTCCTGCAGAGGACAAATGCTCATTCTTAGCACTCAAGTGATGACTTATAACTGTCTGTAACTCCAGGTCCAGGTTATCTGACACCCTCTTCTGGTCCCCATGGGCACCAGACACTCAGGTGAACATATATATACATGCAGGCAAAACTTCTGACTTAGTTGCTTTTCTGTTGCCGTGATAAACACTGTGACTAAGGGAACGTAAAAGAAGAAATGTCTGTTTACAGTTCCAGGTTCCAGAGGGGTTAGAGTCCATTGTGGTAAGGTGGCCAGAAGAACCAGGAACAGAAAGTTAAGTGCTCACATCTTCAAGTAGGCACAGGTAGCAGAGCCAGGCTGGAAATCCAGCCAGGCTTAAGAATTCCCTAAACTGGCCCCCAGTGATGAGCTTCTTCCAGCAAGGCCACACCTTCTAAGTCCTCCCAAAACATTACCACCAACTGGGGACAAAAAGTCCAAATACTTAGTCCCTATTTGGGGCCTTCTCATTTAAACCACCACATTCCACTCCCTGGGCCCCATAGGCTCATGATACAAAATGGAAACACATTTAGTTCTACCTTAAAAGTCCCCAGAATCTTTACCAGTCCCAATGCTATTCAAGAGTCCAGAGTTCAGTCTCTTCTAAGACTCAAGACAATCTCTTAACTGTAAGTCCCTGTAAAGTCAAGACAAATTACAACAAATTACAAATTCCCAATGTACAGTGGAACCAAATACATATCCCCATTCCAAAAGGGAGCAATGGGGGTATAATGAAGAAATTCCAGACCAAAGCAAGACAGAAAACAATACGGAACATACCAAATCCATCTGCTTCATTACAACTTTCAGAACTTTACTTCCAAAATGCTTAGATGGCCCAACCCCTCCAGGTTTGCTGTGTACAACATGCATCGTTCTCTTGGGTTGGTACCACTCATTGTACCCAGCTGTCCTTGGCAAATGTTTCACAGCTGTAGCATCTCCAGCACCTTCTTGGGGGCTCCACTGCCAGTCAGGTCTCACTTTTACAACTTTACACAATGAACTGTCAGGGGCTTTTGGCCTGTCAGGACCTTCTTTATGTATGCAGGGATACCTTTGCTTCACCCTGACTTGCCAAGGCAGTTCTCTGAAACTATGGAGAAAGAACTGATTACCCCTTCCCCCTTGAATCTTTCATGCCTCTAAAGGTAGCACCATGTGAACAACACTGCCAAGTTGGGTTGCAAATTTGGGATGTGCTCCAGCTGCTTTGTCCACATTACTAGCTTGTACATGCTGTGTTTTTTCTAAGAGCAGAGAAACCCTCCATCATTTTCCTCTCACAAATTGGAGGCTTAGCTGGGTGTGGCCTTGCTCTGAAGATATTCTTTCCATTGTTTAAGTGCAAACTTCTAAACCTCTCCTTGATCCCTCTAATCTTCTTATCAGAGATCTTTTCCTTCAGTACTTGCCTTGGCCCTAACAATCTTCCTAGTGCTCTTTTAAAATCCAAACTGCACATTCTTCATTTCATTCTTCCTCACTTGTTCTTTTTCATTGTAAATCTTCATAGTATCCACCATTAATAATCATACCACCAATTCAGGTTAGGCTGTGTTCAATTTCCTCCACCAAAGAAATTAGTTCATTGCTTTTCAACATAGCCTCCAGCAAGCAAGCCCTTAAACTGTGGGCAGACTCCAGCCAGACTCTTTGCCAATATATCATGTTTGCTGTTTAAGACTTTATTTCCCTTGGAATTAGTTTGCTCTCAGCACTACTCTCTTCCAGACTCCTATCAGAATGGCTCATTCAGCTCTGCTCTCAGCATTCAACTGCTTTCCTACTCTGAACTTCCAAAGTCTTCCACATTCCTCCAAAAACCCACATAGTAAGATTCCTCACAGCCTATGGTACCAACTTCTGTTTTTGTTACTTTTCTGTTGCTGTGATAAACACTGTGACCAAGGGAATTTATAGGAAGAAGAGTTTATTTGAATTCACAGTTCCAGATTCCAGAGGGATTAGAGTCCATCATGGCGGTGGGTCATGGTGAAGTGGCCAGAGCAAGAGCAGAAAGTTAAGGCACAGGAAGCAGAACCAGACTGGAAATCCAGCAAGGCTTAAGAACTCTCTAAGCCTGCTCCTAAGGATGTGCTTCCTCCATGGCCACACCTTCTAAGATCTCCCATAACAGTGCCACCAAGTGGACACAAAATGCCCATATACTTGGAGCCATTGGGGAACAGTCTTTTTTTTTTTTTTTTTTTTTGTCTTTCGAGACAGGGTCTCCCTGTAGCCCCAGCTGTCCTGGAACTCACTCTGTAGATCAGGCTGGCCTTGACTCACTCTGTAGACCAGGCTGGCCTTGAACTTACAAAGATCCGCCTGCCTCTGCCTCCCAAGTGCTAGGATTAAAGGCGTGTGCCACCACGCCTGGCTGGGGAACAGTCTTATTCAAGCCATCATATTCTACTCCTGGGTCACCCTAGGCTCATGATCATATAAATGTAAAATGCATTTATTCCAACCTCAAAGTCCTCAGAATCTTTACCAGTGTTAATCATTCAAAACTTAACAGTCTCATCAAACTACCACAACATCCATATACATAAAAGTAAAAACAAATTTTTAAAAATAAGTCCTAGCTAGTCATGGTGGATCACACCTAAAATCCCAACATTTAGAAGACTGAATCTGATAGAATGAGAGAGTTGCAGGAGAGCCATAAACTTCATTAAGGAAGCCATAAAGTCATAAATATCTTAAAGTGGCCAAGTAGCCCTAAATTAGCAACCTGGCCTTGCTAAAGCCCAAACTCCCAGGATTGAAGGAGACTGTTTGTGAAGCCAATCTGCCTCCTTTAATTCCTTAAAATAGCTTGCCTGCCCTGCCTGAGAAAATAATCTTATGAAGAAGATCTTCAGTCTTCTTAATACCCAAGGACACCTGACCTTGGCACTAGTAAACTCCTGAAGCTGTGTTCAATAGAATTCCTATAAAACCCCAACCTGCCTTCATTAGGTTGGAGAGGCCTGAGGCCTTCTACCCATGGAAAGTCTTCTTCCCTGTACTGTGATGCCTTGAATAAATGACACATTCCTTGCCTGCTGTAGGTCTGACTCTGGCTTTGCTTTCTCAATTCCAAACTCCATTCTTTTCAACTCTCCAGAAATCTAACAGAATCAGAAGAATTGCTGTAAGTTAGAATCTGTCTTAGAGTACACAGTGAATTCTAGGTCAGCCTGAGCTGTTATAAAACGCTCTCAAAACAAAATCTCTCCTCCTTCAAATAAAAATCAGTTCCTTTCTCTGTCACAAAAGTTGTATTCAAGAGCCAGTGTATAAGATTAGTGGCTACAAGGTTGGATATAAAGATATAGAAGAATTCTGATATGCAGAAAATTCTATAAGACAAAATTGGTCCTGATGCAATAGTTAATCATATCATTTGTATGTGATTACAAGTTCCCTGCATTGGTGGTAATTCTTGGAGTTTGGCTCATTTGATTGAAAAATATCTTTCTAGACTTTAGAGCATTGCACGTAATTTTGCAGAAAATATGGATGATGACAAGAAAACAAAATTGCTATTTATTGTTATTAACCATATCTGGTAACTTTATGCATAATTACTCAGCTGACAAAGAAACATAGAGAACAATCTCAGCATTAGTCCATAGTAGATGTTCAAAAAGGATATAGACAGCAATAACTAAAAGTACTTTCTTTTCTTATAAGAGAGGTATTTAGGCATCAGATCTTAATAGTAGAAATTCAGATGTGTACTGATCTTGCAAAAGACTAAAGTTCAGTCCTGCTACCCACATACAACTCCAGCCCCAGGGGAATCTGATGGCCCTGGCTTCCACAGGCACACTCACATGTAAACACACACACACACACACACACACACACAAATATATATAAAAACAAATCTTAAAAAGAGGATAAAAGAAACCCAGATCTCTCAATAAGTCTCCTCTCTAGTGGGACCTGTCTCACACAAGTATTGGAAAATCTTTAATTGCATCCTGTCATGGCCATGATGAAAAGCATGGCTGGAGTGCTGTTTACAGATGAGATCAGAGAAGAATATGGAAAGGAACCAATCCCCTGTGCTCTTTCCAGCTCACATTCTCTCTCATATTAGTTAATGGCAGATATGAAAGGGACCAGATGGAAAAACCAAAATAGTTTGTAAAGAATTGAAAAGCTTTATACAGAAAGTTGGATTTGAAGTTAAGAGGCAATAACTTAAGAATGAGAATGTGCCTTATTCAGGCTAACATGTTTTCCCTAGCTAATGAAGCATGGGATTTCTTTTTTCACATCTCTCTCTCAATATGTTATTACTTCCCTCTTGAATGCTATTATTTGTGGTCAAAACCTATTCATCACAGACAAACATAAAAAAATGAGTTACATTGTCAGGTGTAGTGGCACACACCGTTAATCCCAGGAAAGGAAGAGACAAGGCAGATCTTTGTGAAATCAAAACCAGCTTGGTCTACATACCAGGTTCCAAGCCAGCTTGGCAACAGGAAGAGCCCTGTCTTAAAAAAGAACAGAATCAAAAAACACCCCACTTCAATAGCATCAAAAATAATGAAATATTTAGTATTAAATTCAATGAAAGAAATGCAATATTTTTGTACCAAAGTATACAAAACCAATGACAAAATTTATTAAAGATTTCAATAAATGAATGTTATCCTATATTCATGGATTATCATAAATATTATAAAAATGACAATACTACCAAAGTAATCATAGATTCAGTGAGATTCCTGTAAATATTGCTACAGATATTTTTTTTCATTATTCAGAAATGGACATGCAATTGCATAAAATCCCAAACAATAAAAAAGGCTTGACAAAGAAATCTTAAGCGGGATGGGTTGTTGTCTAATATATATAGTCTGTTGGTCCTTTAATCACTTGTGGCCACAATCCACATGATGTTCTTCCCTCCTAGAATCAGGTTTACAGGTTCACAAGGCTACAAGCCTCAGAGCTGCCTCCTACTGGCAGGCTAACAGTTCCTAGGCTGAGCTCTGGCAAGAAGGGGAGAGGGAACTGCGAGAGGTTACCCAACGAGAAGTGAAACAGATTCAAAGAAGGTCCAGGAGAAAAGTGACTCAGTTTTATTCATGCCAGCAATGTGTTTATATACTAAAAGCTACTGTGATCTGGGCAAGAAAGTGGGGAGGGGGGGCAGAAGGGTGCGAATGAGAGGAAGGGAAGTGCGGGCCATCTTGGCTCCTACTGGGGGCAAGAGACTTCCTGTTTGTGCAAACAGTAAACGAGAGGTGTGACATTTTGCTCAATACCTCAAAGGAAGAGGCCATCAGGGTCTGTAACTTAGCAGAGATAGGTAAGGCAGGATATGCCACAATATCCTGACCTCATGGAGCTACAGATAATTCGCAGAGGCAACTTGAATGCCCATGGAGATATCAGATAACTCATGGAAGTTCCAGGACAGAACTTGCAGGTCCTGCCTCAAGCCAGACAAAGTTTCATTCCTACAGGGGCTCACACATTTTTTTTTCAATTTTGACACATATAAAGCAACAGGCAACAAAACTATGGGGTATGTAGAGACAGATAGGTGATATATATATAGATGATAGATAGATAGATAGATAGATAGATAGATAGATAGATAGATAGATAGATAGATATTAGATTAACTGAATAAAACTAAAAGTCAGATTTATACCCATATCCAGGGTTAGATGCTTACTTCATCTTATTTTTTAAAAAGTTAATTCACTGTACTAATGTTCTCATTTCTATGACAAAAATCTCTAACAATAGCAACTTAAAGAAAGATTTATTTTGGCTTACAGTTTGAGGATAGAATCCATGATGGTAAAGAAGTCATGGTAGCAAGAGCAGCTCTAGCTTAGGAGCATTACAGGAGGTAGAAAGATTGTAAGAATCAGAGGCAGTGAACAACGACAGTGAAAAGATGTCCTGTGTGTGTGTGTGTGTGCACGTGCACACACACGCATGTGTGTGTATGTGTGTGTGTGTGGTGTTTCCTTCATCAAGTGTGCACAAGTCCTGCTCAAGCTCAAATCAGACAAAATTCCAGTGAAAGGTTGAGGCTTGCATGATTCCCCACAACCCTAGCTGGGAAGCTAAGGGCAACTGATAGCTGATGGGAGAGGCAGAGTCAGTTTTCTTTAAGGGTGGGACCCAAGGTAGGTAAACCATGCTCATGAGTGTTCTTGAGTCTATCAGTCCTATCATGTCCAGAGGACATTGCTTTCTGACACTTAGAATTTTTCTGCTCCTTCTATGATGTTCCCTGAACCTTGGGGAGAACAACTGTGATTTAGATGTTGCTTTTAGGTCTGGGAATTCCAAAGTTATTTATTCTCTGCACTTTGGCTGATTGTGAGTCTCTGTATTAACTGCTGTCCACTGCAAAAAGAAGCTTCTCTGATGAGGGATTCCTGCTAGAGAGATGGCTCAGGGGTTAAGACACTAGCTGCTCTTCTAGAAGAATTGGGTTTAGTTTCAACCATCCAGATGATGATTAACAACCATCGAGAATTCCAATTCCAGGGTGTCTGCCACTCTCTTCTGGGTTCTATGGGGATTGAATATATATGATGTCCTTATATACATGCAGGCCAAACATTCAAGCCTTTAACAAACAAAGAAAAAATCAATCACTTAGAAAGTAGCTGGATACAATGTCCATTTAGCAAAATAAGAGTAGTAGGTTCTCCCCTAGGGATATGACCTCCCAGTCATGGGTTCTTGGTCAAGACTCCTCCATCAGTATCAGCTACACCTCAACTGCCTGGAGATACTGTGCAACAGTGGCAGCCATGTGTCTATATATACCCCAAATCTAATTGGCTATTAGCTCTCTCCTTGGAGGAATAACTCACAGTGGATGCCACAAGCTTATGTCCTCTAGTGGCTAGGAGATGTTATAAGCCACAATAAGAACTTGTCACCTTTATAGAGAAACCACAGTTTGTGGATTAGCATACCATCCAAACATCTGTGTCTATGCTCACAGCTTAGTTTGCCATAATAATTAGTACTGCTTAAATGCCTGTACATCCAATTGCTTGTGCTTTGTTAGTATAACTAAAAAGGTATCGCTGGAAAAGCTGTCAACCCATGAAGGGAAACAACCTGAACAGACTGGAGTCCAAAATGACATCTCCAGAGAAAATAGACTGTTTTGCTTCTCACCCACTTGTGCCCCTTTCCCAAAGCCTAGGGAACAAATTGTGGAAGAGGAGGCGTGGTAGAATGTAAGGGCTGCACAGAGATTGGGGTGAATCGTGAGACTACAGCAATATAGACTGGACTCCTAATTGATCAACATGCCTGTGCATACAAGCTTCTCCAACTGCACTATGGGAACCTTGGGTTGTTCAAAATTTAGTCATAGATACTTGCAAATTGGTTTTACATGAATGTTACTTACATTCATTACTTATGCTTAATAATTTGGCTCACTTCAAAAAAAATGCACCAATTACCTAATTGTACGGCAAACTGAGTAACGTCAATGTTATCTGAAAACAACTGTGTTATTATATTGTATAATCCCTTAAAAAATAAACAAATAAAAGAGGGAAAAAATTTACAGTACCAGGCATGAGATCTATCTTATGGAGAAATCCAGTCAGAAAGAAATTGGTTACAAAGGTAGCACTCACACCTTTCATGTACTAATGGGCACATTTTGCCAGGGTAGTTATCATTGCAGATCACTGATGGCCTTCCCCCTCCAGCAGCCTGCCTGACAACTCTGGAACTGTGAAAGCTAAAATTTTTATGAAAAAAGCTGAACATGCTTAGGTGTGTTCTTCTCAATTTTAACCTTTCAAATGTGTTCCATGACCTTGAATTAAGTATTCCCCAAAATGTGTCTTTCTTTTCAGAATTACAACTATAAATTGAGCATGCTTAGAAATGTGTCAACCTCCAAAATGACATTTTATGGTAACATGTTTAGCTTCTTAAATAATAAAAGCTGCATCCTTAATTTCTTCAAGGGAGAACATTGCTTTAGAATCAACTCCGTGCTCTCCTTACATGTTTCAGCAACACACTTTGCTTTACATTCATTTTTTAGGCATGATTGTCCTCACATTACATTACTGAGGTGCCAATTCACTGTATTGGTTCTCACCTTCCTCCTTAACTGACTGAATGTTGCATATTGATAAGTCAAATCAACAGAGAAAATTAAATGTCTTTTGTTTCTCTATCAATTTTTTGTAGTATTCTTGTCTAAGATGTTTATTAATCCTGAGCTCTCTAACTTCAGGCTACAAAATAGAAAATGGTGAGATAAGATGTATACTTATAGGCAAAAGTATCTTGACACACTCATGGTAAAATTTAATAAACAAGGATTTATTTGTTTTATTTTATTTATTTTATTTATCTTAGATAAATAAATTCCATTGACATCCTCTCATTCTATGATTCTGCATGAGAAAAGTCACTCTAAAAAAGGGATAAAATAAAAAGTAAAGAGAAAGAAAACTTAGGTCTGCTTTTAAATATATAGACCTAGAGATGACAATAAATATCACAATAAATATTCTTTCCAGAAGCCTTTGTTCACAGTCCACACTGTGCTTTGTAAGAATACTGCTTAATGGCCATTTGCAGAGGACCGACAGCAGCCAGCTAGTTAGTAAGCACCATATGTTAACCTGGAAGAGGAAAACAATATGATCTTTTTTATTCAGAACAAATTGATTAATTAAATGATTCAATAATACATGGTTTTTATTTTGTGACAATCAATTAGCATTTCATATTTCTACTCTTCAAAACAATCACATAAATATTATTATTCACCTTTTAGAGATTATGTGACAAAGGCTTAATAACTTAAGCAGCTTATTTAATGAAACACAGTTGTGATGGATTAGATATAATCTTAGAACTTAAGAGCACTTATGAGGTGGAGGCAAAAGGATCAAGTTCAAGGACAACCTTGGCTACATAGTGAGTTCCATGTTGGCTTGGGCTATGTAGCAAGATCCTGGGATTCATACTAACACATAAACACAGAGTCTTTCATACATGCACGTGTGCACATGCACATCCACACATCCACACACATACATTGACATTCATATACAGATTGCCATTTTTAATACACATGCATTTATATATACCCACCTATATACACTGTCATTTACACACACATTGTCATTAATAACAGGTACATACACAGTCATTCATACACATACACTCTCATTTATACCATCATGCACTATCAGTCACACACACTCACTGTTTTACATATATAATACACACAAAACAAGTTTCACTGTCTTTGAAACACACACACACACACACACACACACACACACAAACTCTATGTGGGATGAATCCACGGTGACACACACTGAAGTGCTTACAAACTAGCCTTGCCTACAGCAACTGATTAAAATCTGATGTGCTTTATTACTCATATTCAGTAGGAAAGACAATGTGTGTTTATGTGGGTGGGATAATCTATAGCATAAAGGTCTCATACTTACACACTGTAACATAATACACTGTAGGTTATAGACATACAGTCCAATGGGAAGAAAAGTAGCAAATGGCATAAAGGCAAAACCATAGCTCTCACCTAAAAAAGGATAAGAGATGGTTTATTTTATTCTGAAGCCAATGAGTGACCATAGCCTGGAAACAGATTAATGTACCTCAAATTCCATGTTCCAATGTGGTTCGAGTTTCATGAAGTTCTTACAGTAACAGAACAAAGAAAGTCATAAACCAATACAATTTTTAAGTAATTGGCAGACACATTAAGTAGGTGGGTTAAAACAAATTGGGGAAAACTCTGCTATACATTGCAGATGCTATCTTAGCCTTTTGTTTGGTAGAAATTGGGGGTTTGTTAATAAATTCCCAAAGTTTTTATCTGTTACAGAATGTTTGTTCAGACATGGAGGTAGGAAAGGAATTGATAATCAAAGGGTTAAGATTGCCCATACAAACTGTAATTAGACTCTGGACCAACAGCATTCAAACTTCTCCACAGTCACTTCAGTTCTAATCAGTTACTCAGCCTTGCAGAAAGTTCAATGGAAGGTCCAGCTTCTTTCCAGGAGACTTTGTTCACAGTCCACACTCTCCTCTGCAAAAATACTGCTTAATGGCCATTTGCAGAGGACCAACAACAGCCAGCTAGTTAGTAAGCACCATATGTTAACCTGGAAGAGGAAAACAAAACAAAACCAAACCTCCGGGTAGAAGGACAGAAGCATTCCAAGGATATAGAAGTATAGAACTTCAAAGTTTGTGGCAGGAAATTTCCAGAGATGCTTAGTCATTGAAGTGGGGGTGGGGCTCCAATTCTTCACTAACGTCAGCACACTATGGGAAGGATTCATCAATTATTGATTGTAACTTTTAGGCAAAGTATATTATTTTTTAAAAACAAGACTTTTTATTGCAGTGGGTAGGAGAGAGGATTTATAAAGATAATAAAATACTGGAGGCCATACCAGTTGAGATTTAAAGTGGCTTTACATTATCTTTGACCACAGTTTTGCTGGTTGTGATTCTCCTCTGTAAGAGACTAACATTATAATGCAAACATTATAATGCAAATGCTCTTTAAAATAATACATATCTATTTGGGGCTGGAGATATGGCCTAGCAGTTAAGAGCCCCGACCGCTCTTGCAGAGGAACCGGGTTCGATCCCCAGCACCCACATGGCGGCTGAGAACCGTCTGTAACTCCAATTCCAGGAGAACTCCAGTTCCAGGGGAATCCGAGACCCTCTTCTGACCTCCGCAGCATTGCATGACACGGGTGCACAGACCTACACGCAAACAGTACATTCATACACATAAATAAATAAAAAATAAAATAAATTAAAAAATAAAATAATACATATCTATCTGACTTGACTCAAAGCTATTTCTCCTGGGAAAACTTGAATACCTATACTATTTATAATTATACATACATGCATCAACCATCGAATTATGGTAAGGATTAAATACAGTATGGGGTACTTGTTAAAAGCTTGCAGTTGTTTTTATTCGTACTGTGCCCCACAGACACAGGAACATAGGTACACAGTCTTCCCATATATGTCCCAGACCACAGAAGCTGTTACTTGCTTGAATCTGACTTTCATGTTTGGACTCAGTTTACCTCAGATAAAGTTCTGCCATATGAAGAACTACACAGAACTACCTCATATTCCATCATTTTTTCCCCAAATTTTTCTTGCTCATACCCTATCTTTCATAGGAGACTTAAGCAAAAGTCAGAGATTGAGTAGACAAAGAAAAATCCTTGTTATTGACTCACAAAGTCTTTCTTATTTCCACCAAAAGGAAAGAAAATTTTTAAAAAAGCAAAGAACATCTCCTATGCAAGAAAGAACATTGCATATCACTGACATGGAGAGACACATCCAGCAAAGCTGAAAATGTTAAATTAAATGTACATTTCTACTTGTTTTAAATATTTTATTAATTACTTGAGAATTTCATTCACTGCATTTTTAACATTAAACGCCTCTTCCCCAACTCCTAGCATATACACCCCAATATCCGTACTCACCCAATTTCATTGTTCTCTTTTTTCCTTTATTAAGCCCATTAAGCCCAATTTGTGTTAGCCAAATACTCAGGGGTGGGGGTCTGTATGAGGCCTGCAGAAAGTCAAGTCAGTGAATTTTCCAACCTATATGGAGGATACCTTTCTTAAGGATCCACCATCTTCTCAGGAGCTATTGACAGTTGATATTTGACAGGAAGAGAGAAGCACACCTGACCTGCCAGTCTCGCCCACTTAGGACACTGGTAAGTCGAAACCTCCTTTTCCTTTCCTCACAGCTTCCCCACCCTCATCCTGCCAGCTGGGGACACAGGCAGGCACCTAATTTTCCACCTTAGACATCTGATCTATCTCCCTAACTAAAACTTGCTAAACACCCTAACTCAGACCACTAAGCACCCCCTCAGGTAGTCCTTCCCCACCCCCAACCTCTCTGGTGCTGATCTGCCTCTCAGACCTGCTCCAGAGAGGATCTTGGTAAGTCAGACCCTGCCCACCAGCCACCCCATCCAGTCCCTCTCCCTACCCTCTACCCTGTTATCGCCCAGACTAAGATCACCAAAGACACCAATAGCTTCCCTAGACTAACTCCCTTACCCTGAGTAGACAAACACCCCAGTCTAGGTGCAAAGTAGCACCTCAGGTAATTCCAACCCCTATCATCCTTGGCTCTTGATCTGCTGGACAGTCACGTCTACCTAGGACTTGGAACAAAAAGTGACTAAGTTATATTAACAATACTAATATACAAAAACTCAATTAAACAAAAGCCAAACAAATACCTACTGGTCAGGTAACCAATAAAGAACATCCATGTGCCCAAATGGCAGCATAAAAACACAAATGAGAAACCAAGAGAATATGTCCCTGACAAAACAAATTCTCCCTCCAGAAGGACACTGCAATGAAAACCATTATGAGGAACAGCTGAATCCAGAATTTAAAAGAACAATTGTAAACATGATCAAAGAACTTAAAGAAAGCCCAGACAGATAACTCAAAAACTTGTGATGGAGGCTCAGGAATATACAAATATGCAGCTTAATGAAATATCAAAAACAATTCATGTCTTGAAAACTGAATTCACAAAAGAGATCAAAATAGTGACAAAAATCCAAACAGAAATTTGCATGAATTTGAGGAACCCAGTAAGCCAATTGGAAACAACAGCAGTAAGCCTCACAAGCTGAATGAATGAAACAGAAAACAGAATATCAAGACTGGATAACAAAGTTGAAGATCTGGAGTCCTTTGCAAAGACTATGCAAAATTTCAAACACACAAGAATGGAATATGCAGAAAATGTGGGACAACATGAGAAGATCAAATCCAAGAATTAGGCATACAAGAAGGAGAAGAATCTTATGTCACTGATGTTGAACTGATATTCACCATGATTATAGAAGAAAACTTCCTTAAATTAAGGAAAGAACTACCTATAGAGATTCAAGAATCACTTAGAACATCGACTAGACATGACCAGAACAGAAAATCCGTATGGCATATCATAGCAAAACATGTAACATACAGAACAAAGAGGGGTACTGAAGGCTGCTAGAGAAAAGGAACAAGTTACATATAAAGGAAAACCCACGAGAATCACAGCTAACTTCTCAATGCAAATGATGAAAACCAGAAGAGCCTGGACCAAGGTATTTCCAGCTCTAAATGACCTTGGATGCCAACCCTAAATACTTTATGTAGTGAAATTATCTATCAAGGTTGAAGGAGAGCAGAAATTTTTTCATGGCATGAATGAGGAAAGAATTCATGTCTACCAAACCAGTCCTACAGAAAATACTTGAAATAATACAAAGGACTGAAGACAGGAAAGAGCATACTCAAGAGGCTACAGAAAACAAAGGAGGGAATAATAATGGAAATTCAAAATAGTTTAAAGAAATTAAATTGACAGTATCCAACACATGTTTCAACGTTATCATTAAATATCAATGGCCTCAACTCCCCTGTCAAAAGACCCAGACTAACAGTGTGGATCAGAAAAGAAAACATTTTTTTTTTTTTTTGTCTTCAAGAAACTCTTCTCACCTTCAATGATAGATGTTATCTTAGGGTGTAAGGATGGAAAAAATATTCCAAACAAATGGCTCTAAAAAGCAAACAGGTGTTGCAATACTGATATCTGACAAAAATAGACTTCAAATTAAAACTAGTCAGAAGAGATAATGAGGGTCACTCTACTCTAATCAAAGGAACAATTGACTGAGAAGATATTACAATCATGACTATATCTGCACCAAATTCTGGTGCACCCAAATTTGTAAGAACAGTACTCCAGGACTACAAAACACAGATTAACCCCAATTCAATAACAGTAGGTGACATCAATACCCTGCTCTTTGAAATAGATGGAAGAACTGGACAAAGAATAAAGAAAGAGGCATCTGAAATAAATAAAACCTTACAAGAAATGGACCTAATGGACATCTACAGAATATTCCACTGACACATCTAATCACTCTCTATTCAGCAGCCCATCCAAGCTTTTCTAAAATTGGTCACATTCTGGGACACTGAAACAAAACTCAAAAAAAATAATAATAATTCAATGCACTCTATCAGACCACAGTGCAATAAAGCTTATAATTAACAGCAAAGGAATCTCTAAAAACCATAGAAACTCATAGGGATTAAAAAAGATACTCCTGAATCATCAAGAAGCTAAAGAAGAAATTAAGAAAGAAGTAAAAGTATTCCTGGATCTAAACAAAAATGAAAACACAGCACAACAAAACCTCAGGGACACCTTAAAAGCAGTCCTAAGAGGGAAGTTTATAGCTCTTACTGCCCACATTAAAAAATCAGATAGAGCACATTTGAAAGACTTAGAAGCTCAACTCAAAACTCTGGAAAAGCAAGAACAAACAAACCTCAAACCTTGTAGATGAGAAGAAATAACAGAAATTAGAGGAGAAATTAATTAAATAGAAACAAAGGAAACAATAAAAAAATCAATGAATCTAAGAGCTGGTTCTTTGAAAGGCTAAACAAGACAGACCCTTGGTACAGCTAATCAAAAGAAAGAAAGAGAAAATCCAAATCAATGAAATCAGAGACGAAATGGGAAACAACACAGAAGACACACAAAATAACCCAGAACATTGTAAGGGAATATTTAAAAATCTATAATCCATTAAATTTGCAAACTAAAACAAAAGGGATGAATTTCTACAGGCATGGAAACTACAAAGTTCATTACTTATGTTTGACAATTAGTTCACCTCATGGTTGGTTTGGGGGCCATAACTTGGTTTTAGTGTAAAAAATAAAATCTTAGATATGGCCTGCCCTCTGCCTGGTGCTCAAGACAGTTTTGAGCAACTCGATATTCAGAGCCCCAGTTCCTCTGTGATGCTAACCTCTCCCATGTGCTCGCCTGCTTCTCAGAAAAATAAAATTAAAAGGGTGAGATGTGGGTGAATGCAGGCAATATGTGGCTGCTGGCACTAGCTTACTTACCCAGGCAGCACCTCCCAGAGGCACAGATATAAGTCATGACCCTGGCACTTGAAAGAGCAGCAGCTCATGACTCAACTTGTGACCCAACACATGATGTGGAGCAGAACAACAGCATGTGATATATGCAGTGGGTCTGGAATTGGCTATGGAACATTACATCATTTTGGCTATATAAGTGATGCACTGTATACAACAAATGGATCTTCATTACCACCTGATAGGTCCCCGTGTGTTAATTGATACAATTCAGGCGTGCAGTTGGATTTCAGCTAGTTCAATCACTCAAGGGGGCATCACTCCCTGAGCCAGAGGTAAAGCTCTAAGGATAAACAATACCTTAACTTGAGTGAGAGCTATACATAGCAAGGGTTTTGCAAGGGGCCAGGACACTTAGACTGTATTTAGCTACCATGTTCAGGCCTGTGGAGTCACCAACTTCACAGCCCATGGGCTGCCAAATAACCAATTTTGTAGTCATCAGCTACAGAATGCTACTAGCTTTTTTTGGCAGTCTTAATCAGCAACAGGGTGAGTGACCAGCGCCCCCATGTCAATAGTAGTGCCAGACAACTGGTGCCTCCGCTACCAGCAGTCCCCACAAATAAAGTGCTTGAAACCCATGCAAGAGCAATAAGACAAGAGAAGGAAATTAAATGAGTACTAATTGGAAAAGAAGATAAATTATCCCTATTTTCAGATGATGTGATATTATACATAAGAGATCCAGAAAATTCCATCAGAAAACTTCTAGAAATGATTAACACTTTCAGTAAAGTAGCAAGTTACAAAATCAACTTACAGAACTCAGTAGTGCTTCATTTTTATAATGCTTTTATTGGTTTCGTGTATTTCAGACATCATTTCTCAGTACAGTTTAGACATATTCCCCTTTCCCTTCCCCTCACCCCACCCCACCCCAGATAATGCATTCTGGCATAACTGTCCTGCATCTTTCTCTCAGTCTTTTTTTTTAATGTTTAGGAATTCACCTTTTCCTCCTTTAATTTTATATTACTCTAAAATATGAATACATACGTTCCACTCATATACAGTAATTACAGAACCTGAAAGTAAGTGGTGGATCAATTCTAGAGCCAATTAAGATATTTACATTACAACAACATAATTGCTTTCAGATAAAAAGAAATATAACAATAATGGTGTTCAGCTTGCCTTTCATCTAGGAATTTGGTGTTAGCATCCACAAATGAGGGAGACCATTTGCCACATATTTTTATGGAACTGTGTTACTTCACTTAGCATAATGGCTTTGAGTTCCATCCATTTACAGGCAAAGTTCTTGATGTCATCTTTACCACTGAGTAGTATCTATTGTGAAGATGTACCACATTTTTGTCATCTAGTCATCGGTTGACAGGCATTTGGTTTGGTTCCAGCTCTTTGCTATTGTGAAGAGAGCTGCAATAAACATGGATGTGCATATATCTTGTGGAAAGGTGAGTCTTGTGGGTATATACCCAGGAGTGGTATGGCTGGGTCAGGTCATAGGCTCATTTTGAGTATTTTAAGTGTTCTCCACACTTTCCATAATAGTTGTACAAGTTTAGATACCCACCAGCAGTGGATGAGTGTTCCCCTTTGCCCACAACCTCTCCAGCATTTGATGTCTTTTGTGTTCTTGATCTTAGCCAGTTGTTATCAGAGTGAGATGATATGAGAGTGGTTTTAATTTGCATTTCCTTATTAATGATGTTGAACACTGTTTAAGATATTTCTCAGCCATCTTTAATTCCTCACTGGTGAAGTCTCTGTTCAGCTCTTTATTCCATTTTTTGAGTATGTCATTTGTTTTCTTCTTTGTTTTTTTGAGTAGTCTATATATTCTTGACATTAATGCTCTATCAGATGAATCATTGGTGAAGATTTCCTCCCACTCTGTGGGTTTTCTCTTCACTTCCTTCATTGTTTCTTTCATTGTACAGAAGCTTTTGAGTTTGATGAGTTCCCATTTCTAGACTGTTGACCTTATTTCCTGTGCACCTGCTGTCTAATTTAGAGAGTCTTTTTCTACACCTATGTCTTGTAGGTTGTTACCAAATTTTTCTTCTATCACCTTCAGGCTTTTGGGGTTTATGTTGAAATATTTGATCCACCTGGAGTTGATTTTTGTACAGGGTAAGAGGTAGGGGTTTAATTTTGTTCTTCTAGAAATAGTGATCCAGTTTTGCTAGCACCATTTGCTGAAGATGCTATTCTTCCTCTATTGAGGTTTTTTGCGCCTTTGTCAAATAAGAGGTTGCTGAAATTGTATGAGCTCAAGTTTGGATCTTCAGTTTTGTTCCATTGGTCAGTGAGTCTGTTTTTGTGCCAGTACCAGGCTGACTTCATGACTATAGCCCTGTAATATAACTTGAAGTCTGGTAGAGCAATCCCCCCCCACACCCCCCTTGTATTGCATTTTTCACTCAAGGTTGCTTTAGATATTCAGGGTCTTTTGTTTTTCCATATGAATTTAAGGATTTTTTTTTCAAGTCCGTGAAGAAGCTCATGGCGATTTTTGTTGGGATCATGTTGAATCTGTACATCAATTTGGGTAAAATGGACATTTTTACTATATTAATTTTTACAATCCTTGAGCATGGGAGATCTTTCCATTTTTTGATGTCATTTTCAATCTCTTTCAGGGGATTAAAATTTTTGTTGTAGATATCATTGGTATCTTTGGTTAGGTTTGTTTCCAGATATTTTATTTTATTAGTTTTGAGGCTATTTTGAGTGGGAAGGTCTTCTTATATTCCTTCTCCACTTGTTTATTGTTGGTGTCGATAAAGGCTACTGATTTTTCCAAGTTAATTTTGTATCCCACCACTTTACTTAAACTTTTAATCATTTCTAGAAGTTTTCTGGTGGAATTCTTTAGCATTCCTTAGGTAAACTATCATATCATCTGCAAAAAGGGATAGCTTAAATTCTTTTCTAATTAGTACTCCTTTAATTTCCTTCTCTTGTCTTATTGCCTTAGCAAGCATTTCAAGCACTATGTTAAAGAGGAGTGGTTATAAGGGAAAGCCATGCAAGGTTCACCCACTTAAGGGAAATGGTTCCAATTTATTTCCATTTAGGATGATGTTTGCAGCGGATTTGCTATATATGGCTTTGATCGTGTTGAGGAATGTTCCCTGCAGTCTGATTCCTTCTAGGACTTTAAAATTGAAGGGAAAATGAATCTTGTCAAAGGCTTTTTCTACATCAATTGAGATGATCATGTGGTTATTGTCTTACAGTCCATTTATGTGTTTTATGATACTTATGTTGAACCATCCCTGCATCTCTGGTATGAATCCAACTTTGTCATGATGGATGATCTTTTTTTTTTTTTTTTGGTCTTTTTTTGAGACAGGGTCTCCCTGTAGTTCTGGCTGTCCTGGAACTCACTCTGTAGACCAGGCTGGCCTTGAACTCACAAAGATCTTCCTGCCTCTGCCTCCAGAGTGTTAGGATTAAACACATGCACCAACACGCCCGGCTAGAATTTGCAAGTATTTTGTTGAGAATTTTTGCATCTATATTCATTAATGAGATGGGTCTATAGCTTTTTGGGGGTTGTATCTTTGCCTGGTTTTAGTATTAGGGTAATGCTGTCTTCATAGAAGGAATTTGGGAGAATTCCCTCTGTATGCCTCTGAAAAGTTTGAGTAGTAATGGTTGTAGGACCTCTTTAAATGCTTTGTAGAATTCTGCTGTGAAATCCATCTGGGCATGGGCTTTTTTAGTTGGGATTTTTTTTATTGCATCCTCAATTTCCTCAAATATTATGGGTCTGTTTAAATTGTCAATCTCTTCTTGGCTAAGCTTTGTTGGTTCCCAGAATTTCAAATATTCATCCATTTCTCCTAATTTTTCAAATTTAGTGGAGTATAGGTTTTTGAAGTATTCCTGTATGATTGTCTGGAACTTTTGTCTGTTGTGATGTTTCCTCTTTTATCACACATACTATTGATTTTCAGTTGCACCTTTTTCTGTTATGATTTTCTTTCTTTCTTTCTTTCTTTCTTTCTTTCTTTCTTGCTTTCTTTCTTTTTTTTTTTTGGTTAAGTGGGCTAGAAGTCTGTCTATTTTGCTTATCTCTTCAAAGAACCAGCTTTTGGATTCGTTGATTCTATTTATTGTTTATTTGTTTCTATTTCATTGATTTCTGCTCTGATTTTTGCGATTCCTTCCTGTCTTTTGGGTGTAGAGTTAGTTTGTTGTTGTCTCTTAAGTGTTTTTAGCTGCAGTGTTAGATCGTTTATTTGTTGCCTTTCTGATTTTATGATGTGGGCACTTATGGCTATAAATTTCCCTCTCAAGACTGCTTTTAATATATCCCACAAGTTTTGTTGTGTTGTATTGTCTTTTTTGTTCAGTTCCATGAATATTTTATTTCACTCTTTATTTCTTCCCTGACCCATTCATTATTCAAGATTATGTTTTTTTATTCTCCATGTGTTCTTGTAGCTAATTGGGCTTATTCTTGTGTTCATATTGAGCTTTATTGCACTGTGGTCTGATAGAATGCATGGAATAATTCCAATCCTTTTGTATTTGTTGAGATTTATTTTGTGTCCCAGTATGTGGTCGATTTTAGAGACTGTTTCATGAGGTGCTGAGTAGAAAGTATATTCTCTGGTGTTTATGTGGAATAGTCTGTAGATTCTGTGAGGTCCATTTGGTGTATTATATTGTTCAGTTCTGATGTATCTCTGTTTAATTTTTGTCCAAGGGTCTCAGTAGGGTGCTGAAATCTCCCACTATTAGTGTATTAGGATTAAATTGTGCCTTGACATCTTGCAGAGTAGTGTTTATAAAGAGTTTGGTGCATAGACATTTAGGATTTTGAAGTCTTCATAGCTAATTGTTCCTTTGATAAGGATGTAATGGCCCTCTTTATCTCTTGTGATTAATTTTACTTTGAGGTGTATTTTGTCTGATATTAGAATAACCACTCTGCGGGCTGGAGAGATGGCCTAGTGGTTAAGAGTGCCAACTGATCTTGCAGGGGACCTGGGTTCAATTCCCAGCACCCACATTGCAGCTGAGGGCCATCTTTAATTCCAGTTCCAGGAGAATTCGACACCCTCTTCTGAACTCTGCTGCATAGCAGGACACAGGTGCACAAACCTACATGCAGGCAGTACATTCATGTACATAAAAATAAATAAATAATTTAAAAAATTTAAAAAAAGAATAACCACTCTGTCTTGTTTCTTGGTACCATTCACTTGGAATATTTTTTCCATCCTTTCACTCTGAGGTGGTGTCTGGCTTTGAGGGTGAGATGAGTTTCTTGTAGACAGGATATAGAAGGATTCTGTTGACAAATCCATTCTCCTAGTCTATGTCTTTTGATTGGGTAGTTTAGACCATTAGTATTTAAGGTTATTATTAACTGATGTGTGTTGCTTCCTTTCCCCTTATTTTTTGTTTGGATTCTTGGTCTAGGTTTGTATTTACATTGTTATGTATTTACTTTGTATTTACTTTTTATGCTTTGTTGTATTTACTTTTTATGCTTTTGTTTATTTCTGTCTTTAATTGCTTAGGGATAGTTGCTCCTTTTCTCTGTTCTTTGGATTGCTTCGAGGATTTTTTTTTTAATTTTATTTATTTATTTTCTATGTGTATGAATGTACTGTCTGCATGTAGGTTTGTGCACCCGTGTCGTGCAATGCTGCAGAGGTCAGAAGAGGGTGTTGGATTCCCCTGGAACTGGAGTTCTCCTGGAATTGGAGTTACAGATGGTTCTCAGCCACCATGTGGGTGCTGGGGATTGATACCCGGTCCTCTGCAAGAGCAGTTGGTGCTCTTAACCACTAGGCTATCTCTCCAGCCCCACTTTGAGGATTTTCTGAAGTGTTGGTTTCTTAGAATTTCATCTTGTTCATGTTTTGAAAAAATTTTCTTTCTCCTTCAACTATAAATGACATTTTTGCTGGATATAGTAGTCTGGGTTGTCATCTAAATTCGTTTAGCACAGGGAATACTTTGGTCCATTTTCTTCTAGCTATCATAGTTTGGACTGAGAAGTCAGTTGTGATTCTGATGGGTTTCCCCTTATATGTAACTTGTTGTTTTTCTCTTGTGGCTTTCAGTATTTTGTCTTTGTTTTGAGCATCTAGTATGTTAACAATTATATGGTGTGGGGAGTTTCTTTTCTGGTCCTATTTGGTGTTCTATGTGATTCTTGTATTTGTATGAGACTGTCTTTTTTCAGTTTGGGGAAATTTTCTTCTATTATCCTGGTGAAGATCTGGTCAATAGTGTTGTCTTGGGATTCTTCTCCTTCCTCTATCCCTATGATGCAGAGGTTTGGTCTTTTTATAGTGTTCCACATTTCCTGATTGTTCCACTCTTGTGAGTTTTTTTAATTTTTCATAATCTTTACTTGAGCATTCTAGTTGTCCATATTATCTTGCAGGTCTGATATTATTTTTTATGCTTCTTTCATTCTGCTTCTGAGACTTTTTTCCATCTTTTCCTGGTGATTGGATGAATGTTCAATTTCCTTTTTCATTTCATCCTGTGATTTCTTTAGAGTTTCCACTTCCCTCTGGAGCCTGTCATTCTCATCTTGTTGCTCCTTGGTTCGTTAGTCATTTTCTTTTTTAATTTTGGCCTGGGATCTTTTCAGCATTTCCAATTCCTTCTGGAGTTTGTCATTTTCTCCCTTTAGTTCTTTCCAACATTTGTCATTATCTCCCTCTAGGTCCTTCTTGAGTTTTTCATTCTCTTCCCTTAGTTCTCTAATTTCTTTGAATATGTCTACAGTTGTTCTTCTAAGGTTGATGTCTTTGCTTCTTTCCTTGACGATCTTGTTGTGAAGATCTTTTCTGTAGGGTTGGTAGAGTTTGGTGTGGATTTATTATGAGCTTTTCCCATATTGTTTTTTCTTTGTGTCTTTGGCATGTGGATTTGTCTGTTATTTCTTTCTTTGGATTCTGGCACCTCAATGCTGGCTGCACAGACTATAATCACTAATGCTGCTCCTGTGCACCATAGTTCCACCAAATTGCCAGTGTTGTGTGTGTGTGGGGGGGGATTGTGTTGCTAATTTGGCCTGTGTGCTGGTATGCCCCCAAAGGTCAAGGCAGGTGCCTTCTTGGCACCTCACTGTGTCTGTGCACCTTTCTGGAGCCCAAGCTGGGACTTCTGGGGTGGGTAGTGAGCCCCCCCCATGTGTCAAGGTTGTTCCCTCTTGCCTTCCCAGCACCTCAATGAGTCTCAGTAGTGTTTCTATATAACAACAACAAACATCCAGAGAATGCATACAAGGAAATCCTCCCATTCACATTATCTTAAAAAAAAACTTAGATATAAACCTAACCAAAACATTAATCTCTATAATGAAGCTTTCAACACTTTTAAAGAAAAAGAAAATACTAAGAGAAAGAAAAATCTACCATGCTCATGGATTGATAGAGTCAATATTATAAAAATGATCATCTTAACCAAAAACAGTCTATAGATTCAGTGCAATGCTAATCAAAATACCCACAACATTCTTCACAGAGCTAGAAAAACGTCATAAAAAAATTCATACGGGACCAGAATAGACCCTGATAGCCATAACAATTTTGAGCAAAAAGAACAATGCAGGGCTATCACCATACCAGATTTCAGGTTATGTTACAGAGCTGTAGTTATAAAAACAGCATTGTACTGGCATAAAAATAGACATGTAGATCAGTGGAACAGAATAGAAGACCCAATCATGAGTACATATAATTCCAGGAACCTGATATTTGACAAAGTTGTCAACAATACACAATGGAAGAAAAGCAGCATCTTCAACAAATGTTGCCAGCAGAACTAGATCATCACCTGTAGAAGAATGAAATTAGACCCTTATCTTTATGCACAAAAGTCAATTCTAAGTGAATCAAAGTCCTCAATATAAGATCTGAAACTGTGAAACTGCTAGAAGAGCATATAGGCTGTGTACCCTCCAAGATGTAGGCTTAGGAAAGGACTTTTGAATAAAATATTTTATTGGTGTTTTGTGTATTTGATACATCACTTCTCAGTCCAATTTAGACACACTCCCTTTTCCATGCTCCCACCCCACCCCAATCCATACATTCTGCCATACAAGTCTTGCATATTTTTCTCAGTCTTTTTAAAATTTTCCTCTGCAGAGGTTTATTGTTTTGTGTAGAAGTTAACTGTTTCAGTCAGTTATTTGATCCAGTCCTTATATTGTTGTTCCCTCCCATTTGTATTGTTCCAAAATATCCCCATATAAACATCACATATATACCAAATATTATGACATCTGAAAATAAACTGTATGTTAATTCCAAAATATGTTTAGGAATTCACATTTTCCCTTTAATTTTATATTACTGTAAAATATGAATATATACCATCCACCCATATAATGCAATTACAAAGTTTGAAAATAAGTGACAAGTTAATTCTAGAGCCAGTGTAGGGATTCACATTATAACATCACAGTTGCTTTCATTTAAAAATGAAGACTTTATTAATGGGACTTCAGCTGTGTAGGCATTAAAGGCAATAATCAGTTAAGCTACAAAGCTTCTGTACAGCAAAAGTAACAGCCAAGGTATTGAGGAGGAAACCCAGGGAGTTGGAGAAAATCTTTACCAGCTACACATCCAACAGAGGATTAATATCCAGAAGATACAAAGAACTAAAAAAAAAAAAAAAACCAAATAGCAAGAAAATAAATGACCTATTAAAAAGATGAGCTACAAATATGAACAGAAAATTCTCACTTGGAGGTGTAAAAATGGCTAAGAAAGACCTTAAAAACTGCCCAGCATCCTTAACAATTTGATAAATGCAGATAAAAACCACTTTAAGATTCCATCTTACCCCAATCAGACTGGCTAAGTTCACAAAAATGAAGGATAGAAGATGCCAGTGAGGGTATGAGGAAAGGGGAACACTCATCCACTGTTGATGAGAATGCAAACTTGTGCATTCACTATGGAAGGCAGTATTGGTAACTCAAAAAACTAAATCTTTGGGATATACCTTTAAAGATACTTTAAAGATACTTGTACATCCATGTTTGTTGTTTCTCTCTTCACAATAGCAAAGAAATGGAAACAACCTAAATGTCCCATAACTGATGAATTTATAATGAAAATTTTGTAGATCTACAAAATGGAGTAGTAGTAATAAAAGATGAAATTATGAAAATCATGAAATTCATAGGTAAATGGATGGAACTAGAGACCGTTATTCTGAGTGAGGTAATACAAAGCAAAAAAGTAGGCGATGTATATTTTTTAAATTATTTGTGGATTGTAGCACCAATCCCCTAACCATATATATATATATATATATCCAAATATAGCACTAGGAGCCAAGAAATTGGAAAGGATACATGGAAGTAAAAGATAAGAAAAATCTCCAAACAGGGGGACAGTAAGGAACAGATGATTCTAGGGGAGAGGTCAGGAGACTGGCTGTATTTGGCTTGGAGGTGAGGAGGGGGAGATAAACAGAGGGAATGATGGAAAGTGGAGTAGGTCCAGAAAGGGGAAGGGTGGGGATGATGGAGTTGCTGGGTTTGGGGAGAGAGGAGGAAGGTGGTAGGGAAGAAGAAAGTATAGAGATAATTGGACCTTGAAAGGTTAGGAAACCCAGAGTGTAATATGATGCCCCACCATCCCATGAGAAATTCACATTACCCTGTCTGAATATTAGTGCAAAAATTGTGCAACCTGGTAGCTGTGTGGCAGGGAACACTGTGCAAGACAGAGGATGCCTCCTTCTGAATGATGTGTTGCAAGAGACTCTCAAAACAAAGTAGACTATCTCCAAAGTTCTTGATTATCTACCAGAAATAGAAAATAAGACCTTACAGTTCAGAACAGGCCATGCTTGCAAGAAAGGAACAGGATCTGACCTAGAACATTTTTATCTGAAGTTAGGCACTCATAATGCTAGACAATGTGCACACTGCTAAGATGCTGAGAGAAAATCATCCAATGGTACAACTCAGCCCCAAAGCCTAACAGCCATGATGAGCTGCCAAGCAAATTCCCTCTATTGGTGTAGTAGAGACATTGTTGCCTGGGGGATGGTCAACAGCTATCTAATTGGACCCAGAACCCTCTCAATGGGAGTGAACCCATGAAAGCCACAGTAAACTCAGCCAAATGCACAGGGCTGTAAAGGACATAGAGCCTAGACAAAATCTTATCAGGGTCATATCTCTAGACAAATGAAATTTCTTACCATTACACTAACTATGGAATATTATGCTTACAGACAAGCATACTGCACGCCACTCACCAAAAAAGTCTACTCTTTGCAACAGATGGAGGCCATTGCAGAATTCCGCAATTCATCAGACACAGAACATACACATCTGAAAAATCCTCATTCCTAGGTGACACATCTACAATTGAACCTCTACACTCAGAATGAGGGATAGAGAAAAATGAGTGCACCCAATTCTCACCAATAACGCTTCCTTACACAATAGGGTGTAATAGAAATGGAAGGTCCACAACTGTTCAAGCTTCAAAGAATGAGAGCCTCCTGAGTGTGTATCCCTGGATGGGAACCCTATATTGAACCTCACCTACCTATGGCTCAGGAATCATTACAGAAGATGGGTCAGAAAGATTTTAAGAGTCAGGGCTGGTGCATGAACCTAGAGAAGCAGAGATTTATAATTGACTATAAGCTTCCAGTTATCAACTTGTGGCAATTTCCTCTTCAGAAGTGGGACCCATGCCAACTGGGACTCAGTCTGAAAGTGGAGAAAGAAAAATGGGTGGGGGACTGATTATAGACCGAGAGCTACAAAAGATTGAGTACTGTTGGGTGAGGAAGAGTATCCCTTACCTAAGATTCCTAGATAAGCTGACTAGACTCCAGTGGATCTATCTACACAGAAGGACATCTGGGTTTGGAGCATGACTGGATAGGGCTAGTTTGGATACTCTAATGGATGAGTTCTGATGGGGGTTTGGGCATGGGGAGATTGGTTTTGATTAAGAACCACTGCATGAGTTGTACAGATGCTCAATAAAACAATTAAAACTTGTATTGAGAATCCCTACACCGGTTCTAGAGCTGACCTAATATTTATTTTCAGACCTTGGATTTTCAGTATATGATGGAGGGTATGTGTGCATCTTTTAGAGTAATATGGGATTAAAATGGAAAGATGTGAATCAAGAAATATGACATGGAAATAACATACAGTTTGTTTCCAAAGGATACAATGTTAATATAGGTGCAATGTAACAGGCTGGTGCAACTTAGCCTTTGTGGGTGCTTAATGACCATACCTGGCACCCATACCAATTTGACCCAGGGGCCTGGGAGATAACTTTGTTCCTTGCTCTCAGAGGTCAACCAAGTCTTAGGGGATTATGCATGGGGGCATCTCCTGAAAAGTCCTGCAGTGGTGGGTCACCAGTCTTCCTGTTCAGGGAGGTCTTGGAAAGCCACTAAGGGGACTTCATCCAGTGTCCAGTATATAAAGAAGAAAGTCTGTTCATGCTTCAGAAAAGGAAGCCTGGTCTAGCAAGACATGATTTTGTCTTCAAGTGGATGGAACTGATGGATGAGGAGCTGAAAGGAGCAAGGGGTTCCTACCTCCCCACCCAAGAAAAAACCCCAAGAGACCCCTGAGGACCAGATCCTCAACTGACCTCAACAAAACAAAACCTTGGTTAATATGGCCTAACTGTGTGGCCTTAAGCATCCAGAAAGAAAGTACAACCAGAAATAAATAATAAGACCTGAGATAAACTGTAATGCAGACATAAAACTTGAAATCTTAGTAAAAAGACAAAAAGAAAAAAGAGAGCACTGTTGTTTGGCCTGTCTTCAATTCTTATAGCAGGTACATCTGCTCTGTGGCTGCCTCTGCTTTTGGCATTCCTCAAGGACATGAGACACAGCTTTTTAATTATTATTATTAAACCTTTTCCATGGGTCATACATCATTTCTCAAACGAATCTAGAGTCACTATCCTTTCCATGCCCCCCACCCCTCTAGAGTCCCTGCACTCTGCCATACATGTCCTGCATCTTTTTCTGAGTCTTTCCAGAGTTTTTTTTAAGTTCTTTTGTTGTTGTTCTTGCCAACTTGTACTGATACAGCTTTTGAACCTTCCAATGTGGAGTGAGGACTGCTGAGATACCCAGCTTGTGAACTAAGCAGATAATGGGAAGTCAGCCTCATCAGAATATGGAGTGCCATTGTTGGACAACCTTGACTGTATCATGGAGGCCAGTGTAGGGGGATTAAGACAGGATGCATGCTTACTGGACTTCATTTGGGGGACTATGGTAGGGAAAGACCCCAATGTGGAGCACAAGTGCAGGATTGATGGTTGTTTGGGCTTGCCAAGGAGAAGCCTTCGAGCACTTCCTTAAGGAAAATATGACATATTTTAGGAAAAAAAAAGTCTTCCAATTCAAGTGGTATGTGTATGTATGTATATATTTATGTATATATATATATATATATATATATATATATATATATACTGAAGCAACACAAGTAAGAGAGAACAATAACAACAAAAGAACTGGAAAAATAGTTAAAATAATTTTAAAAAATTAAAAGAAAGAATACATATATGTGCAGCTGCAATTATAAAATTATAAAACTTGAGAAGACTCTGTTGAGAAACACTGAAATTTGAGACACAGTCATTTATTGACCAGTTATAGAGAGCATCTCTAAGAAAACAACAGAAATACATTCAAAGCTATGCATATAAATTGAATTTAAAAAACTTTTGAATAATAGTACATTCTGTGTCAAGCCAAAACAATGTTGGGCAATTTTTTAAAGTAACATTTCAAATGTGTTGTGAGTTAAAAGACATAAAGTTGTAAATGATCCTTAATTCTTTTACAAGCATATGGAATGGATTTCATTTTGGCCTCTTCATCTGCATGTCACTATAGTTTGTTCACATTTGCCCCTGTCTCTCCTGTCCCTCCTCCACTGCCCTCATTGATTCCTCTTCCTCATTCTATTGACATATGTCTCCTATTTTCATGTTACATATATATTGTGGTGGTTTGAATGAGTGTCGCCCATAGGCTTTAAGTATTCAGACATTTCTTTCCAGTTGGTGGCACTGTTTTTGGAGGTCTTAGAAGGTGTGGCCATGCTAGAGGAAGTATGACACTGGGGGCAGGCTTAGTGAGTTTAACAAGCCTCATGGTCTACAGTCGTTCTCTCTCTGCTCTCTGTTTCCTGTGCTCTTTGCGAGATGTGACCCTCAGCTTGCTGCTCCAGATCAAGCCGCCATGCCTCCCACCACGATGGACTCTAATTCCCTGGAACCATAAATCGTAAGCTCAAATAAACTCTTCCTTTTATAAGTTCCTTGTTCATGGTGCTTTACCACAGAAACAGAAAAGTGACTAATATAGTTAATTGGTACCAGAGAGTGGGCTGTTGGCTGTGAAGAACCTGACCATTTGGATGTTTGGAGAAATGTGGAAGACTTTGGAACTTTGGGCTAGAAAAGCTGTTGAGTACTGTAAGCAGAGCTTAAAGGGCCATTTTAGTAGAAGCCTGGAAGAAAGCATGGCTGCAAAAAATGTAGTTCCAGAGGAAAATAAATACTTAGGCAGCAACTGGGATATTTTGATAAAGAGTCTGGCAGCAGTTTGCCCACAGCCCAGATGCTTGCCTGATGCTAATTTGAAAAGCAATGGACTGATGTCTTTGGTGAAGGATATTTCAAGACAGCCTAATGTAGAAATGGTGGTGTTGCTTTTAATGGTGAATATTATACAGATCTACTGTGAAAAAGAGCAAATGGGGCAGAAGGAAGTGGAGAATGTACAGTTTGGATCTGGAAAGTACACTAGGAAGATTAAAGGTGTGGACAAGGCATGTGAAGGAGAGGCTCCCTTTTATAAGGAGACTAAAGTAATTAAGGAGAGGCCTAGATATTTACAAGTAAACAATGGGAAAGGTGAGATTAAAGTGATTAAGGAGAGGCCTCCAGATTTACAAGTAAACAACAGAATCAATACCTTCAAGGCAAGACCACACCCAGCTAATCCTCCAACAAGTCCAGGGCAGAGAAAAATTGCAAATGTGGTTAAAGTAGGAGAGATTCCATCCCAAACTTGCAGCCAGATTTGGCAATTTCATTCACGTGGTGCTGGCTTTAGAGGCATAAAGTTTGCAAGAGTGAAGGGGTCATCAGTTCTTCCTCCACAGTTTCAGAGAGCAGCAGAGGCCAGACAGAGTGCAGCAGAGGTGTCCCTGCATAAAGAAGGCCCTGATAGGCCATTGTGTGAAACTGTGAATGTGAAGCCTGGTTGGCAGCGAAGACCCCAAGAAGTCATTCGAGATGCCAGACCTGTGAGATATTTGCCAAGGAGAGCTGCATATAGGGAGTGGTACCGGCCTAAGAAAGAGATGTATGTTGCAAGCAAAGCTGGAAGAGCTGAGCCATCTAAGCCCTTTGGAAGTCAAGTCCCAGAAGTCACACATGGAGCTACTGGACTTGGTTTTTGCCCTGCTGGTTTTTGGTCTTGTTTTGGTCCAGTA
Organism: Rhizomys pruinosus; assembly: GCA_009823505.1. Lineage (NCBI taxonomy): Eukaryota > Metazoa > Chordata > Mammalia > Rodentia > Spalacidae > Rhizomys > Rhizomys pruinosus. Next base: position 1,751,409 of record VZQC01004415.1, read on the forward strand.
TTTCCTCACTATGCCTCTATTCCTCCCTTTTGGAATGTGAATGTGTATTTGGTTCCACTGTATGTTGGGAGTATGTACTTGCCTCCTTCTGTGGTTAAACATGCACCTATGGCTTCATGGGGTTTGCCCTATGATCAGTTGACTGAGGAAGAGAAGACTAGGGCCTGGTTTACTGATGGTTCTACATGCTCTACAGGCACCACTCAGAGGTGGACAGCTGCAGCATTACAGCCTATTTCTGAAACAACCCTAAAGGACACTGGTGAAGGAAAGTCTTCACAGTGGACAAAACTTCGGACAGTGCACATGGTTGTGCATTTTGCCTGGAAGGAGAAATGACCAGAGGTTCGATTATATACTGATTCATGGGCTGTAGCCAATGGTTTGGCTGGATGGTCAGGGACTTGGAAGGAGCATGACTGGAAAATTGGTGAGAAAAACATTTGGGGAAAAAGTATGTGGATAGAGCTCTCTGAATGGTCAAAGGATGTGAAGATACTTGTGTCTCATGTAAATGCTCATCGAAAGGTGATCTCAGCAGAGTTTAATAATCAAGTAGATCGGATGACTCATTCTGTGGATAGTCAGCCTCTTTCTCCAGCTATCCCTGTTGTTGCTCAATGGGCCCATGGAACAAAGTGGTCATGGCGGCAGAGATGGAGGTTATGCATGGGCTCGACAGCATGGACTTCCACTCACCAAGGCTGAACTGGCTACAGCTGCTGCTGAGTGCCAGATTTGCCAACAGCAGAGACCAACATTGAGCCCCCGATATGGTGCTATTCCCCGGGGTGACCAGCCAGCAACCTGGTGACAGGTTGACTACATTGGACCACTTCCACCATGGAGGGGACAGCGTTTTGTCCTTACAGGAATAGATACTTATTCTGGTTATGGATTTGCCTTTCCTGCATGTAATGCTTCTGCCAAAGCTACCATCCAGGGACTTACAGATTGCCTTATCCACCATCATGGTATTCCTCACAGCATCACTTTTGACCAAGGAACTCACTTCATAGCCAAAGAAGTGAGACAGTGGGCCTATGCTCATGGTATCCACTGGTCTTACCATGTTCCCCACCACCCAGAAGCAGCTGGCTTGATAGAATGATGGAATGGCCTCTTGAAGACACAGTTACAGCATCAATTATGTAGCAATACCCTGGAGGGCTGGGGCAAGGTTCTCCAGCAGGCAGTATATGCTTTGAATCAGCACTCACTATATGGTACTGTTTCTCCTATAGCCAGAATTCATGGGTCCAGGAACCAAGGGGTGGAAGTGGGAGTGATTCCACTCACTATCACCCCTAGTGACCCAGTAGGAAAATTTTTGCTTCCTGTACCCATGACCTTGTGTTCTGCTGGTCTAGATGTTTTGGCTCCAAAGGGGGGAGTGCTTTTGCCAGGAGCTTACAGTTAGGTGATTGGCCTGAGTCTCAGAAGAGATTTTGGACTGTAGACTTTTGAATGGCATTGAAACTGGTAAAGACTATGGGGACTTTTAAGATTGGACTAAATGCATTTTGCATTTTATATGGTCAGGAGCCTAAGGGAGCCAGGGAGTGGAATGTGGTGATTTGAATGAGTATCCCCTATAGGCTTTAAGTATTCAGACATTTGTCTCTAGTTGGTGGCACTGTTTTTGGAGGTCTTAGAAGGTGTGGCCATGCTAGAAGAAGTATGTCACTGGGGGCAGGCTTAGTGAGTTTAACAAGCCTCATGGTCTACAGTCGTTCTCTCTCTGCTCTCTGCTTCCTGTGCTCTTTGCAAGATGTGACCCTCGGCTTGCTGCTCCAGATCCAGCCGCCATGCCTCCTGACACAATGGACTCTAATTCCCTGGAACCGTCAATCATAAGCTCACATAAACTCTTCCTTTTATAAGTTCCTTGTTCTTTGTGCTTTATCACAGCAACAGAGAAGTGACTAATACATATATGTATTATTATATGTGTATATATACACATATAGTTCATTAGACCAGAAAATGACTCTGCATAAAAGAAAACAAGCAATATTTTATCACTCTTTATTCCATTACCTTTTCCCCCTCTCCACTTGCTTTAATTTCCTCTCATATTATGATTTGTTTTATGTATATTTTTATTGAAGTTTTGTGCATTTCATACAAAATATCATAATTTTTATACCCTTTCCCACACCTGTAACTTCCCATGCCCCCCAACCAGATTCCATGCATTCTGTCATATATATTAAGCTCTATCAAGTCAAGTTAGTATACCCAGATGTTCTTCAGTACAAGTTCATCCAGCAGTCCAGGCAGCCTATTTCAATCCCTTATTTCAAGAAGACTAACTCTGTTTCACCTGGCATTATTCAGCTGCCAGTCTATGGCTAAGATTGGGGCCTGCTGCCTATTTCTCAAGTTCCTTGGTGGGTTTTTCTTTCTTTATGTTTACATGGGTCTTGTGCATACTGACACCATTGTTGTAGGTTCATATTACCAAGATCCCAGGAACCTGTAAGTCTATTTTTCCATATGTTTATATACCTCGTCCTCTGGCTCTTACAATCTTTCTTCCTTCTCTTATGCAATAGGGTCTCTGAGCCCTGCATGGGTGGTGTTTAATATAGGAGTCCTGTCTAGGGGCCCATACCCTGTAGACTTATTTTCTGTGCTTTGGTCATTTGTCCCTTTTGTGTTCATTATTCTTTGTTGCAATTGATGAGAGTTGAGTGAAGGATTAATATTCTTTGTACCCCATGTTCGACTCTGTTCTGTGAACATTGGGTGTATAGGTTCCTTTCACAGACACTTACTCTCTGTGACAAACTGTAGAACTCTATAATAATATCTCTCTGTTTCAAAAAAACCTTCTTTGTTGAGTGGTGACCAGGGTACTTAAAATATAAGAATCCATATTTAGAATATAGAAAAATTTACACTTGTCTAGGTATATGACAGCCTTAGGGGTTTTTTTTTTCTATGATCTATAACTTCTCCAGCCATGTGTATTTGGCTATGATTACAGTACCATAGATTAGTTCCCTCCATTGACTGGGCTTGAAGTCTAATTAGGCAGCAGTTGATTACTCCCAAGATAAAAATGCCACTACTGCCTAAAGGTAGCTTTCTGTGCTGGTTATTTTTTGTGGTTATTAGGCGTTAAAGATAGGGCTAGGCCATCAATTAATGTTCTCCCTTAGCAGCTTCCATTGTAACTTCATAAACTATGAGAGTTAGCCTTCAGGAATTTGAATACCATGTCAGTTCTAGCTCTACTGCGCCAAGTTCTGTGGTCTGAAATATGTCCTATCTTCAATAATAGGGTCTTGGATTATCTTCAATAATCCAGGGCTCTATGGCAATAACCTCTGTAAATTTGAGAGACCGTTGGACTACCTTGGCCAATAATTCCAAGGGATGATTTTCCTGTATTTCACTGTTTCTTGTTATATAGCCTTTAGCTATACACATAGATTCATATTTTATACTGCAGAAATATATTATTTTCTTCCTTAGAAAGCAATTGAAAAGAAATCTCTTTCTATTTTTTATGTATATGAGTGTACTGTCTGCATGTAGGTAGGTGCACCCCTGTCATGCAAAGCTTCAGATGTAAGAAGAGGGTGTCAGATTCCCCTGGAACTATAGTTAAAGACAGTTCTTAGCTGCCATGTGGGGGCTGGGAATCTAACCCAGGTCCTCCCAAGAGCAGTCAGTGCTCTTAACTGCTGAACCATCTCTCCAGCCCCGTAAATTTCTATTTTTATAAGACAATCAGTAAATGATATTTTCTTATATTAGCCTAACAAATGCAGAGTGCTTGGTAGTGTCAAGTAAAAGAATTAAGAACATGTATGGCTGTGGTGTTAATAACTGAAGGTCACAATAACTAAGGGTATATGTTTCAGTATGATATCATATACAAATTCAGTATGATGTCTTCCCCTATTATACTGTGTCCTTCCTACTTTAAGGTGATCCTCCTCACACTGCTATCTTTCTAGCTTTCTCAGATCTCAAGGTAAGCACATGAATCTAAAGTGTTGTGGCTAAGATCTGCATAGGAGAGAAAACATTGTGCTTGTCTTTCTGGAACTGGGTTTCATCACTCATAATGATGTTTTACAGTTCCATCCATTTTCTTGCAAATTTTATGATTTAATTTTTCTGTAAACCTGAATAATATTCCATTGTGCATACGTATCATATTTTTATTATCCATTCATCAGATGATGGACACCTAGGCAGTGTCCATTTCCTTGCTACTGTGGGGAGAGCAACAGTGAATATGGATGTGCAATTTTCTCTGTAATTGGATATAAATAGCTTGGGATAGGTATGACTGGTCATATGCTGGATTCACTTCTAGGTCTTTGTGGAAGCTTAGGACTGATCATCAAAGTGAGCACTGCTTACATTACCACCAGCAGTATTTCCCTTTCTACACATCTAAGCCAGCATTTGTTTTCATTTGTATCATTAAGGATGGCCACTCTGATATGAGTGAGATGGAATCTCAACATACTTTTAATGTGGAATTCCTTATGGTTGTGAACACTTTTTTTTTTTTTTTTTTTTTTTTTTTTTTGGTCTTTTCAAGACAGGGTCTCCTTGTAGCCCCAGCTGTCCTGGAACTCACTCTGTAGACCAGGCTGGCCTTGAACTCACAAATATCAGCCTGCCTCTGCCTCCAAAGTGCTAGGATTAAAGGCATGCGCCACCACACCCAGCTATGAACACTTTTTTTAAAAGACACTTACTAGCCATTTGTAATTCTTCTTTTGAGAACTAATTTATTTCCATAGTACATTTTAATTGAATTTTTCATTTTTTTAATTTAGTTTTTGCATTCTTTGTATATTCTTCTTACTAATCTATCAGCTGGTAAATATTTTCTCTCATCCCATGTGATCCCTCTTCACTTGATTAACTATTTCCTTTGCCACACAGAAGCTATTTAGCTTCATGAAATCTCATTTCTGGATTGTTGTTCATATTTCTTGTACTACCAGAATCATATTGAAAAAACCATTACTTCTGCCTGTATGTTATAGCATATACTCTACTTTTTCCTATAGAAGTTTCAAGGTAAGGTCTTATATTGGAGTTGAGTTTTATGCAAGATGAGATCAGGATCTAGTTTCATTCCTCACGCTTATGTCCAGGTTATGCTGTATCTGCATCCAACCTGGCTTCTTTGTCAAAAAATCAGGTAACTGTATTTTTTTTCTCATCACAGGATAGTCTTTATTCTCTTTTTTAAAATATATATTTTATACAAGATTATCAAATGTAGACCTGTGTCCCCCACCCTATCCCCCCACCCCACCAAAGCTCATGTATTCTGCCAAACATGCTTTTCATCTCTTTCTCAGTCTTTCTCGATATTCTCCATGTGGAAGCTGACTGTTTTGAGCAGAAGTTCACTATTTCAGTCAGTTCTTTGATGTAGTCCTTTCTGTTGTTGTTGTTGTTGTTGCTGTTGTTGTTGCTGTTGCTGTTGTTTCCAATATGCATCATTTCCAACTGTTTGGACAGAAGCTCAAGGGGCCGTGCACTAGAAATACTTACAACTAGGTAATTGGCACTAACATCCACAGATGAGGGATACAATTCGTCGTTTGTTTTTCTACTGGTAACTGTAATTATATGGGTCTACTGTTCTATTCCATTGATCTGTGTATCTACCTTTGTGCAGATACCATGCTGTTATTATTACTACACTTTTATAGTACAGTGTGGAATCAGGTATAGTGATGACTCTTACAGGATTCTTTTGATCAGGATTTCTTTTGTTATTAATATTTTGTGATTCTTCATAATTTTTTTCATCTTGGAAGAAAATCCTGTGGATTCTCTTGGGACTTAATTGAATCTATAAATTGTTTTGGGTAGGAAAATGGTTCAAACAGGGAGGGGGGTGGGGGATAGTGAGGTGTTGAGGAAGTGCAGCAAACAAAATGAAAGAAGTGGGAGAAAATCACTCAGAAATATATCTGGTCAGTCAATTTCAAAACATAAAAGAGAGACCAAACAAAATAATAGAGGTCACTGAAGTAATGGACCATTAAAAAAATCCAGTGCCAAGTGTGGGACATCTCTACTGGTCACAGATTACAGTTTGGAAATTGTAGAGATGACATTACAGTCTCCTGCCATTCTAGTTACTCATCAGTACTAGTTGGTAAGACCCTTGGATACGAGATGTGGAGAAAATCAAACTGGATGTGTGAGAAGATACCTCCTTGCTGGCAGGCTCTCATGGTGCCATATGGTGCTGTTATGGATGCAAGGGGCTAAAGGCATCAACAACCTACCCAGCTGTGAAAGCTACAAATTATAGGATCAACATGACAGAAAAGATATGCCCATTTATATATTACTGGCATGATGGTTTTGAGGATGCTCACTTCTCTGTATTTGGATTTGGGGATTGGTCTACAAGAGGGAATCCATGCTAATACTATAAATCTGTTTCAAAACTCATGACTGAAGAGGTCCTCGTCTGGGAGGGTGGGAAGCTAAGATAGTTACCTACTTAGTTGAACTGACAGCATCAAGCCAGTCCCTGAGTATCTATGTTTATACTCACACACAAAGGCTGCTCTCATCATTCAACAGGTAAGTTCTCTGTTTTCTTGCAGTAAAAAAGGCCAATGGATGCACAGGATGACAAGAATAAAGGATCCTTGAGGGCTCTGACCTTTTGATCACTCCTTGAGGCTCAGGGAAAATGAAGAAAGAATGTAAACATTCCAGGATGGGGGTGGGGGACTTGAAAATCCTATCTTCCAAGTAAGACACAGACCCAATAACCACCAACACACAGAACCTGTGTATACTGATGTTGGATCTACAGAAGTCAGGCCCTCCAAACCGTCAGTGAAAGAAGTAGACAAGAGTACCAAGGCCTATCACTGACTGTTGATCTATTGGATACCTATAGATTCTGGAAGAAGGTTAATAAGCATGGTACCTATTTGTGTATATACTGGTAAGCCCACCAGGTACTGATGACCAAAATACATAATGTGCATGTATGGAATTGGAAAAGTACACAATTTGCTAATAAATAAATTCTCAACAATAGCAACAACAAAAACAAAAAATGGATGCCTAAAATTACCTAGTTTGCATAACATTAGGAAAGCCTTAGCATTTATCTTCCCAAATCATTTGAAATTTAAGCATGTTGCCATTTTTTTTTTTTTTTTTTTTTCTTTTTAAGATAGGGTCTCCTTGTAGCCCCAGCTGTCCTGGAACTCGCTCTGTAGACCAGGCTGGCTTAAGCATGTTCTCTTAGTAGAGTAAAAAGCTATAATTATTTGTCAACCCAGCTCACATAGCAACTTTACATGTATTAATGATTATATTGTTTTATCAACTCGAGAAGAAAGGCAGGATGTTCCTGGTCTATTAGAAACTTGTGAAAGTGAAATAATCGGCTTGACTTGAGCCAATATTGATCAAGCCCTTCCTCTCCGTGGGGCTCAGGTAGCTTGAAGTTTCACAGGAAGGCCTCTAGGCAGGCAGCCTTTCACTTTGCACTGGCTGCTGAGTAAATCCTTAATTTGCTTTATTGTTGGTAGGGCATAATTATTCTGAGCCTATGTAAAAAATCACAGGGTTAACTTTTAAAAATAATCTATAGAGTTATGATAAATAAAAACAAAATGTTTGTGTTTGTGGAACATAGTTTAAACAATGAAAGAATCAATGTTTTAACTTTATGTAGCTAATGCCTTCTCTTCTATTTCTATTCTTTGTTCTGGTTTAGTAATTGTTGAATATTATTCAGGCACATTTTCAGATTTCACTGTCATAGTCTCTTTTCTGCTGCTAAAACTGAATAGATGGGAATAGGCAGGGCTCTGCAGTTTAAGAGAAGTTATTGGGCAGGCATTACGGAATGCCTACCATTACATAAAAAGCTGGAAGTTCTTGTGTGACCCAGCACTGTGAGGGACAAACAGGACTCCTGGAGCTTGCTGACCACTAGTGTAGTTCCAGGTGCAAAGAGACCCTGCCTCAGGGAATAAGGTAGAGCCTCATAGAGCAGACACCAGATGTCCTCCTCTGGCCCTCTGCATTAACATGACATATGCACCTCTACACACAGGGACAAACACTACAAATACATACCTACATATGAGTATATATATATATATGTAAAAATAATTTAAAAGACTGATTAGAATGGGTAATTACAAATATTTTAGGGGGTGTAGAGATGGCTGAGCAGGTAAAAGCAGTGGCTGCTCTTCCATAAGACCAGGGCTCAGTTGCAAAACTCACATGGCAGCTAACAACCTTCTCTAATTGCATATCTAAGTAATAGATGTCCCCTTCTGGCCTTCTGGAGCATTGTGTGATACAGGTGCACTTACATACATGCAAGCACAAAACTCGTACTCATACACATATAATAAAAATAAATAAAATAAATGTTGAAACATTTTAAACATTTTTACTTATTTGGACCACAGAATGGGTGTTGGAGTTAGTTCTCTTCTTCCACCAGGTGGGTTCCCAGGATTGAGTTGAAGTCAGGTTTGGTGGTCAGCTCAGCAGGTAGTAACTTAACAACTAGGTCACAGTTTTAGAATCTAAAAATACAAGATCATAGTGCTAGCCATAGGTGAGGGCCTCTATGCTGCATGCAGGCTCATGTTGTAAGAGGGAAAATTGCTATGTGAGCAGCAGAGATCAAGAAAGAGCCAAGCTCACCTTGGTAACAAACTGGGTCTCTGGAAATGATCCCAACCTAAGGAATGACATCAATGAGAGCAGAGCTCTCCCAACCTAGCTTTAGTTTCCACCTCCTAAATGCTGAAGAGACAACTGAATTTTAGCAGGAATCATGGAATGGACATCCAAGAAGCAGCCATGTGTTTGTGCTGTTTCCTTCTTTATTTGCTGTTATAGGAATTGTACTAATAGATTCGAATTTGGAACCAAAAGAAAATCCTAAAACACTTGTTCCATATCTTTTGATAACATCTACTTTCCCCTTGGTTATAGGCCATTTGAAAATTTTCTGAGATTAGTTTGAAGGTATATTTTAAAGTAAGATATCATAAATTTGTCCAGTCACCTTTTCCTAAGACCTATAGAACAGAAGGAAACCTTTCAAGGGATAGGGTTTTACTCTGTTTAATGTAGCACAGTTTCAACTATGACATGACCTGACAATTATGAATCCTTGAATAAACATCTGTATGATGAAGGGAGGAATAAAGGAATGAAAAACAAGAGAACAGAAATTTCTGTCTTTTTTCAGTTTTGTGAAACTCATCTCTAATGGAATTATTGTAATATTTTGAAGTTATTGGTAGTGGATATTCACATTCTTGCTACATTGCCAATATTATCCAGGCTATTTAAATTCCCATGCTTACACCAGGTCTTCGACAGCAGGGCCTTACCACCTCTCTTCTTGCAGCTATCCCAGTTTACAGGCAAAAAGCCTTTACCTTTGTGGGGGGGGGGCTTGGATCCCCTAGCCAACATCTCCTTGGTAGAATAATCCATTGCTGATATCAGAGCTCTCCTGTATTAATATATTTTGCTTAATTACACAGCTTATAGAGACTTTAGTATTATATTTGGCTCTGAATAGAGAATTATCCTTTCACAGTTCCTATGTTTGTTAGTCAATTAAAGAAAGCAGTTATACTGGTTTTATAAGAGATTATCTCTATAACAGTTGGCTCTAATTTACAATTAGGGAATGACTTCATTACCATCATGTTTTTCTTTGTTCTATGAAAAGGAGGTAAGAAATTCTGTCATATTAAAACTTTGCAGCACCTGGAAGGTAAAGTTCATTAGGACTCATTATAAACAGTTGTTACAAATAGGATCCACAGAGCTGTTTGATGCCTGTAGCAGTCTGAGGCATGTTTAGATGGGGCAACTTCTCTGCTGGTATTTCTTGGTACATCCTGCACAATGAAAAGCTGTATCTTTTTTTTTCTCAACAATTAAGTTGGTGACATTTTGACCTGTGGGAACATACAAATCTTTTCCCATAGTTAGTTTTAAGATTTAAATTGAAAAATTTGACAAAAGGTTTAATATATAACTGTATCCCCCCTTTTTTATTTTAGGCTTTTATTTTTTGACCCATGAATCTCAAAAAGGCAGTTGAAGTACACATACCTATAGGCAGGAATCAAAGTGTAAATTTTCATTAAATTTACCCAAACTGTTTATCATTGACTGTCTGTTGTTAATTTGGAAAGCAAACTTAATTCCTTAAGTTAAAATATCCTACAGGCAAAAAAAAAAGTGTTACAAGATGATACTGTATAACACAAAAATTATAGAGAACATTTGTATACATTAATCCCAAAGTTGTTGTTATACAAATTATAAGTAAAACAAATGTGGACAATTTATATTTCCAATTACCTTAAATGTATTACATTTTTATTAAAACCTTTAACCAATGTTGTTTAATATAGACATTTCTAGTATTACTAAGTCCTAAAATACCATATAATATGTAGACAAAGTTTAGGCAAATTTGGATACCTGTTAAACTAACATCAATTAAACATACATTAATTGAATATAGACCTGTGTCCCCCTCCCAACCCTCCCATCCCACCAGATTCACCGTTTCAGTCAGTTCTTTGATGCAGTCTTTTCTGTTCTTGGTGTTGTTGTTGTTGTTGTTCTTTCCGATATGCATTACTCCCTACAAGAAATGTTTACAACTGGGTTATTGGCACTAGCATCCAAATATGAGGGATACCATTTGTCTTTTGTTTTTCTGGGACTGTTACTTCAATTAACATAATATCTTCTAGTTCCATCCATTTACCTGCAAAGTTCATGATGTTGTCTTTTTCTTTGCACTGCTGCATAGAACCCCATTGTGTAGATGTGCCACATTTTCTCTATCCACTTGTCAGTTGAGAGGTATTTGGCTTGGTTCCAGCTTTTTGCTGTTGTGGACAGAGCTTCAGTAAATATTGCTGTGCATGTATCTCTGCAGTAAGATGAGTTTTGTGGGTATATACCCAGGAGTGGTATGTCTGGGTCAGGTGGCAAGCTCATTTTGAGTCTTCCAAGGGTTCTCCACACTGCTTTCCATAGTGGCTATACAAGATTACATTCTCACCAGCAATGGATGAGTGTTCCTCTTTCCCCACAACCTCTCCAGCACTTGGTATCATTTGTTTTCTTGATCCTAGCCAACCCATCCTAGACTTATCAGAGTGAGATGATATCTTAAAGTGGTTTTAATTTGCAGTTCCCTAATTATTAGTGATGTTGAACACTTTTTTTTTTAAAGATATTTCTCAGCCATTTCTAATTCCTCACTTGTGAAGTCTCTGTTAAGCTCTTTGCTCCATCTTTTGAGTGATTCATTTGTTGCCATTGTCATTTTTAACCATATGGAAAAGAATTTTAGTTACACGTCTCTTTCAGTTTATATAGATTATATAGGAATTTAATGTATTTTCAAACAGAATTTAAGATTTGCTATTTGCACTCTTATTTTAGTAGATTATTTTGAGAGTGTAGGCTTTCTGATAAAAATTTTATTCAAGTTTTACTTATATCCAGATATGCAGTTAAATTTTATTAATTTCTTTTGAAGCTAAATTCCTACCATTTAAATTTTAACACTTTTTGAGTTTATTCTGTATGTCATATTTCTTAGTTTATATATTACCTTCTAGATCTTACTAATTTTGAAAAATATAGTTGAAATATATTGTCATAATTTATGTTTCACATAATTCTCCTTTTGTTGTCAGTAGGTTTTTCTCTATTTATTTTCTTGTTTGATATGTACAAAGCTGTCTTTATAATTTTTGTTTCACATATTTACTTAATATGTAATTTCTCTTTTATTTAAGAATTTTAACTTTAAAGACTATTTTGTTCATATTACTATATTATACATAATACATTATCCATGCTGGTTTTAAATTTGTATTTGAATTTCTTTTTTTTTTCTCTTTCAACTGTGTCTCTGGTAAGTGATAGATAGATAGTTCATCTTTGATTTTGCTTAATCCACTGAGTAGTCTCTGTGTTTGTTGGAAGCAGTTCATCTCTTATATTTACAGAATGGTATTCTTGATTTTAATTATTCCTTACATCATGTTTGTTTTCATTGCTTTTTTCCTTAATTCAAGAGTGCAATTATGCTGTTGTATACTTTATTATTTTTTTCTTCTCCCACTGAAATTCTACTATAATTCTTGCTCATTATTAACTTTCCCTTTATTTCATGACTATAATTATGTGCATTTTTATTTCATGTTTTATGAAAACAAATTCTACCTGCTAAGCTTCTTTACTCCTGGATTGCTTTCTTCTTTCTTTTCAAGAAGGAAAATTATTCCTTTGTCCACTTGCTTCCCTGAACTCTACTTGCACTCCCTGGGAAACTTCTGAAAGGCAATTAATTTATTCTACTATCTCCCAGCCTTGAATAATTTACTACTTTTAGATTCAGGCTCTTATTAGAATTTTCCTTGCAGTATTCCTATTTTAAGAATTCTTGTCTACCTCTTCATTTATACATCATCAGCTAATCTGATTCAATTATGATTATCTATCATGAACTCTGAAATAATTAATTTTTGAGACTTCCTCAGATGGTTTTAGAAGGGTCCAGGAATCACTACACATCATGTTCTTAGAAGTTGTCAGTGCATGATATCATACAGTAAGTTATTTTCAAGTATCTGTAGATACTATTTTACCATCATATAGCTTTGGAACTGCAATCCTTTACAGGTCTACCTTTCAAACTTATTTTCTTTGCAAAATACAGGATTCTGATTCTGTGTAGGTGTTTTTGTTTTGTTTTGTTTTGGTCTTTTTGAAACAGGGTCTCCCTTTAGTCCCAGCTGACCTGGAGCTTGCTATGTAGAATGGGCTGGCCTTGAACTCACAGAGATCAGCCTGCCTCTGCCTCCTACTGCCAGGATTAAAGGTGTGCACCACCACGCCAGGCTCTGTGTGGGCATTTTAAAGTTACTGGTCTTTTTCACTGGAGTTCATGCATTTTGGGAGGGCGTATGTGGGCATATGTAGGCAGATGTTCTATCTCAGTCTTATCTGGATTGTGCTAATCTGTGGATTCAGGTGTTCTTCAGCTTTGGAAAGTTTGCTTTGATTAGTTGCCCAGTTATCCCTTCTGCATCAGTGTCTCATCAATGCTCTCACTCTGGAACTTCTATTTTTGTCTTGAATCTATGCTCAAAATGTGCACATTTCCCTCTTAGTGATGCATGGCTCTCTCTTCCTCTGTTTTTGTTTCTCTCTTTTTTCATTGATGCTTTGTGTATTTCATACATCATTTTCCAATTCAGTTCAGGTGTATATCCCCTTCCCTTCCCCCCACCCCACCCCTATCCATCCCAGATCATGCATTCTGCCGTAACTTTTCTGCATCTTTCTCTGTTTTTTTTGTTTTGTTTTGTTTTCATTTTTTTTAACAATAAGTGATAATCTGTGAGTACAAGCATCCTTCATGTAAAACGAATTTGAGAGCAGTTGTGCCCAAACCCACATAGCTCATGGGTCCCACCATCCAGCAGGGGGGGCTTGTATGTTCAATCAAGTTGATCAAATGAGTGTCCAGTCTATATTGTTGTAGCTTCCTCTGTTTTTAACACATTCTTCCACTTGTTCATTCAAGCCATTGTATTGCTTGTCTTGATGTTATCCATTCAATCTTTAAATATAATATACTCTGCTTGTGACCTATTCAGAAATCAGGATCCAGTCTCCTCTTCAGCTGGTAAGCCCTTTGAACAAGATGCCAGTTCTGTGGGTGCATGTTCACATGCCTTATATAGGAGTCCTCCTGATAGGCAACCTTCTTGTGGCTCACTCAACACAGGACATAGGGAAGCTTCTTAGGATTTGCAATCCACTGACAGTTTCTCGATTTTGCCTTGAGCTTTTTTGTTGAGGCATAAAATATTGACCCAATGGGAAGAAAGTATAAAAAGCATGTTTGGCACACTCTTGCATTCTTGTTTTGACCCCATTGAAAGTGCTGAAATTTAAGCCAGAGTCCTTAGTGGAAAGACGTGGAACATTCAAACCATGACTTTCCCAGAGATCCTTCTAACTTTCTCATTTTAGGACAATAGTTTTCAGGTTTGATGTTATAATGCAATAGTATTTCTTCCTTGTCCAGTATACAGGTTTTGACTATTCAACCACATCTTTGGGCCTCAGAATCTTTATCATTAAAAAAAAAAAACAAAAAAAAACAAAAAAAAAAACTTTACAAGCTCTTCCCCTAATTCAAAGGAATCTTCCCTGTTCTTCCAGCATGCTAATTGGCTCAGCTGTGTAACTGCCATATATTCAAGTGAGACACACCACTCCTTGCATCAACTTTGAGTAAGAAAATTATTTTGGAGTAAAACTTGGCAAAACAACATCTTCCATTGCCAGCAAATTATTCTGCACAATTTTAAAACATTCTGTTTTAGAATTCACTCTCAAAATCAATCCAATTTTGCTTGAGGGAAAGGAAAAAAAAATCAAACCTAAATTGTGGTTATGCATCTGGCATTCTTAATATACATATGAAAACAATAGCTTTGCTAGATGTTTTAAAATATCACACGCGTTTCAAAATATGTGTACATATGGAATTTCTTTTCACTTTCCAAAAGTTAAAATCAAATTATGAAGACATGTTCCCCAGAAGTATGAGAAAAGAAGGCCTGAGAAATTCTCCAGTCATTCTTTCATAGAGACTGGGTCTCCCTCTCCTTCTCATTGTTCCTTTCAGGCCATCTTTAACCACAGTTTCAGCACAGTTGTTGAAGAAGCCTAAAACCAAAGTACCAGGGACATCATCTCAATGTCTTTTAAAGACTGTTTTGGACAACCCTTTGACACTTCTGTGTGCTCTCTGCCTACAGTGTCCTTATCATTCCTTCCTCTCTATATAATGCCAAGGCTTAGTGGTCCTTCAGCTTCCATCAGGACTCTGGATTGTAGTAGCCATAGATGTACAACAAAGGATTAGAAAATTTAAGTTGGATTCACTGGCCTCAAATAGTGTTATAGTTGTGTTAGTAAATAGTCATTTGTATTTATTTTATTTTTTTAAAATAATTAAAGTTGCATTAAAGGTGCAACTTTTTCCCTCTTTTCTATGATTGTAAGCATCCTGAAGGTGGCACCCCTGTTGTCTCTGATCTTGTTAAAGAACAGAATCAATAGACAAAAAAATGATCATTATTTTCCATCAAAAATGATTTCAATATCTGTCTCAGAATTATACCATGCCCAAATCGGAAGCATTAATGCCAGAATCCAAAATATTCATGAATGGATGATCAAGGCAGGCTTCCAAATGCTCACAAACAAATATCAAGTTTCTGTTCTGAACAGTGAGAAACTAGAGCCAAAGAAGCAAACCAAATCACATCCAAATTTTCCTTAACCTGGAAGGGACAACCTATTTGTTGATTTGGTTTGGTTTGGTTTTGCTTTTATTCGGGGAACAGTATTTGCATTTTTTTTTTAACTTCATGATATCCTAGGCTGTAGTTTAAGTGATGGATATAGTGAACTCAATTGTAATGGCTCTATCTCTGCTATTGCTTCTGAGGAAGTACTCTGAATCAGTGTGCTGGTTAGTTTGTGTCAACCTGACACAAATCTAGACATACCTGGGCAGAGGGAAGATCAGTTATAGAACTGCCTTCATAAGACTGGTTTGTGGGCAAGTGTGTGGGACATTTTCTTGATCAGAAATCAAATTCCTTGTCCTATCTCATTGTGGGTGATAGCATCCCTGGGAAGGTAGGCCTCAGCTATATAAGAAAGCTAACAAAATGAGCCAGAATGAGCCAGCAAGCCAGTAAGCAGTGTTCATCCATGATCTCTTCCTTATCTCCTGCCTCTAGGTTCCTGCCATGGCTTCCTTCAAAGATGGACTATGATGTGGAAGTATAAACCAAATAACTCCTTTCCTCCTCAAATTGGTTTTGGTCACTGTTTATCACAGCAATAGAAAGTAACAAATAGCCAGCAAATGAAAGATTAATGGCTAACTCTCTGGGAGAAGTGGAACTATACATTAATATATCCCAGTTGAAGAGTAGTGGGTAGCCAGAGATCACAACGCATGTGCTTCCACATGGAAGGGTCATATTGAGGAAAAATAACAACTATTTACTTCTTATCACTGGCTGCCCACCAACTTTTGAAGCCCTCATCCCTCTTGACACTGCACACAGGAAACTATGGGATCTTAAGAATTAGAATGGGGCTGGAGAGATGGCCTAGCGGTTAAGAGCACCGATTGCTCTTGCAGAGGATCCGGGTTCGATCCCCAGCACCCACATGGCGGCTGAGAACCGTCTGTAACTCCAATTCCAGGAGAACTCCAGTTCCAGGGGAATCCGAGACCCTCTTCTGACCTCCGCGGCATTGCAAGACACGGGTGCACAAACCTACATGCAGACAGTGCATTCAAATAAATAAATAAATAAAATCTTTAAAAAGAATTAGAATAAGCTATTAATTATCACATTGCTATATAGATTTGCAATATAGCCTATAGATTGATGGCTGTTATAGAAGCATTGTAGGAAGAAAGACTCTTGCTCTTCGAAGTCCCCTGCTTCTTTTATTTCCAAGACTAGGTGTAGCTCACCACAGCTATGGAGGATGCTTCAAATGCATAACCAATCAGAATGTGCTTCCAATGTGAGCAAGAACTCTTAGAAAGGGTTTCCTAGAAATTTTCAGAAATGGCTGCTAGATTTTTTTTGCTCTGTTTTTGTGTTTGAGTCTCTTGAGGAAAAAGATAATTACAATGGAACATGGAAAAGCCTGCAAGGTGAAAATTCTGTCTCCTCTTTCCTTCCCTCCATACAAACAAAAGTTGTAAAAAAGGTGAAGAACAACTGTGGTATGTCAGTTGTCTTGGAGTCAAACATGCAATTGAGTCTTTGGGAGAGTTGTGAAAACTTCCAGAGAGCTGGAGGACTCAGGCAGGGAAATTAACTAATTTAAAAGAAAAGAAAACCTTGCGGTAAATGATCTTTCTTTGTCATGTAAGAAAACATGAACCAGACAAAGGTTCAGGGATTTTTTTTTTTTTTTTGGTTGATAGGTTCTATTTTTGTGAGCTTGTATGTAACCGGCTTGGGTGTAGTTGTTATGTATCATTTGCTCAGTATATATGTGGTAAATCCCAATTCTGTATAGCTTGCTAGAAGCAAAAAGGGAGGACTCAGTTTACATTCAAGCTCTTCTTTTGTCTAGCTGGGTGAGCCCTTAGTATGGGAGCCACAAATAGTTGATTTTAGTCCTGGCTCTACCCTCTCTAGTTGAATGCTTCCAGGTACGTTGCTTAAACTTCTGAATCAATTTCCTTACCTGTAAAATGGTGATAATAACGGTGAAGAAGAAAACTAAAATTAATTGAGAAAAACACAAAGCAGTTTGCCTAAGAAAACAGGCCCTGCTTATCTATGAAAACAGCCTCTGCTTATCTGAGGAAACAGCCCCTGTTTGTCTAAGAATACAACTATTTGTCTAACCTTTGCTGTGCTTCTGTAAATATGCTTGCTGCTTAGAATTCTAGCTCATACCCCCCTTCAGATCCATAGGTTAGAAGCTTCTGCGCATGGCCCCTGTTGTGTAAACTCGGCCTGATCAGCAGGCACATAGACAGGTATTCAAGCCCAACCAGTGCCACAGTGGGTCTGGAATGATGCTGGGTTGTCTGTAAATACTCTTTAAAAACTGCTGTCTAGGACTAGGGCTTTGGAAAGGACTTCCCTGGGTCCTTGCCAGTAGGAATTAAAGTTGTGATCTATTCTGTGTATGATGCCTGATTTGAAGTGGCATTTTGCATTATAATAGTGCCTAATACACCTGTGGTAATCATATAATTAATCAGTTTACATGTGCTTGAAGAGCTTTCAGGACAAAGACTCACATATGATAAGGGCTCAATAAATATTGATGATTAATACTAATTTGATGAGCTTAACAGTATAAACTTGAGAACAAAATTTGCATGTAGTCCAGCATATATGCTGAATTATCTTTGATTGCTATGCTAAGGGCAGTGATCTTCAGTTGTTATGCTAAAGGCAATAAAGTACCTCTCTCCTCTGTACTTCAAGATGAGTACATACACACACACACACACACACACACACACACACACACACACACCCCAGAATGTTGAACCCTTATTGCACAGATGCAAATACATGGATTCTCTTGGTAAGCACATATCATGGTAGTGATTTCATTGTTTGAACCTAAGGTGAATTAAAACTGGTACACATTCTAATTTAGAGTAAAAAATAGTAACTTACATGAGTTCTGCAATCCAACAGTTAAATCAGAAGAAGGAACATAATTCTGCTCTCAATTTGTTTCAAATTCTGGAAGCTTACTGTCAAAAGAGACACTATTATAAATGCCACTTGAACTTCCTCACTGTGATCCTTCAAGGCTCAAATGGTTAATCACTATCTGAACTGGGGAAAACACTTCCCATGTCTTGACTTCTTTCTGCTCAGATGCTCTGGCCAACTGCTTACGTTTTAATGGCTGTTGATGACAATTCTGCTCCAGCTGTAATGAATTATACCGATACAAATGCAAAATCCCAGGAGGAAGGAATCTTCCCACAGCCTGGAACATTCTATAAAACCTTTTCAGGAAGCCACAGAATCCTCAAGGACCACTCTAAACAGCACCAGATTCCACAGACACTAGCAGGAGGATCTCTGGTATAGCTCATATAATCAATCCCAGCCAATGTGTCCACCTTCCTCATTCCCTAGAGGAAATAAAATAAGCTATATAAAACCAGAAGTGTTGAAGGGTGAAAGAGAAGATATCACATGGAATGAAGAAAAAGGTCTGTGTGTAGGTGGTGAGAGAGAGAAAGAGAGAGAGAGAGAGAGACAGAGAGAGAGAGAGAGAGAGAGAGAAAGGGGAGACAGTATTCAAACTGCTTTCTTGTAAACATTTCAAGAAGTGCAAAATTTCTGACTAATTTTTATAATATTTATCCATTCCTTCTATATTACTAACAGAAAATGCTTGAAGAAGCCTGTTCCAGGGCAACATATGACCCCACCTATTTTGTTACTGTAGAGTTGCTTGGCTAGTAATTTTTCATCCACAACTGTGATTGCAATAGCTGAGCTAGTTGCTGTGGACAGCTAGCAAAAGCCCAGGGTCTTAACTGTAGCGCATTTTTATAACCTGCTGTAAGGAAGAGGTAGCCGAGATGTGGACAAAAGAGGAATTCAGAGCTTCGAAAGAAATGACCCAGAGACGATCTTTTATTAACTTTCATAGTAGACCTAATACTACCAGCGTGGAATAAACTCCTAGGTTTAGCCACATATACACTTTTTAATGATTCAGGTAAGTCCATTAATCAATGAAGAGACATTCCACACAGATTTGTCTTCACAAAGAGATTTGTTTTCCAGCTGTGGAGACTGCCATCCTTCAGCAACCTTGAGCTATCAGCAACTTCTAGGAGGACTGCCCCTGAAGAGCATGCTCTTCATCTCTGTTCAGCTGACATCCCTGTGCCTGAGGGGCAGTTTGAGCCCACCTTGGGATATAGCTAATGGCATTATCTCCTGAGAACACTTTATGCACATCACTCTGCACCACAGTGTTGCAACTCCCACTCTGGCAACTGAGCTTCCTTCTGCTAACTTCCACCTTTCTTGATGTATAATAAATATTTTGCTCCCCCAAATCCCTTTCAACCCCTCCCACTGGTTACCCCATTCTGGAACTGTATTTGACCCCAACTTCTGAAGATCATTGCTTTGCAAATTAACCCCCAAATCTACAGAGTTCTAGTCCTGTCAGTAGATTGTTGAAACCACCTAAATGAAGTTCATAAATAGAAGCAACATTAAGGTCTAATATATGAAGCTTGGAAAGAAATGATGCATTTCTTTCATTTCTCCCAACTTCAGGAAGATAGTCATCTAGGGGAAGGGAAAATCTGACACTAAATATCCCAAAGACTAAAACTAAAAGTGATCAGAATAAGAGGTTAGAGGAAACAAGATGGAGAGAATAAAGATGCCGGATCATGCCTAGCTTTATGTGGCTTCCGGGGATTCTAATTCAGCTCTCCATCCTCCTGCGGCAAACGCTTTACTCACTGAACTATATTGCCAGCCCAGAAACTGTTCCTTTGACACAGTCTTGTATTACTTTTTGTATCCTAAGTTATAAGTTTAAGGAAAGTCATTAAGCATTTCCTATAAAAATGAGTTTGGTAGGGAATAGAAAACTAAGTCAGAGCAATATTGTTTTTGTGTGCATTGTCTTGGTTATTATTGCTTCTTTGTTAGGCTCCTCTCATTTCCTGTAGCATTTCTCGGCATAGATTCTATATCTCTCCACAAATGCATACACAACCCTTCAGCAGAACCTGCTGCTTGTGATTTGTCTCTTTGGTTGCACAGACCAGAGCACTATGGCCAAGTTAGTGCAGTCAGAGCCTTGGATGCAATCCAGTTGACTGCTGGCATCTTTTAGTGTTTCAAAGAAAACAATGCAATATCACCTAAGAATGTATGTAAGGTAAGTGAGTACAGAGGGAAAGAACTTAACTTTTAGTGCTATGGAATGTTTAGGCAAATAACTCGATTCAAAAGAATTTCATTTAAAAATGTGTCAGTTTTGAAGGATAATAGGTTAAATCATAAACAGATAAAAGAAGACAGGAGGCTAGGAAGTTTAGGAAGTTAGACAGGTTAACAGATGTGGGAAATTATTAAGAACTATTCATGATGAGAGTGTGAAAAATAAGACAGAATAGTAGCAAACCTTTGTATTGTTCAAGACCTTAATTTTTAATGTACTTCAAGCTATTATCTGACTTTCTTCTAACCATACCCTATGAATGGCATTTTTTCCTTTGTAAAATAGTATTCAAAGCAGATACAAAGCTCAGTATTATTAATTGTATCACCAGTTAGGTGAAAACCTTGAAAACTGTGCTTTTTTGGTTCTGAGCTCAAGATCCTGGCGAATGTCTTCTAGTATTGAAGAGAAAGATTGACTTGAAAGAACGGGTTCTTTTTACAACCCAAAGAAAACTTGAAAGAAAACCAAACACTTGGTCCTCAGAAACAAGCCATCTGTTACAGAGTAGAGCAAAATAGCCCAGCATTCACAGGGCCCATGGAAGTCCTGCCAGATTCTGCTGGGCAGCCTTTTTGTTGCAAGCTCTTTAGTTTCTAATTCCTATAAACTGGGAACACTATCAATTGGTTATTGAAGGGAATGGGGTAGTTAGATGGAAAGCAAACACTACAACACATACCAACTTTGTTTTGGCCAAAGACATATCCATGAATTATTTTTCATTTTGTGGAAAGTTGAGTCCTTCATATTTACCACCTGCCAGGGATCTGTGTTAACAAGAGGGGCATGTCACTCAAGCCATAACTTTTAGAGGTTCTTAAGAAAAATTAGGACCTGGAGAGATAGCTTGGCAGTTAAGAGCACTGACTGGTCTTACACGTGACCTGGATTTGGTGCACAGCACCCACGTGATGGCTAACAACCCTCTGTATGTAACTCCAGTTCCAGGGAATCCAACATCTTCTCTGGCCTCTGAGAGTAGCTCACAATGTGATGCACTAACATATATGTAGGTAAAACACTCATATATATTTGTATATAATAAAAAATTAATAGCTGGACATGGTGGCACATGCCTTTAATCCCAGCACTTGGGAGGCAGAGGCAGGCTGATCTCTATGAGTTCAAGGCCAGCCTGGTCTAAGGACAGCTGGAGCTACAGGGAGACCTTGTCTCAAAAACACACACAAAAAATGCAGTTTTAAAAATCTACAAAAACATTTTCACTGTGACAGTAACTCCCATATTTTCTTTATAAAATTGTTTTAATTGAATTTTGTAATTTTTATAATATAATTTGATGGTATTTAGATCCCCTCCTTTACCTGCACCTCCTCTTATTGCCCTCAACCTAATCTAATCTAATCTAATATATATATATATATATGATGTATATATGTGTGTGTATGTATGTGTGGCCTATGAGTCTAATTTTTATGTATATTTCACTAAGTTTTTGAGCATTTCATATAATAGATCTTAATCAAATTTAGCCCCCTCCCCATGCACACTCCTCCATAGCCCCTCCACTAGATTTCATTCCGTCTGTCATATATGTTAATGTCTACCCTGTCAAACATTGTACCAAAATTCATCCACTAGAGTCTAGTAAGCCTATCTAGAGTCACTCCCTTAAAGAAGATCAACTTGCCACCTTGCAGCAATCAGTTGCTGATTTGTGTTCCCAAATGTCTTTCAGTATTGGTCCATAGACTGGAGCCTAATTAACCTATCAAGTGTCCCATGCTTGCAAGGGAAATTATCTTTTCTCGTCCCACAGTAGTCATATTTTGACACAATTTCCTTAGGAGGGGTTGGAGCTATTTCCTCTACTCTCTCATGTCTATGTTGGGAATTCTTCTGGTTTGCACTTGCATGGGATGTTCATATGAGTAACTGACAAGCTGTCCAGAAAACTCCGTTTTCATATGGATATCTACCATGTCTGGCTCTCTATCACTTCTGACTCTTATACTCTTTTTGCCTTCTCTTCTACAATGATCCCTGAGCCTTGGGAGGCAGAAATCTGATATGGGTGTTCTATTCATGGAACATCCTTTTGTTCTCTACATGTTGGCTAGTTGTGGGTTTATATGCTAATTACCATCTGTTGCATAAGAGAACTTTTCTTGTGAGAATTAAGAGATGCATTAATCTATGGGTATAATGATAAGCCATTAAGGGGGAGTTTAATATGATAACTATTTAGTTAGTTCTCGCCTATGTCCTGTGTCTTTTCTAGTGTTAGGTTCCCAAGCCCCATATCAATGTCAGGTATGGACTCCATCCTAGGAAGCAGGTAGTAATCCAATTAAAGAGCCGTTGGTTAATCCCATAATACTTTTGGGTGAGTTTTCTTCCCAGGCCAGTTGTTATTGTAGCTCATGAGTGTCACAGATGGATAAAGTTAGTTTTTCCTTCCAATAGCTTGGATAGCAACTTCCCACACTAAGAACACTAGCCAGTAGAGATGAGGCTCTGAAGCCAACGCCAACTGGATTTCTCCTTGTTTGTTCTACAGCTCATGTATGTAGTGTCTTCTGCAATATAGTCTTAATATCCAGTTCTGGTGGGTAGCCAAGAGCAGGACAGTAGCCAGTATCATTTGAGGGCTCCAGTAGCCTGCATAGGACCTTCTCATATTACCAAAGCTAGTCAGCAGAGATGAAGCTTCTCTGTCAGTGCCAATCTGATTTCCCAATGTTTATTCTATGACTCACGCTGGTAGTGCCTTCATCAATATGCTTTTACCATCAAGCTTTTGCAGGTAACCATGAGCAATGGCATAGCCAGTACTGTTGGAGGGTTCATGCCCTCCACCGTCAACATCTTGCTAGCCTGTGGTATCTGGAGAGGCATTGTCTCTCCTATAACAGGGTAAGACTATTTAAATTGTTTTTATATATGTATATGTATATGTATATGTATATGTATATGTATATGTGGATAGAAGTTTCTAGAGTAGGAGGTTTCCATATAACTTTTTCAAAGGGCCATTAGTGTTGTTTTCTGTAGGAATCATTGCCTTTTAATTACATGCCTTCTGGCATGTAATCCCAGTTTAGGCTGGAAGACATAGAACTCAAGGCCAACCTGAGCTACTACAGTGAGAGGCTATCTTAACAACTACCCCCTAAAAACAAGCAAACAACAAAAAGACATTGTTGTCTTTTAAATTTATTATCTATTAATGTGCATGTAAAAGGGAAAGTGAGAGAGACAGAGAGAGAGGACCATGCTTACCACAATGTACGTATGCGAAGTCAGAGGGCAACTTGTGAAGTCAGCTCTCTCCTCTCTCTTTCCTCATTTATGTAGGTTCTGGAGATTGAACTCAGGTTATTAATGTTCATGAAATGCCTTTTAATGTCTTCTACAACCTACTTCGTAACTGGAGACAATAGACAGTGATTGAGAGGTAGACTCTGGAATCCAACTGCTTGGGTTCAAATATTGCCTCTGCCCTTTTTCTAGATCCAAAAGCCTGAACAAACTGCCAAAGATTATCTACAAAACAGGAATGGAAACAATAGTAAGTTTTACATTGGGAGATTGTGAAGAGTAGATCAATGCCTGGCACACAATAAGCACTATTAAAGTGTGAGCAATTAAGCAGTTATTGTCTGCCATTAGAACATTATTTTGTAAGGATGGTGATAGATTTTTTTCTTTTTTGTTCACTAATGTATCCCCAGGGACTAGATTAGTTCCTGGCACATAGCAAATGCTCAATAAATATTTATTGAACTTGTGAATGAATGAAGAACAAATGCACTGGAAGACAGGCTGTCCTTTTTGTAAGCAGGGCTCTGGCTATAGTTAAGTCACATTTGGCTGCATGCAGACATTGGCTTGGTTAGTTTTCATTTCTCACCCTCCGATCCTCACTACAGAAGCATCTTAATTTGCACATGTTAGAAAATGGACATGTTTTTCTTTCTTCATTTAGTTGTTCTGGTAGCGAGGTTTGTAAGGGGGGGATTAAAGAAGAGATAAAATTTATATTAGGCAAAACCTTCAGATTCTGTAGTTCCGATGATTTCCCCAAGGGTGGAAACTCCATTTTCATGACTGGGTATCCAGGAGATTTGGCCTATGTGGAGCACTGGTGCACTGGGGAGCAAAGGGCATATGATTTAACAAACAGGAGCAGGACAAGGAACTACAGAATGTCAGACAAATGAAAGGTCTCACAAAGCACTCCAGGAATAAATTACAGAACACACAGGCAGGAGGGTAAGGGAACTCCATGATTTTCATAGCCATTCTGCTTTTCCTTCCCAGGATTCTTTCTATGAAATGTTAGAAAAGAAAAATTACAACAAGAAAAAAAGAGTCAATGCTCAGTTTTTGACTACCAAAATAAACTTTTGAATATTGTGGCAGAGAGTGGTTTTATGAGTTTTAAAGCCTTGCTTTTAAGCTTCTAAATACTTGGTCTCAGGGGAACATGGGACATAAAGGTTACACACCAAAGAGCAGATGTGAAAGAACACAAAGTTGACCTGAGTGAGCTTTCCCACCCAACCTCATCCCAGTACCAGGCTAAATTTCTGCAGGCTGTATGAAACACTAAAGCCAGAGTAAAATAGAGTGTTAAGCACACTGAACACACAGAAAGGGGACTGTGGAGTGAGCCCATGCCATTCCCTCTAGCTGAGGGTTGGAATTGCAGAACCTCGGTTCTTATGGTTCACTGGAATGAACCATGCTTTCTTATTGGACTTTGATAAAGCAAGTCAGCCTTGTGTTCTCTTCTGTGGCAAATAAAGAAGTTGAAATTTCTAAAAAAATTTTTACTTGGTATAATTTGACCACGGCCTGAGAGCAGTGTAGATGCAGCAGGAGCCACAAGGCTGTGCCCTCTGAAGGGGAAAGTCTATCAACCATAGCTGATTGGGTGTTTTTTTGTCCCCCTCTGGTGCTCTGACTTCTTTGATAATCTTGGGAAGATTATCCCAACCTCTCAAGTTTGAGGATAACAGATATGCGTTAGGCACATGTTCTACAATGAGCTGTGTCCCAACCTCTTGCTTTCACATACCAACCAACCAGCCAGAGCCCATCCTCTCAATCGCCTCTTTGACTGGGCTCTCAAATCTGGGCAACAACCCACTTGATCTAATCTAGTTCTGGCCAAGTGCCAGATAAGAAGGGCAATCCCTAAATACAAGAACCCATAGAACTTATTCAAACTATCCACACCTAAATCTGCTTCATCCACCTTCCTTGCCTGTTTCTTCCCAGGGAACTGTCATGAAGTGTCCTTCCCTGTAGCACCCCTTTTCCTCTGCCTCCTGAGCAGATGGGCACTTCCCATATAGCCCCCTTACATGATAAGCCCTTTCTCTTGGGAGTCAGGAGGATAGCAAACTATTATTCTACAGGCAGAGTCATTTCCTGATCTGCTGACCTTATTCTACCAAAATAATAAAAATAATATAGTTATAATAAATCCTATATTAAAACATGAAGTGCACTCTAGACCAACAAGCAAATCTCAGAATGAGTATTAAGGCCTGTGGGCAGATAGAAATACAGAACCTGGTAGTTGTTTCTTTTCTCCAGTACTCATACTCAGAGCCTTCTAATGCATGCATGCACAAGTTAGAAAAGGAAGAAAACAATAGAGCCCTAAGTCAATAGAGCCCCAAGGTCAGTGACACAACCTTAAAGTGATTGTGTATATGCTCTGACAAATCTAAGTTTGGCTGAATTGTAATTTCTGACTCACAAGAATTTAGACATTAGTTTAAGTTGAAAAGAAATTGTATTTCCTGTGCTTCTGAGCTTGTGGGCTACAATTTGAATACAGGAATAGGTAGAAGAAAGATTTGGTAACAAATTAAACCAGAACTAAAGAATAAAACTAAAGCAGACATTGGCAAACTCTGGCCCACAGGCTAAGTCCTACTTGGTTTGTAAACAAGGTTTCATTGGAGCCAAGCCATTATCCATTCATACATTTGTGATTATCTAAGGTTGCCTGTCAGGTGTAAAGGCAGGCTGAGGAACAGTGACAAAGACCACATGGCTCATAACACCTGCAATATTTGTTTTGCCCTTTTCAAAAATATTTTTCCAGAACTGGAATGTAAAAAAGAAAAGGCTAAACTGATCTTGTACTTGTACTGTCCTGGTATACAGTTCTTAAATTCTTTTATTTGGAATAAAGTTAGCCCCAGAGTCTGGCATAGGTGGCCTGGTTTTAGATGTTGTAAGAAATACAATGTAAAGGAAGATGAAATATGTCTTACATTGCTAGCTTTTCTCAGAGTTCCTTACATATGGAGGGCAATTTGAATTTTATATCTGGAAAAGTCATATCATAAACCATCTCTGGATAGTCCTCTCTGTGATTTAAAGTGAATATAGTGACTAGATAACCCTGCACTAAAAACTCAAGATCATCCAGGGAAAAGATGTGTAACAGGGCATCACATGAAGACCTTAATTTTGTTACACTTTCTGTATAACTCTGTGCAGGTCTTCGCTAACAGGGAGAGTATCACTTGGCCCATCCACATATGGAGATTTGCAGTTTTGTACCTCAAGGTATGGATGCCATAGACAGAGTCTAGCCAGATGGTTCTAGGGGTAGAGAGAGCTCGGAAACGATTCTAACAAAAAATAGGTCTCCACAAAGAAGAATAATCAAGCCAAAATATAATAGTGCCAGGACTGAGAGAGCCTGATTTATAAAGACTTTGATTTAAGATACACACACACACACACACACACACACACACACACAACTAGTAATTTATATAATTGTTATTTTGTATAAAGTAAGAATTTATGCTCTCAAGGCTTAGTAATCATAATTTCATTTTGCTTTTCTTTTTTTACCGAAGTACTTCAATTATGTTTATCCTCACATACTAACTACACTATTTTTATTTTTGAGAGCATGAGATACACTCACTTTTCATAGTACTAAAATCATGGCTCAAAGTCAACACTCAATGACTAGTTAGGGAGTACTGTTATTTGAAATGTCCAGATGTGAATGAGTGTGAATTATTGAAATAACTTAAGAAAGGTTTAAGCTACAAGTGACAGTATGCTTGACTAATTAGACTCATTGGAGAGATAGTTTTACTCTATGGCAATAAACGTGAGTGTGGATGTAGAGTGCCTGGGGCCTAGCAGTGTCAGGCCAAGATGTCAAGTCTGATAGCACCCAGCCATTCAGCTTTCCCAGAGCACTCACCTTCACTTCAGCATCTGAAAGCATTTCTGTTCCTGTGGAAAAGAAAAGTGAGAAGCACAGCTTCTGCTTCATCTTTACTTTAATTTCAAAACCAAGAACCTTCCTTGAAGGTTCTCTGGTTGATTTTTAAAATTTGAATATATTTTATTAGTTCTTTGAGAATTTCTTAATGTAATCTTATCATATTCACTCCCCATCGAAACTCCTCCCAGTCCCACCTCTCATCCTTATCTACCCAACATGGTATCCTTTTTAATAAAATGAAAGGAAAACTAAAACTTACATTGAGTCAGGTTTTTGGGGGTGTAGCCATCAACTGGAGCATGGTCCACCATTCAGGTACCAGACACTTAAAGAAGGCTGACTCTCCCTTTTCTAGCAACTATCTTTTGTCAGTAGCTTCTTCGTTAGTGGGTACATCAACTTGGCTTGAGCATGTTTGTGAATGCTGTCATAACCATTGTAAGTTCCTATATGCAATTGCTCAGCTGTGTCCCAAAACACTGTTACCTTTACTCATCTACTGCCTCTGACTTTTATAAACTTTTGGATACCTCAGTGAACCCTTAGCCATGGGAGGATAAAGTATAATATAGATGTCTGATTTAGGGCTGCCTATTCTAGTCTCATTCTCTGCACCTTGATCAGTGGTGTGTTTCTGTGTTAATCACCATCTATTGCCAAAAGAAGCTTCTGTGCTGAGGGATGAAAGGTGCACGAATCTATGTCTATAACAAGTCATTAGGAGTCAGTTTAAACCTGTGCCCATTTATCAAAATAATAATAATAATATGTTCTCCCCTAAGGCCTGCAGCCTGTCTAGAACCATCTCTACTTGTGGGTCATGACCTGAAGTTGGTTATGTATAGACTCCTCTGCCAAAAGTTCTAAGCAAGAAGTGTCAACAATCCCCTTGGCCTGCTGGGGAATTTCGTGGTCCAGCCGTGAACAAGGGGGTGAGAGGTGCAGAGGCAAGATACAGACCCTGAGAATCACAGACAGAGGGCGAGCTATCACGGACTTGTTTATTGGGGGGCAGGGTTAGGGTTATATACTGTTCGCATTCCCTCTCTCCTCTTAGTGCAGTCCTGGTGTAGCCTCATGATTGGCCCAGGTCTGCAAATCAGCTGCTTATATGCTCTCGCCTGCCTAGGGCAGGTTAGTTGATGAGGGATAAGCTCTGTGCATGCGTAATTCTCAGCATACTGGCTACTACAAAGAAGTGTACTTCCTGTCTCTCCTGAGGAATGTTCAGGAGGGAAGGGGAAAGCTAATGGCCTTTGGGAAGCTACTTCTGCTAGCTTTCTTCAAGATGCAGAGGTAGTTAACTAGGTATTCTTGGGTCCACCTCCTCTATGCTTGATTCCACTAAGTACAGTTCAAAATTCTCATAACTCCAATTCCAGGGGAATCTGATGCCCTCTTCTGACCGGCATTGCACCACATGGGTGCACCAACCTACATGCAGACAATACACTCATACACATAAAAAAAATTAAAAAATAAACAATTGCATGTGACACGGGCGGCAGCCACGGCCAGGGAGCTCTATGGGCCTTTCCTGCTCGCTGCTGGTGTGTGGCCCAGTCCAGCGAGCCAGGGTGTCTGGAGTGTTGTCTGAGTCATCCTGGCCCGGCCTTGGCGCAGGGCTGCGGCAGGCGTCTCTGTTGGAGGGAGTTGCGAACTTTGAGCTGAGGATTCCAGTATGGACAGAATAGCTTATGATGCTTTCCCCTGCTCACCATTTCCGAGACACTGAGCGGAAACCGGAATACCTCCAGCCAGAGAAGTGCATCCCGCCTCCCTACCCTGGTCCATGTGGTTTATCCGAGATGGCTGTGGCTTCGCCTGTGCCATTGTCACGTGGTTTCTGGTCCTGTATGCAGAGTTTGGAGTCTTCTTTGTCATGCTGATTCCATCACAAGACTATACGTACAGCATCATTAATGGAATTGTGCATAACCTGCGGGCCTTTTCGGCCCTGGCCTCCCACTGCCAGACCATGCTGACAGACGGACCCCAGGGCGGTGCTCAAAGGAAATGCCACTAAAGAGTTCATTGGGAGCCTTCAGCTGAAGCCTGGGCAGGTGGTGTACAAGTGTCCTAAGTGCTGCAGCATCAAACCAGACCAAGCCCACCACTGCAGTGTTTGGAAGCGGTGTATTCTCAAGATGGACCACCACTATTCCTGGGTCAACGACTGTGTTGGCGAGAACAAGAAGTACTTCGTCCTGTTTACAATGTATATAGCTCTTATTTCCTTGTACGCCCTCATCATGGTGGGATTCCACGTCCTGCACTGCTTTGAAGAAGACTGGACAAAGTGCAGCTCATTATCACTGCCCACCAGGGTCATCCTACTCATGCTGTTGTGCTTTGAGGCTCTGCTCTTCCTCATTTTCACATCAGTGATGTTTGGAGTCCAGGTGCACTCCATCTGCACAGAGGAGACAGGAATAGAACAATTGAAAAAGAAAGAGAAAAGATGGACTAAAAAACCAAAGTGGATGAACAGGAAAGCTGTTTGGGGGCATCCTTTCTCTTTAGGCTGGGCCAGCCCCTTTGCCACACTGGACCAAGGGAAGGCAGACCCGTACCAGTACATGGTCTGAAGGACCCTGACCAGCATTGCCACTCAGGCTTCACGGCACCATCCTTTCTGCTCTCATGAATGCTTAGACCGAAAGCAAAACAAAGCAACTACTCTTAAAAGTTTTTTATGTCTCCAGTAAAATGGCTGAGCATTGCAGAGAAAAACAAAAACAACAACACAACATGTTTTATTTTTTAATAAATCATCCTTTTTTTTTTTAATTTTTTATTTATTTCTGTATGTGTATGAATGTACTGTCTGCATGCAGGTCTGTGCACCCGTGTCGTGCAATGCCGCGGAGGTCAGAAGAGGGTCTCGGATTCCCCTGGAGCTGGAGTTCTCCTGGAATTGGAGTTTCAGACGGCTCTCGGCCGCCATGTGGGTGCTGGGGATCGAACCCGGGTCCTCTGTAAGAGCGGTCGGCGCTCTTAACCGCTAGGCCATCTCTCCAGCCCCAAATCATCCTTTTTTTTAAACAACGAAAAGTTGCTTTTATTTTTTTTCTAAAATCACTCCTCTGGCCTCTGTCTCCTCTCTGCTGTCTGTCAGCGTGACTAATGTGGAGGGTGCTGCCCAGGCCTTGCCCCTTCTGCTAATCAAGTAGCTCTGATGCTGTGCATGGATGAATTGGCCCAGTAGGAAAGCCAAGGAGAGCCCTGACCTCCTGCCCATGAGGCAGCACTGGCCCCCACAGGACTCGGGCCCTCAGCAAAGATGATGCGAGCTCATTGAGGCCTAAGCAGGGTAGGATGGGGGCTGGAGCCTTCAGAAGGGCCGTTGCACAGCGGCCTCCTCCCCAAGTGGACACAGTTTGCCTCATTCTCAAAATTGATTGTCTGCCTTGTATTTGATGGGCTTGGGTGTGTGGAGTGATCTGGGGAGAGGTGGGGAGAGATGAAGGGGTCTTTGTATTTTGAATTGGCAATTATGACCCATCCTTATTTGGAAGACTATGAAGGAAAGATGTTTTCTAGTCTAAAATGCCATAATCAATCAAAAGAGGAAAAACATACAATTTGAGGTCGACTACATTTTCCTATCTTACAACTATTTCCTGCCCCAGTTCCCTCCTTTTCTGAGTAAGATGTCAATCAAGCCATGTTGATTCTGAGTAAACAATCCTCATTTTTTACTGTCAGTGTTGCCTAAATAATGCAGTATAACAACTATTTCATACCACTTAAAGTATATTGGGTCTAGAGGTAACCTATAGTTGATTTATAGTTTTATGGGAAACTATGCATAGATTATATGAAAACTCTACATCATTTGTGTACAGGATTGAGCTCCCTCTATGGGTATCCATGGGGGAATTACAGAGATTTTCTCTCAGACACTGAGGAAAGAGTTTGTGCCCCAGACACTGAGGAATGTTTGTTTTCTTTTGAAATGAATACAGTATTCACAGAAATTTGAATTAAAGTCAGACATTTAAAATATGATTTCTGAGATATTGACATACTAATTAAAGATGCAAGTACCATCAATTTATCTTTCTATTAAATATAAAAGGAAAATAGAAGTTTACAGAAAAGTACAACAGTTAAAATATTCGATTTTACTTTACAAAATCAATACATTAATCATGTTATTTTAAAATAAAGTCATAAAAAATAAGATAAAAATGAGGTTTTGTCATTTGAAGGGATGATAGAATACAGAAAATTTGTTAAGGCAATAGTACCTTTCTTCCCATGAAATCTAGAGAAGATCTTCCCATGGCTTCACAGCAGGGCACAGACAGACTGAATATCTGGTCTCTGTTAGCTAGACCTTCCTACCTGGAATTTGGAGTTGCTAAATGAAAGGAGGAGAAGGATGTATTCATTGTAGATGTGAAAGCAACCAGTGGTCCAGGGCTCTCCAAGTATCAGGAGTGTCTTCTCCAGACTCTTCTTCTTAAGAGAGAAGCTTGTTATGTTTGTAGTACTCTTTCTGGAAAAATTCTCTTTGTTTAAGGTGCTTAGACTTGCAAAAAAGGCCCTTGAATGACAGTGTAGCTATTGGTAGACAGACACATTTCTGTTTGCAAAACTTGCCAAATAGTGTTTATGAATTTGTATCATAAAAGCTGTGTGCCCCGTACTTACTAAAAGCTAAGATTGCTCATAAAATAATAGCAGGTCTTAAAAAGAAGAAGAGAACTACAAATAGTCACCAGATCAGCATTTTGTAATTATAGTATAAACAAACTTCTTTTACTTTTATGGCTTGTTTGTGCCTTTCTTTCATAATTCCTCATTGACTAATAGGTTTGCCTATTGACCAGTACCATACATAGAATGTGTTTCCTTTTATTCACATGTCCCTGGTTGTTACTAGTCAAAACATTAACAGAGAAGAATTCCCTGTCCAACCACCACGAATTCACATACAAAGAAAAAGCAGTTTCAATCTAGCTAGAGAAGACAAGCCCTTATAGCTCAGCTTTATGCACACTGGTGATGGGAACTAGCCTCTTGTCCATAACTGATTGGCTCACATATAGTTATTTAGATAGCAAATAAAACATTTCTAGATAGGGAGCTTCTGATCTGATTCTAGTCTTAGACCAAGTAAATATAAATGAGTGCCAACTCAGAGATGTGAATCTCTACTATCTCAACTTCATAACGCCCTCTGCATTAGCAAAATTGTGAGTGAAAATTCATTTTCTTCTATCTTGTTTACTATACAATTACATGGTTTAAAGAAGATGAGATTTCCAAACTGTTAGGATTATAACGTTACTCAAATCATTCCCTGAAAACCTTAACTATTCCTTCCACCAAAAGAAGACATAGTAAAACAGAACCAGAAGGAATGAAAAATGTTAATTGTTTCACATTCTTTATTCTAGGGCTTAATGGCACAAGCTGTGTGCCACTGAGTAAAATACTCATTTAGAGAAAAAGACTGCTGTGTGACAGATTTCTGATTAAGGACAATTTAAACCACTGCTAAGGAAATCCATACGCACTGTATGCCATAAAATAAGCAATCCCCTTGAACCCCAAACAAACATACATGAGCAGCATGAGTGATTGGCAATCGCCCAGGAGTCTCAGCTTTGCTTTTTCTTGCTCCTGTGGTTTACAGGACTACTGCAGCATGGATATTGATAAATGGGGACCTACATGACCCCACGGGTTCCAAAAAGTGATTTGGAGATGAAAATACTCAGCCTCTGAGTAAGGGAATTGACCCTGGGTGCATATGTCAGCTCATTCCTTTGCCCTCAGTGAGCCGGCTTTCTGATGTCATCTTAGCTAAGCCTGGCATCAGCACCCTTAGAACACATAGCTTGCCTCTTTAACAATTACTCCATCCCAGTTTTCTGCCTCCTCAGACTGTATTCTCTTTTCTCTTTCTTAAATTCATGTGTTTTCTAAACCTTCCTGGAGTAAGTCCTATCCATTGTCCACACCAATACTGGCTAAAGGCCAAGGCTTAAGCAAAGACCATGCTGCTGTCTCACACACATGTCCTGGTCTAGTTATTTTTTTTCTCCAGTCCACTGTAAATTATGTGCTGGCAAGGCCATCTTTTCCATCACTTCCCATGCTGAACACAGAAGGAACATAGACATCATTTGTCTGTGAGGAAAGTCATTTTGATAAGACAGAACCATTCTTTCTATTTCCATTTTGCCCGAATTTTAACGGCTTGATTCATGATACCTGATGAGATTTCTCTCAGTTCAGATCTCTCTAACTTCCCATATATCAGAAAAATCTAATAATTTTCAACTTTGAAGACAGTTATGAACAATCATTTCTAGAAGTTTTTATTTCTTAGAAGAGAGGGAACAATTTCTTTAAAATTAAATCTTGTCTATAACCAAAGAAAGAAAGAGAGAAGGGAGGAGCGAAGCAAGAGAGGGAGGAAAATGTACTTATCATATCACTAAGTCCACTGATCTTCCATAGGGTGTGTAAATGCTTAATGCATATAGGAGCCAGAACTAAGTTTCTATTGTTTATTTTTCTATCCCAAGTGTTAGCTTAGAAAATATTGTGCAGTGGGGTCTCTCACATTTTCAGGAAGCACACTGAGCATCTGCTTGGTGAGGAAGAGATGTAGGTGCTGGGAAGATGGCTGGGAAGAAAATTCTCACAAATCTCTGCCTTCTTGAACTTAGTTTATGACTCATAAAACAGCAACAGCAGAGCTAAGGCAGCAAGGCTGTCCGTGCCGTGCCTGGCATTTTTTAAAGTAGTTTAATCTTAGACATTTAATCTTCATACTTGCTGTTATGAATGAAAAGTTGTGGAAAGCAAGCTGTCCCCTCCACTAAACCCTCTGTCAGATTGGTCAACCCTCTGACAGACCGGTTAACAGATTAGAACTTCGGTGATTGTGGAGAGTTTGGAATGTTGCAGTTCCAGAGCCCAATTACATTTAAGCTTGGGCCATCCTTAGCCCCCTAAACAGCCATTTCTTGTCTACTTCTGACTTTGGCCTAGCATCCAGTGACTAACAGGGAAAACCTTTTGGAATAAAACCCTAGTTTATACCAACCAAAAGCTAAGAATGTCATCAGATAGCAGCTGAGGCCTATAGCAGAGGTTTCTCTGCTGTTTCAACCCTACCTAGTATTTCAACCAATTTATTCTAAATATGGCTTGATTTATGGCTTCATGTTATAGTAAAAACTTTATAAAACTGCTTTTATGTTGGAATAGGGAACCAGGCTTACCTAACTGTATTCCCAGTCACTCATTCATGGCTTCAGAATAAACTATGTCTTATTCCCTTTGAAGTGAATACTGTGCTTTTGTGTTGACACCTCCAAGTCAATATTATTAGTATCTGCAGTTTTACAAATGTGAAGACTGAAGAACTTTACTGAATACATGGGATATACACATAATATATATTATATATATTTACTTACATATGCATACATAAGAAATATGCAGTATATTTCAAACTTGTTATGCAACATAACATACACACAAATATGTATAACATATTATATTACAAGGTATATTCATGCATGTATTTATAAACACATGTACTCATGTATGATAGCAATAACAACAAAACTGCTACAATTTAGGTGTGTCTTGAGTTTGTCCTTATCTTCATTCAGAACTTCTTCAGAGCTATTTAAAAAACAATTCTTGCCAGGCGTGGTGGCACACACCTTTAATCCTAGGACTTGGGAGGCAGAGGTAGGCGGATCTTTGTGAGTTCAAGTCCAGCCTGGTCTACAGAGTGAGTTCCAGGACAGCTGGGGCTACAGGGAGACCCTGTCTTGAAAAGACAAAAAAAAAATTCTTTAACCCTAGTCTTTTATTCACATGTGCAGAAGCTGAAGTTCAGAAGAGGAAAGTGACTTATTTAAGTCTTCACAGCCAGTTAATGGCTGAGCACAGAGTATCTTGATTTTTGGATGAAAAATATTGTTCAGAGACATCAGATACTCAAACTCTCATTCAGGCAGCAAGAGGTGAAACTCTCATTAAAAATCATTTGTCTGTTTTTTTCATAGTTTTATCCCTGACCCCCTAAGCCTTAGCCTCAGCACCTCTCAGCCCAACTCTCTATACTGTGGCCACCACCCAGTTGTTATCCTCCAAACAGACTGGCAGTATGTTCTTGTGCAAACCTTTTTCTCATTTTGTTAATGCATCTTTTTCTTACCCAGAATAGTCATCCCTCCTCTTGCTATATAGCATATTGAGGCAAGCAAGTATAGGGACTAGCTCAGAAACCTTGGACTCCACTTGATTCATGCTCCCTTCTAATAATGCATGTGGGAGCTTAAGACCATTACCTGCACAAACTATGCATACACATCTTCTCTGAACAATGTACTTATCTAGCAATATATTAGCAACATATGACCCCCATCTCCATTGAGGTGCCTCACCCTCTACTCTGAACAATGGAATAAATTTCCCCTCCTTTTAATAACCATAAAACATTAAAGCCCATTCACAATGTATATATATATATATATATNGCCTCCTGAGCCCTGGGATTTCAGAGATGTGCCACCATGCCTAGTTCTAACACAGGCTTTGTTAGAGACAAAGCCAGTGATGTGGGAGAGCGCTGTACTGGAGAGGAGCGCTGTACTGGAGAGGAGCGCTGTACTGGAGAGGAGCGCTGTACTGGAGAGGAGCGCTGCACTGGAGAGGAGCGCTGCACTGGAGAGGAACGCTGCACTGGAGAGGAGCGCTGCACTGGAGAGGAACGCTGCACTGGAGAGGAGCACTGTACTGGAGAGTGTTCTCTTCACCCTGCTCGTGGTACAGTAGGAGCACTGGCTGGCCAACTCCACAGAGCTGTCAGGCTGTTGGACAGAAAGAGCTGATGGGAGAAGCCAACAGGATGGTGGAAAACCATGCTTGGAGCCAGGTAAGAGCTTTCCAGCCATCTGTGAGACAAACTGCTCAAGGAGGGCCAGACGGCCATTCCGGGCATGGCTTGGCACATGCAGAAAAATCTGAAGCTCATTCCCATTTCCACAGGAGGCACTGCAGCCTTAACAAGCCTCTCCATTTCCCTGCTCAGCAGCAGGACACACACAAAGCCCTCCAGTCCTTCCAGATAAACCCTTTCACCAGGCAAGTTTCATAACTTCACATTTTCAAGAAAACTAATTTCCAACTTTCTTTTTTCCATCGAGACAGGGTCTCCCTGTAGCCCCAGCTTCCTGGAACTCACTCTGTACACCAGGCTGGCCTTGAACTCACAAAGATCCGCCTGCCTCTGCCTCCCAAGTGCTAGGATTAAAGGCGTGCACCACCACGCCCGGCTCAGGCATCCCTTTTATTATGAACTGGTTATTCGATGCCTTCTTATTTATTTTTAAAGCATTTTGTTTGTTTTAGAGTATTTAGTCTCATTTCTTGGCTGTGCCTTAATCTTTTATTCCTGGCATGCTCAAATATTTAATTCTGTAATTTTCTGTGTCCTTACTTTACTCTTTTCAGTTTAGAAACCATGTGAACACTTGATCACAGACATGCTGAAGAGAAGAGGAACTTGTTTCCTCAGCCTGAGTGGGTAGAGATGTCAAGAAACACCTTGCCTCACCCCAGAACATGTAATAGCTTCACAGAGAAGCCCAAGGTAAGATACCTCATTCTTGGGTTAGAACAGACTCATTGGCTTGTCCCAGAAAAAACAAGTAAGAGAAGACTTAACCTTGGGAGACTCCTAAGAACAACCTCCAGAAGCACCACATAAATCTGTTCCAAAACTAACATCCCATCAGCTAGCATAGAGGGAAGGGTACAATTTTCAGGGGGAAAAAGGACTTCAAATGGGAACAGAAATTCAAGAAAGGAGGAAATGCTTAATGAAAATCCAC
Organism: Rhizomys pruinosus; assembly: GCA_009823505.1. Lineage (NCBI taxonomy): Eukaryota > Metazoa > Chordata > Mammalia > Rodentia > Spalacidae > Rhizomys > Rhizomys pruinosus. The sequence continues at coordinate 1,789,149 of VZQC01004415.1, forward strand.
CATTTGTTATACCAGCTGGTTTTATGTTTGATAATTACATTAATTGAGTTTATGAGTATTTTTTAAATGGGAAAATGTTTGATTCTTTTCCATTTGAATTTTTTGTTTTAAATTTTTTTCTCCCTAAACAAGTAGAATCAAATAAATAATTCAGCTAAATAATTAAATACATTATTTAAATAATTAATTATTTAATAATTAAATAAATAATTTAGATAGAATTAAAGATAAAAATAGGCAGCCTACTTTAATTAGAATTGAAAGCCATCTAAAATAATAAATGATGATATTGAAACTGCAAAAAATAGTTTTAGAAAATATCAAAATTTAAGAAAGAGATTAAAAATATGAAATTAGTATTTAAATTTTAGATGTTAGATGAGAAAAATGGACAATCTGAGGAATCTAACTTTTCTCAGTGCCCTTTCTCATCCTCTCTGACTTACTCTTTCCTTTGTCATCTTCTCCATCCACTCTCCTGAGGTGGATGGGAGAGTGGTTGGATCTTCCTTTTTTTTGATATTCTTGTTTGAAACAAAAAGATAGAGGGATTTGCCTCTTTATCTGCTTTGTGTTTATTTTTTTTCTATTCCCAAGAAAATTGGTAAGCCCTTCCTACCCAAAATATAGATCTAACACCATATTCTCTTTATGACTTCTTTTAAGATATATCTTGGCGAGAGAAGAGACCTTGGCACTGTCATTACTTCCCGAAGGGAAATTTTTGATTATGATATTTCTTAAGGCATGTCAGGTCCCTCTAAGGTTTGCTGAAGAATTTCAAGTTATTCTACTAATTTATGAACACAGATTTTTCTGTGGTTCATTATTTTATCTGTTGATTATCTCTTAAAACAGGACAAAAGATTAACCTGAGTCTATAAATAATAAGAGGTTTTCACAGAGCTTCAATAAAACATTGGCTTAAAAATTAATTACTTGTAAAAAAAATAAATGAATAATAAGAGCTTTGGCTTCCTGCCTTTTACTGAGTACCTCCTTTATCTCAAAGGTATAGAGATGTAAATTTTCCTAAAAGTACAGTTGGATTTAATAGAATTTTGTTGTGGACCCTGCTAATCTATGTTGATGATAATCAATGATTTCATATGTGGGTCATTTTGTCTGTTATCAATTTTTTTGTTTGGTATTCTTGTTTGAAACAAGAAGATAAAGGGGCTAGCCTCATTATCTCTTTTGTGTTTGTTTGATTTTTTTTTTTTTTCTATTCCCAAGAAAATTGGTAAGGACATTGCTTCAAGCCCTTCCTACCCAAAATATAGATCTAACACCTAACTTTCTACTTACACCCACAAGTTCTCTTTGGTCTTTTTGAGACACGGTCTCCCTGTAAACCCTAGTGGCTTGGAACCTGCTGCATAGTCTAGGATGAACTTCAACTCACAAAGATCCACCTGCCTCTTCCTCCTATGCTGGGATTAATGGTATGTGCTATCATGCCCAACTCATCCACAAGATTTTATATTTATGAAACAACCACTTAGAATGAAAGGACATTGTTTTATCCCTTTACTGAATGGGTCCTTTAAAATCTGAAAATGAGATTTCAATCCAAATGCCTCAGAATAAAGATATAAATATATTTCAATGCTATGTTTGTATGTTTCCCCATTGGGTTAAAGTTTTCCCTTGTCAGAAAGGTACTGTCTTAACAGTATAGAAAGTTGAATCAGAAAGAATTCTTTCTTGCTTCTGCTTGAGACATTACTGGTTAATTACACAGTGATTTTGAAACTCACTTTGACACATTGTTACATGTATTTGTAAAACTTGGCCTATTGTATAGAATTTTAATTGTGCCGCCGGGCGTGGTGGCGCACGCCTTTAATCCTAGCACTTGGGAGGCAGAGGCAGGCGGATCTTTGTGAGTTCAAGGCCAGCCTGGTCTACAGAGTGAGTTCCAGGACAGCTGGGACTACAGGGAGACCCTGTCTCGAAAAAAAAAAAAAAGAATTTTAATTGTGCCTACAATCTTCAGATTTCTGGACTGATAGCTATATAAATAAATGACACTATTTCTTAGCCAAAAGCACCCTCTTAGATTCTTTTAAATATGAGATCTATCTCATTTGCAAAACATCATCTTCTTATAAAATAATTACTGACTGTCCTATAAAATTATGGAAAATGGAATGAGTCATTTTGCTAAAAGGAAACATTATGTACTATTATAGGGACTTTAAAAGTTATAACTAAAAATTCAAAATGGTTGCAGAATCCACAGTGGGCTCAAGGAAGACAAAATCTAGCTGAACAGGAGGTAAAACCAAGTGATTTTGTAAACTGAAAAATTCACCACATCAGAGACTCTGTTCAACCTGGGAATTTACCCTACTAGATAATTCTAACAACCTCTTATCCTATAAAGTTACAGACTATAAAACTTTTGGATTTCTATTTCTTACCTCACACTTATATAAACTGCTTCTAACTTATATAAACTGCTTCTAAGTGTATAGCTATGCAGATTTCTTTAAAAAGCTACATTAAGAACTGAGTACTCCAATAAACATAGCTGTACATGTATATTTGCAATAGGATGCATTTTGTGGGTATGTACCCAGGAGTGGTATGGCTGGGTCAGGTGGTAGGCTCGTTTTGAGGTTTTTAAGGGTTCTCCACACTGCTTTCCATAGTGGTTGTACAAGTTTACATTCCCACCAGCAGTGGATGACTGTTCCCCTTTCCCCACAACCTCACCAGCATTTGAAGTCTTTTTTTTCTTGATATTGGCTAGTCTTATTAGAGTGCGATAATACCTTAGAGTGGTTTTAATTTGCATTTCCTTGATTATTAATGATGTTGAACACTTTTTAAGATGTTTCTCTGCCATCTTTACTTCTTACTGGTGAAGTCTCTGTTCAGCTCTTTACTCCATCTTTTGAGTAGTTAATTGGTTTTCTTTGTTTTTTAAGTAGTTTATATATTCTGAATGTTAATGCTCTATCAGATGTATCAGTGGTGAAGGTTTCCTCCCACTCTGTGGGTTTTCTCTTCACTTCCTTGATTGTTTCTTTAGCTGTACAAAAGCTTTTGAGTTTGATGAGGTCCCACTTATCAGCTGTTGTCCTTATTTCCTGTGCAGCAGTTTGATTTAGAAAGTCTTTTCCTACACCTATGTAGGTTGCTGCCAACTTTTTCTTCTATCACTTTCAGGGTTTTAGGTTTCAGGTTGGGATCTTTCATCCACTCGGAGTTTATTTTTGTACAGGGTGAGAGGTAGGGGTTTAATTTTGTTCTTCTATAAATGGTGATCTACTTTTGCCAACACCAATTTGCTGAAGAGGCTATCTTTCCTCCATTGAGATTTTTTGGTCCCTTTGTCAAATATGAGATGGCTGAAATTATATGAGCTCAAGTTTGGATCTTCAGTTTTGTTCCATTGGTCAATGGGTCTGTTTCATTTTTATTTTTTTGCCAGGCTGTCTTTATGACTATAGCCCTGTAATATAGCTTGAAGTCTGATAAAGTAATCCCCCCTGTATTGCACTTTTTGTTCAGGGTTGCTTTAGCTCTTTGGGTTTTTGTTTTGTTTTGTTTTTCCACATGAATTTAAGGATTTTGTTTTCCAAGTCTCTGTAAAAGCTCATGGAGATTTTGATTGGGATTGCATTGAATCAGTATATTAATTTGGGTGGAACTGACATTTTTACTATATTAATTTTTCCAATCCTTGAGGATGGGAGGTCATTCCATCTTTTGATGTCATTTTCAATCTCCTTCTTCAGGGTTTTAAAATTTTTGTTGTAGAGCTCTTTGGTGTCTTTGGTTAGATTTATTCCTAGGTTTTTTTTGTTTGTTTGTTTGTTTTTTTGGTTTTTTTTTTTGAGGCTACTGTGATTGGGAAAGTCTCTTTATATTCCTTCTCCAGTTGCTTATTGTTGATGTAAAGAAAATCTACTGATTTTTCTAGGTTTATTTTGTATCCTGAAACTTTATTGAAACTTTTAATCATTTCTAGGAGTTTTCTGGTGGAGATTTTCACATCCCTTAGGTAAACTATCATATCATCTGTAAAAAGAGTTTTATTTCCTCTTTTCTGATTAGTACTTCTTTAATTTCACTTATTGCAGCTCTCTGTGCAATAGCAAAGAGCTGGAACCAACCCAAATGCCCCTAAACTGATGACTGGATAACAAAAATGTGGTACATCTACACAATGGAATTCTATATAATGGTAAAGAAAGAGGACATCATAACTTTGCAGGTAAATGGATGGAACCTGAAGCCATTATGCTAAGTGAAGTAGCACAGTCCCAGGAAAATAACAAAAGGTGAATGGTTTCCCTCATTTGTGGATGCTAACCCCAAATCCCCAGTTGTCAGGAAAACTTAGCAATTTTATTATTATATTTCATTGTATCTGAAAGGAACCGTGCTATTATAATGTGAATCTCTTAATGGGCTCTAGAATTGACCTACCACTTATATTCACACATTGTAGTTAGCATATACGTGTGGAAGATATGTATTCATATTCTAAAAAAAAGAATGTAAAGTTATACTTCTTTTTACCTGCATGCAACTTTACTGTTAAAATATGAATCCCTAAACATGTTTTGGAATTAGTTTATTTTCAGACTTTGTAATTTTGATTTATGCGTGGAGTGTATATATGCATAGTTTGGAATAATATAAAATTAAGGGGAACAATAAAAGAGAGAGGAAAACCTTTTTTAAAGAACTGACCCAAACAGTAAACTTCTGCGTCAAAAAAGTTATAAAAAACTGAGAAAAAGAAGCAAGAGAGTACTTAACATGTGTGGCAGAATGCATGAGCTCTGGCGGGGGGACAGGGGGTGTGAGGGGTGAGCATGGATTGGGGAATGAGTCTAAATTTGGTTAAGAAATGTTGCATGAAATGTGCTCAATAAAAATTAACTTAAGGGGCTGGAGAGATGGCTCAGCGGTTAAGAGCACTGATTGCTCTTGCAGAGGACCTGGGTTCGACTCCCAGCACCCACATGGGGGCTAAGTAAAAAAAAGGGGGGGTCTGGAGAGATGGCCTAGCGGTTAAGAGCGCCGACTGCTCTTGCAGAGGACCCGGGTTCGATCTCCAGCACCCACATGGCGGCTAAGAACCATCTTTAACTCCAGTTCCAGGGGAATCTGACACCCTCTTCTCACCTGCGCAGCATTGCACGACACGGGTGGACAAACCTACATGCAGACAGTACATTTATACACATAAAAAACAGGAACTAAAAATTAAAAGAAAAAGAAAAACTACAAGAGCAGAGGAGGAGGAAGAGAGGCTGTGGAGAAGGGGGGGCAGTCTTAAAGGAGGAAGGTGGGAAGGCTTCCCTGAGAAATGACAGCTGAGTGAGAAACAGGAGAGGCTGAGAAAGCCAGCTGTGATGCATTATCCTAACAGGGAGCAAGCAAGGCCAGGAGGTAGGTGTGAGCCTAGGAACAGGAGGGGCCACTGTGGTTGAGGATGTGGGGGACAGATGAGGCTGCAGAGCTAATAGCAGGAGGCTCTATGGGATCCCAGAGTTTATAAGCCACACTGGAAGCCAACAGGGAATTCTAAGCAAAGTGTGATCCATCCTGACTTAGATTCATAGTCAATACCCAAGGATGCTGAGGCGAGAGAGAAAGGCAAAGGCTAGAACCCTCTAAAGAATCTGCCATGCCAGCCCAGGTGAGGATGGCGGCTATGTGCTGAGCTGACTGTCCTGACAGTGGCAGAGAGAGCAGATTGTAGATACTGAGAAAAGCAGTGCATTTTCTAAACCAAGTCCATGGAGCTTTAGACATAGAAGAAACAAGGACAACAGAAAGTTTCTGGATGGAGAAACCAGAAAGATACAGTTGTGCAAGGATGATAGGGAAATTTGCGACGTGTTCCACATTCTTTTGAACATGATGAAAACCAATGCATGAAAGTTTCAAGGAATAAAATATTTTGAAAAGGAAAAAAAAAAAGAATTGAGTACTCCAAGAAACTGAATTAAAAATATCTTTAACAATATTTCAACTAACTTTAATTCTTTTATAGAATTATTTGATATAATTTGGAAATTTTTTTTGGTCTTTTTGACATAGGGTCTTCCTGTAGCTCCGGCTGTCCTGGAGCTTGCTATGTGGATCAGGCTGGCCTTGAACTCATAGAAATCCACCTGCCTCTGCCTCCCAAATGTTAGGATTAAAGGCATGCACCATCAGGTTTTTAATTGGCAAAAGCTTATTTTAAATATTTCAAGAAGTGGTCCATATCTCTATTTTTAGATCCAAATTCCTAGAGTCAAATCAGTAGAACTTCCTCATACTAAAAAGGTGGAAAAATATTAACTGTTTCTATCAATTAGGTTATATTGATACTGAGATTGGCAATATTATGATACATAAATTCCTAGATATAAAAGTTAGTTTGTTACCATTGCTACCTATATTTCCTGTAACAATACAGCCTGTACCAATGACCTTGTAGTTATGTCTTGATACAACACAGTATTGGAGTTATTATACCTATCGAACACACAATACTAATTTATAGTAATAACTTGATATACTCAAATTCTAAATGATATACATAATGTTATCAGGACTGAAGAGCCTGGGAAGCACTAGGGAAGATTTAAATATCCTCCTACATTTAGTTGATTTTTAACTTCATTGTCTTTTAATAAAGATGCCTCACAATTTGGGCTTGAAAATTTTTATTCAAATTATACAAAAAATAATCAGTCTCCCATGGCAATCATTTTAATTTGTTTTTATGAAAATTGGCCAAATACTACAGCCAGAGGTTTAGGCACTATACCAAGGATTTTAGGACAGACTAAGTCTTCTACTACTAATAAAAACACACCTTAAAAACAGGATTAGCTAGGCATGGTGGCTCATGCCTATAATCCCAGCACTGAGGATGCTGAGCCAGGAAGGTTACTGAGAGTTTGAGGCCAGCCAGGGTGCTGCAATACAGTTAAGAAAGAAGAAAGAGGGCTGGAGAGATGGCCTAGCGGTTAAGAGCGCTGACCGCTCTTGCAGAGGACCCGGGTTCGATCCCCAGCGCCCACGTGGCGGCCGAGAGCCGTCTGGAACTCCCGTTCCGGGAGAGCTACAGTTCCAGGGGAATCCGATGCCCTCTTCTGACCTCCGCGGCATTGCACGACACGGGTGTGCAGACTTGCATGCAGACAGTACATTCATACACATACATAAATAAATAAAATTAATTTAAAAAATTAAAAAAAAGAAGAAAGAAAGAAAGAGAGAGAGATGGAAGGAAAGAAAGAAGAAAGAAGGAAAGAAAGAAAGAAAGAGAGAGAGAGAGAGAGAGAGAGAGAGAGAAAGAAAGAAAGAAAGAAAGAAAGAAAGAAAGAAAGAAAGAAAGAAAGAAAGAAAGAAAGAAAGAAAGAAAGAAAGAAAGAAAGAGAAAGAAAGAAAGAGAGAGAGAGAGAGAGAAAGAAAGAAAGAAAGAAAGAAAGAAAGAAAGAAAGAAAGAAAGAAAGAAAGAAAGAAAGAGAGATGGAAGGAAAGAAAGAAAGAAGGAGAATTTCTATTTGCTACCTCGCATAGAGAGAAAAAATTTAAAGGACTGATGTTTAAAAATAAGATATATAGGAAAATTATTTTTAAAAAGAAGAAACCTTTAGCCTAAGAAACTATTCATTAAGAACTCATGTTTCCTGATTGAATGAGGCTTCAAGTTTCAGTCAGGTGGTATTGAAAAAATAATAAACAATACCTGTATTTTCCCAAGGGGTAATAGATTGGCAATATTACAAAATGACACTTATTAGTGTCCAATTTCATTATCCCAGCACTCAGGAGGCAGAAGCAGATGGATCTCTGTGAGGTCAAGGCCAGCCTGTGTACATAGCAAGTTCCAGGATAGCTGGTGCTATAGGAAGACCCTGTCTGAAAAAGACAAAAAAAAAAAAAATCGAATTTCTTATTTTGATTATAAAATAAGGAACATGATTTGGCTATAGCTACAACATCTATGAAAACTTGATTTCTCATAAGTTGAGCCTTTTTTAAATGTCCCTATCACTAAAGACATTTGGGACACGGGAAACAAACAATTTTGGTGGGAAGAAATTTTAAAGAGTACTGCATTGTTATCTAATGTATTCTGTGATAAGACTATCCAGTTGGTTCTATGAACATAAATCTGATATAATGCCAGAAGAAAAGGAAACTAAAATTATTAATCATAAGTAACAGTTACAACTTAGATATTAAAGATTAATCTTTCCTAAAATTAGAACTTTTCATTCTACTTGATGCTATGACTGTAATACCAAATGAATCAGAGAAAATTGAGATTAAAAAGCTAAATTATTTTAAACATTCTAAACATCAAATAAATATTGCATGAAATATAAATAACTGTATACATGAATAAAAACATATAATCAGTCTACTTAAAGAATATGTTGTTATATATAGAGGACATTTTGGTTGGTTAAAAATACCTGTTTTGATAGCCTAGCGGTTAAGAGCACCGACGCTCTTGCAGAGGACCCGGGTTCGATCCCCAGCACCCACATGGTGGCTAAGAACCGTCTGTAACTCCAATTCCAGGAGAACTCCAGTTCCAGGGGAATCCAAGACCCTCTTCTGACCTCCGCGGCATTGCATGACACGGGTGCACAGACCTGCATGCAGACAATACATTCATACACATACAAAAATAAATAATAAAAAAAAATAAAAATAAATACCTGTTTTGTCTTTAGGTCATACTATATTATTTGTTTTCACATTAGTAATGTTTTATTTCAGCCAACTGGATAAAATATAAAAGTATTTCTCCATTTGACATAATGACATAATTCTTTGAGGAAAGTATTCCAATTTGACATATATTCCTTTATGATTACTAAAATACATGTACAGTTTTAACCTCCATGTGACATCACAATTTCATAGAACTATACAAATTTCAAATAAAATTTTAACTTATTTTTTATACTGTATTTTTTATTTAAAAATGTTTTATTTTTTCCTGTATGTATGTATATGTACCACTTGAGTGAAGTGCATGTGAGATTAGAGGAGAGTCAGATTCTCTGAAACTGGAGTTATGGACCATTGTTAGATTGCTAACCCCCATGTGGGTGTTCGGAACCTAACCTAAGTTCTCTATAAGAGCAACAAGTGCTCTTAACTGACTGCTGAGCTGTCTTTCCAACTTTCTTATTTAACTTCATGTACTAGTGCATTATATGTGCAAGTAAATGCTCAAGTAAGCATTATATGACATACAGAGGGGAAAAAGTATCAGGTCTGGATTTTGATGGTTAATAACATCAATATGGGCCAGGGGCTGCTTCTTTAAGGTCATTATTAACTATTTCCTTCTTTAAAGAATATTTTCTAATGTATTTTTGCATGAAACATCATGTGGCCCTATAAATATGTACTTTATATTTGAATATGTAGGCCGAAATAAATTAAATAAGAAAATAAACTATAGGTTAATTCCAAAACAAATTTAGAGATTCACATTTTAACAGTTAAATTTGCATGCAGGTAAAAAGAAGTATAATTTTATATTCTTTTTTTTTAGACTTTTTCCACCCAGATATGTTAATTACAATGTATGAATACAAGTGGTAGGTCAATTCTAGAGCCCATTAAGAGATTCACATTATAGTAGCACAATTGTTTTCAGATACAATGAAACATAATAATATAGTTGCTCAGTTTGCTGCCAACTGGGGATTTGGTTTTAGCATCCACAAATGAGGGAAACCATTCATTTACCTTTTCTTTTTTTTTTTTTCTGGGACTGTGTTACTTCACTTAGCATAATGGCTTCGAGTTCCATCCATTTACCTGCAAAGTTCATGATGTCATCTTTCTTTACTGCTGCATAGAACTCCATTGTGTAGATAGATGTACCACATTTTTGTTATCCAGTCATCAGTTTAGGGGCATTTGGGTTGGTTCCAGATCTTTGCTCAAAGAGGTTATAAAAAACTGAGAAAAAGATGCAAGACAGGACTTAATATGTATGACAGAATCCATGAGCTCCGGCGTGGGGGTGGGGGGAGGTTGAGGGGTGGGCATGGATGGGGGAATGAGCTTAAATTTGATTAAGAAATGTTATACGAGCAAAAATAAAATTTAAAAAATTATTTAACAAAAGGGCTAGAGAGATAGCCTAGTGGTTAAGAGCACCGACTGCTCTTGTAGAGGACCCGGGTTTGATCCCCAGCACCCACATGGCAGCTAAGAACCATCTGTAACTCCAATTCCAGGAGAACTCCAGTTCCAGGGGAATCCGACACCCTCTTCTTACCTCCGAGGCATTGCACCACATGGGTGCACAGACCTACATGCAGACAGTGCATTCATGCACATGCAAAAATAAATAAAATTAAAAAAAATTATTATATAAAAAAAGAAATGTTATACGAAATGAGCTCGATAAAAATAAAAAAAATAAATAAATAAAAGAATGTTTTCCTGGGAGCTGGAAAAATGGCTCAGTGGTTAAGGGCACGTGCTGCTCTCTCAGGGGACCAGTTTAAATTTTTAGTATCCACATGGTGACTTACAGTCAACTCCAGTTCCAAGTACTCCAATGCCCTCTTCTGGGCCTGCAGGCACTACAGAATGTAGTGCACTTACATACAGGCAATGCACTCATATACATGACAATTATTAAGAAATAAAACCTTTTTCAGGCTGGAGAGATGGCTCAGCGGTTAAGAGTGCCAACCGCTCTTGCAAAGGACCTGGGTTTGATTCCCAGCACCCACATGGTGGCTAAGAACCGTTTTTAACTCCAGTTCCAGGGGAATCCGACTCCCTCTTCTTTTTTTAATTTTTTTTTATTAATTTTATTTATTTCCGTATGTGTATGAATGTACTGTCTGCATGCAAGTTTGTGCACCCGTGTCGTGCAATGCCGCGGAGGTCAGAAGAGGGTCTCAGATTCCCCTGGAACTGGAGTTCTCCTGGAATTGGAGTTTCAGATGGTTCTCTGCCGCCATGTGGGTGCTGGGGATCGAACCCGGGTCCTCTGTAAGAGCAGTCGGCGCTCTTAACCGCTAGGCCATCTCTTTAGCTCCCCGACTCCCTCTTCTGACCTCTACAGCATTGCACAACACGAGTGCACCAACCTACATGTAGACAGTACACTCATACACATAAAAAATAATAAATAAAAAAAATAAAACCTTTTTATTTTTAAAGAGAGTGTTCTCTTGTCTCCTCAGTCTCATCCTTATTGAGCCTCTTAGGAATGAACCTCTGTGACAGTTGGCCAGTAGGAGGGTCCATAATCTGAACTTTCCCCCAAATCTACAACTATATGAAAGATTCTACAAGACTGATTGGATGATTAGAATTTTGTGATTGTGGAGTATTGCCAGGCTGCAGATACAGAGACACCATTATCCTATCCCCTTAATTGCTGCTTAGCACCCACCTTCTGTATCTGACATGACATCCTATCAGGCAAAAACTTCAAAATACATTAACTTAGCAGAGCATTGTCTTCCATCAACCCAAAAAACCAAGAATGTCATCAGATACTACTTGAAATCTTTAGCAGAATTTTTCTGACTTTATTGTAATCCGACTACTTGATGTCCTCATCAACATATTTAGTCAATACCTGGAATTATGACATTCTTTTTTTCTGCAACTCTGAAAGTTTATGCAGTTATTCTCATGTTGGCACATGTCATTTGGTATGAACTGAATTTCTGTTCCCAGGCCATGTTCACTCATATTTATCTCAGAACAAAATATTCTCTGCAATGAGGGCTCCATTTTCATAGAAAAGAGCCTGGGTTAGTACTGAGACTCCTTCCTCTCCCAGGGGAAACAAATAACAAACAAACAGCTTCCAAAATAAGTGCACTAAGGTAAAGAGGAAACAGTTTAGTTGTGTGGATGAGTTAATAAGGTTAGGTACTGACTTCCTCTACCAGTTGCAATGAAGTCTGGGCTAACGTGGCACTGTGACCAGTTACTTCTTCAAGAAGTAATGTTCCTGAAGATTATGACTGAGTCAAAAATAAAATGGCTTACATAAGAATGGTTATTTTTTAGTTCAATGCCATTTATGCATTTGACTAGCTCAGCAAGTTTAGTAGAATTCTAGATTTTAATAAACAAAAAGTAAAGCTTCCCTTAAGCATCCAAAAGTTATTTTGAATCTGAGGGCCCACACCCCCAAATATGACAACACACATAAACAATGTAGTAATTCTTGATTAATAAGCATTTATAAATTATAGTTTTTCTTTACTTGCAAAGAATGTACTACTGAATTTTCAGTCAATGAATTAATAAATTCCCTACTGATGTTTTGTCTAGTTTCTCCCATTTTATATCAATCCACTTTCAGTATATGAGAAGAGGGAATTTCTTGAGCAGACTTTTAGTCATCTCACAGTAATTGATCTTTGACAATCCTGGGAAAATTAATCCCTCAGTAAGATTTGTGTTCATGATCATCTTCACCTGCTTCTCTGTCTCCAACTTTTACTTTTCACTGGAAGACAAGGAAATAAATTCCCTTTATCAGCTCTTATCTACAGGAAAAAAAAGAAAAAGAAAAGAAAGGTTATTTTTAAACAGCCTCTGTTTCTGTAGAACTAATACAGATAAATGATTATGATTTTGCTTTTTTAATGACGTTTATTATACACAGATCTCACATTTGACTTAGAAACAGAGAAGGAGACTGAAAGAGGAAACTATCACAGTAAAGTGCATATTAGAAAGGAAAGACATGAGCACTAACCTAAGAAGGCCCAGACTAGCAAGAAAGAGAAGCACAGGTTGCTATAATACAGATGATTCCAGGATAGAGGCTGCAACAAAAACCCCGCATAGGGACTCTGCCTTCAATAGTCTCTACAACAGAACAGACCTCACTAAGTTATGGAAACAAGGAAGTAAAGGAAAACATCAGCTCAGTCCTCAAGAGAGAATTATTGTGTATTTTTGATTAAAACCTCAGAGCTTGGGGCCCAACTAGTAAGAAAGAGGATGGAAAGCAGTCGTTCAATTTTAAGGCAGGGACCCCAGATTTGAAGAGTTTAATTCTTGTGCTCTGTCTGGAGTCAGACATAGTCTTGGTTATATCTGGGCTACAGCAAAGAGTGCCAGAAGGGATGCCTAGTTCCTGATCTAGTTTCTTGTCTTTCTTCCCCTTTCATGAAACCTAGATGAATGCCCCTGCTTGTAAATTATGTGATGATATGGTCCAAACTGAGAGGTACCTGGATAACTTACAGTGGACAAATATACTGACTAGCTTATCTCTCCATGGCCCACCTCATTTTCTGTCATAAGAATTATAAAGAAAACTCCTACACTAGCAAGCCACTGGCACCCCATTTTCTGGGACCCTCTCCTGCTATACAGGAGTTTTCTTTCTTTCTTTCTTTCTTTCTTTCTTTCTTTCTTTCTTTCTTTCTTTCTTTCTTTCTTTCTTTCTTTCTTTCTTTCTCTCTCTCTCTCTTTCTTTCTCCTTCCTTCCTTCCTTCCTTCCTTCCTTCCTTCCTTCCTTCCTTCCTTCCTTCCTTCCTTCCTTCCTTCCTTTCTCTTAATCTAACACAATCCTATGTTAAAGGCTCTTTCTAAACTTCTCTTCATTTGTGAATTTTATTGATTCTGTGAGACATAAAGCCCTAAAGCTACTGTACTGCGGTGTCTGGCTGAGGTGGTCTTTGATTTTGTCTGGCACCTTAGATCACTGAGCTATGCACACCTGAGGTGGGGGGGGCTTTGTCAGTCAAGTACCCCTTTTCCCTATCTCAAAACTACTAGACTTGAATTTCTCAATCACCTACAGACAAACTTGGACCAATTTCTTAGAAGCCCTATGCTTCAATCTGCCTGTTATAGTTTGAATATGAAATGTTCCTCAGCAGCTCATGTGTCAAAGTCTTGGCCCTTAGCTGGTGGCACTGTTTTTGAAGGTCTCAAGAACTTTAAGAGGTAGGAACATGCTGGAGTAAGTAAGTCACTGGGAACATGTCACAGGGATATATCTTGTTCTGGTCACTTCTTGTCTCTCTGATTTTGCTTCTTGCTTGCCATAGGTGAGGGGACTCTGGAGCACACTCTGGATGCCATGATGTTCTTTCTACCTTACCAAAGCCCAGAAACAATGAACTCACAACCACGGATATAAAACTTTGAATCTATGATCCCAAATAAACATTTCTTCCTTTCAGATTGTTTCTCTAGGGAACCTGTGCTGACAATGGAATTAATATACTGTCCATCTTTAAGATGCAATGATTAAAATATACTTAATACAAGTGAATAATGGTGATTAATTTGAGCTATTACATAAAAACAACTTAAAATATCATCAAAAATAAAACATTTCAGCAACCTGTAACTTATCAAAAAAGATGGGCATTGTTAGTAAAGGAGAGTCTTGTGAGGGGGTATAAATGAAACCCTGAAGCTTAGAGTGAGGCATTAGAGTGAGGCATAGAGCAACTATGGCACAGTAAAGCCAAGTTGATATTGGTTTATGACTTCAAATATTTAATTTCTGTATTCTTTCAATATGATTCTGATGGATTTAACCTGTCCATCTTCCAAGGATGTCCTAGTTTAATTTCTGTTGCTCTGATAAAGTGCCAGACAAATTCCCCTTATGGGAGAATGGGTTTATTTTAGCTCTTTCAGAGCAGGTACGTCATAGCAATAGCTATGTAATGTTTTATTCACAATTAAGAGCAGAGCAAAATAAATGCATGCATTCCTGTGCTCAGCTAGCTTTTTCTTCTTTTATGTGGTCTAGGACCCAAACCAAAGAATATTCCCTCCACATCAGCTAATGCAGTCAAGACAATCCTCCACAGACATGCCCATAGGCCCACCTGATTTATAAACAACCCCACATTGATGCTCTCTTCCTGGTGATTTTAGGCTATGTCAAGTTGACAGTTAAATCCAATCATCACAAAGGATAATTGTGGTCAAAGAGAAGCTAGTGATGGTGTTGAATAGGACTCTATTCCAACAGGTCATAGCCAGATACCATCTTCCCAAGCTTGGTTGCGCCTGCTTGCCTAGGATCATCACAGCGAAGCTTGTTGACTTATCACAAGGAAGGAGAGGCAAGAGAGTTGCTACACCTCCTAATCAGTCCATTGTCCCTGGTTGCATGTGGTCTGGGGGAAGGGGCGAAGGGTATATAGGCTGAGGAAGCCTAGGAGAGGCTCTGGCCATTTTATGTGAGGAAGCCACTATCCGTGCTTGCATGGAGATTTTTTTAGCCCAGCATTAGTGTGTGTGTGGGGCACCCACATGCACTTAAGTAAACCCTTACCCACTCCTCTGTAAATAAACCCAATAAGCTCACTGGTTTCCCAGACTACAGTTTGGTGAAATTTTGGTTTTTTGCTGGGTTGAATGGAAGGGGGTGGATGAGAATTTGGGAAAGCCACCTCCTGCTGCTTATGTTCCCAGGTCCATACAGGACCAGAGATGTGTACTTTATCTTATGTATGTGTGCGACACAGAGTTTGGAGGGACCTCTCATACTTGTTTCTATCTCTCTCTCTCTGAAAGAACATAAATTCAGTCCCTTACTACCACAAATGATGTACTCAGGTATCCTATATTTGGGGAAACCATAAACATGTCTGCCAAGTAATGGATAAATCTCCTCACCCATGAACATGGTAACCCCCCTGACAAGTGTTTATCATCACTACCTATTTCAATAACTAGAACAGGAAAGAAGTATCCTGGATATTTTGTTTTCAGTGGCTCACTAATAGTGTGACTGGTAGGGACACCAGGACAAGGGCTATGTCCTAGAGATTCCAAGGGGGACAGTGATAGCTCCAATATGTCCTCTGCAGCTGCCTGTGGAGATCCCTTAATCTTTTAGAAGCTTTTGCTTAGACCAAACTAGGACTCACAGTTTCAGCCCAGATGAGTATCTCTGAACTATCCTGCATGAAACAGGGGAGTTTAACAAGATGCTTCAGGCTTAATCGTGAGGGTTAAGGGAGAAAGAGAAACTTTCAGAAAGAAAGGCACATGGGTATCGGATTCTCTACAAGAGAGTCCTCACTTCATTGCCTCTGGGACCTCGAAGGCTAAAGAACCAAAATGATATCACAGGGTGGCTTCTGAAGTGTACCTGGCAGGATTAGAATTTATAAGGTATAAAAAAGATCTCAGCAATAAAGGGAGGTAGGAGAGTTTACTACAAACAATGTTAATAGTCTTATTGAAGATTCCCAGAGAATGTCGGGAAAATGGAAGATCACATCATTCAGGCCTCACGCCTGAGGATTCATTGTTGTTTTAACAATGAATAAAATACCTGTATACAAAAGGGATATTAAGGGATATTAACTTGATATCTGCCAGCAGCTTTCACACCAAGAGATGTTAATTGTGCTGCAATTCTTGCTTCTCAGATGGGGACAGGGTTAACCAAACTCTGGGATGTGGAGTGGGCTTTTTCCTCCACACGTCTTCATAATTTTCCTTGTTTTTTCTTTATCCTCCCACAGTCCTAGCATGGCTATCTCCCATGTTGTGACAGGAGGTGATACTGAATGGACAGGCTATGATAAATGTTGGGAGATGTTGACAGAAGGCAGTGCCATTCCCCAATCCTGGAAATGTTCCTGTTGTTTATGAGTTAATCTGAAACGTTCATAAGTGAAAATGCTGTTAGTCCTCTGAGTTTAGTTTCTCTTCTCATTCCTTCATTCCTTTTCAGTTCAGCCAGTTTCACAATGAAATTCACATCCTAGATAAGACCCTAGCTGCACGGATAAGATAGCAGACATCAAGGCTCATGGATGCTGTAAGTTATGGCCAAATCAAAGTCACAACTCTGCATCCCGCCCAACTGAGATATTACATTTCTATTAATATTTGGTGAAGTTTTGCAATTAGCAAATGATGGGCTAGAATTCATCTTCATAGTGAGGTGATGTAATTTTCTTCTTTGCATGATATTTGCATTGTAAATCATTTACTGGCAGGAATGACACGTTCTCACCATGTAATAATATCTCAAAGTGAGATGAGTGAGCAGGAAAGATTTTTTTAATAGAATCTGAGAAACAGTACATTTCATATAAACATTGAAAGAGATTGACTGGGAGCCTACCAGATTACTGTTTACTGTAGGAACTGATAAACTGTGGGAAGGGCCTTAGGTCCTTTCAGATTCCTGAAGTTGCTTATGTCTACAGAGAACTGTAATGTGGCAAATGGAGAAAGGGAAATCCTAAACTCTCAGATCATAAATGTCTTCAAAATAATGTGGTGTGATTTCCTTAGACTACCTATAAAA
This sequence comes from Rhizomys pruinosus, assembly GCA_009823505.1. NCBI lineage: Eukaryota > Metazoa > Chordata > Mammalia > Rodentia > Spalacidae > Rhizomys > Rhizomys pruinosus. Next base: position 1,806,436 of record VZQC01004415.1, read on the forward strand.
TTCTTTTTATGTAATGTTCACTTTAAAACTCAACAGTGTTCATTCCAGCCATTTCATTATTTTAAATCAGTTTTAATATGTCAGGATTCAAAGGAAAGAAAAAGTTCTTTAAATTTCCTTAACAAGAATTGAACATATTTTTACTTAACTCTAAAAAAAGTCCTTTTCCTTTTTGCCTTAATTAAATTTTCTTCTAATTAAAGTTTTAAAAATAACATTTACACTGCTGGTCTTGCAAATATTCTCTATGTTTTCTTGGTAACATTTACACAAATGACTTTGTTGTTTGTGCAGCCACAGAAATGGCTTTTCCTTTGAGCTTTCTCCTACATTAGTTGTGGCCAAAACAAAAACACTAATCCTCCATTTTGGGCAGATATCTTGCCTGTTCCTAAAATCCTCAACTGCTGGCCAATTTTATCAGTTTGAACATGTCTCTCCAGGCACAGGCTACAGAGTGGGAAATGGATTGTGAAAATCTGGGACTATAAAGGCCTATTTGCCAGATGCAGAGGGGCTCCCAAATTGCTCCCTCGCCATGGTCACTCTGCATTAACCTTGGATAACATTAGTGTGCTATTACCTGAAGTAATCTTTTAAAGGCCTCAATGAATGTGCTTCCAGGTAAATGGAGCTGTGCCACTCCTCTTCTACCCTGGGTCAGTGTCACCCTCCACACTCCCCTGCATGCTTTCCCCATGGAACACATGCCTGTGGATTTTCACCATTTAAAGTGAAGCGTAAGTCAGGTGGAGCTATACCAAGACCACCCAAATGACAATAAACAGAGGCTGTTTATTAAGTTTGCTAACCCATATGTAATCACCTGCCATCACTTCAAAGAAAACATTTTTATTGAGTTTTGTGCATTTCATATAATAGAACTTAATAAAATTTAGACCCCCTCCCCAACCCACACCCACTTCTTAGCAGCCCTCTACACTGGATTTCATGTACTCTGTCACATATATGTTACACCAAACATTTGTACAACTTGTACTGAAGGACCAGATGTCCTTCAGTACAAGTTGTAGTCAGTGTATCTAGTCGCTCCCTTAGAGAAGACCAACTCTCCATCACCCAGCAGTAATCAGCAGTCCATAGTTCTGTGGCTACAATTGGGATCTTCTGCCCATTTCATCAGATTTATGCTGGTTTTTTGAGTTTGCATGTGTTTTGTGCATGTTGACACCATTGTAGCAAGTTCATATGAGCAGGTTCCCAGAGGTCTGAAAGTCTTTGTTTCCTTATATTTATGCACCAACTGTGGCCCTTAATACCTTTATACCCACTCTTCCAGAATGGAGCCTGAGCTATGGGATGGGTGAGATTTATGGGAAAAACTGGAAGAAAGGGAAGTAAATGGGAACCCTCTAGATAGGGACTCTGTAAATTATACAGAAAACCAGAAACACCTATGTGGAAGCTGAGCATACTGATCCCCTGAGAAATATCCTTGACTTGCTCTGTTTAGTCTCTAGGTGATACAGCAGAAAAATGTGGAAGGCTAAAATATAGATATTAGCAGTTACTTCTGTCTCCATTCTCCAATTGCCATGAGAAGCTGAGGGTTAGCTTCCCAGGCTTCGTATGCAAATCGGGTCATCTTCCATTTGTGTACACACCTCTCAGCCTATACAGAGCAGACTGGTATGTCAGTAAAGCAGAATTGCTTTGTCCAGTACAGAAGGCATTCACCTTCAGTGACTATCAAGCACCTGAAATATAGAAACATGAGAAATATGTGTCCCATGCTTACCAGATATCAAAGCTTTCCATATGAAAATGGAAGGAGGCCTTTAACTGTATTCTATAGCCTTAAGCACAACACAAAGTATACAGTTTGGGTTATTTTTAATTATAATTTTCACTTTTTCTAATATGATCAGGAGAAATTTTGAATCCATATGTGGGCAGCATTTGTGGTTTGTTTTATGTACCTATTTGGGCATACTGGAATAGGAATTTAGTATACTGAAGGGGGTGAGGGTGTGACTTTCCTTGGAAATCTTTTATATATCTTTTAATATATAAATATCTTTCTCAAATAAGAAAGCTCCTAGTGAGTAGGCATTTTTCAGAAAAAAGGAAAATGGCATGCTTTTTCAGACTATTGCTATTTAAATATGTCATGTTTAAATGAAAGTTAAATATGTTCACTTCAACCTGTCTTTGGACAAAACTCATGCTTGTCCAGAAATAATAGGAGAGAGATCAAATAAAGTCATCACATATAGTATAGGAAATGAAAATGGCTGTTTTTCTGAATTGACAAGATCTGTGTTGTTAACATCTTCATCTTCTCTAAAGGGTCCTGAACAGTGAGTGTAATCTGAGACTTAGGAGACAGCGAACTTGGAAAACAGAGCCAACCTAAAAACACAGCCCTAAACTAAAAGGGTAAAATAGATTGTTTCCTCTGAAACCAAATATGAGTGATGGTGGTCTGGATCATACATTTAGATTAGTCCAAGTTCCATGTTTCAACATTATAACAGTTTCATGAAGATTTTGTAATAACAGAAAAAAGAAAGTCATAAATCAAGGCATTTTTTCTTTTCCTTTTATTTATTTATTTTTTTTTGTATTTTTGAGACAGTGTCTCCCTTTAGTCCCAGCTGGCCTGGAACTAACTCTGTAGACCACTTGAATTCACAGAGATCCGCCTGCCTCTGCCTCCAGAGTGCTGGGATTAAAGCCGTGCACCACCACGCCCAGCATAGGCATTTCTTTCAAATACATTAAGTAAGAAGGTTAAAACAAATTCAGGAACACTGTACTAGAGGCCTCAGATGGTGTCTAATGGCATTCTTAGACTTTTGATTGCTAGAAAATGGGATTTGGCTAAGTCAGTGCATTCCAAACTGTTTTATCTGTTAGTCACAGAATGTTGGGTCAGATACAGAAGTGGGCAAGGAATGACTCTTTGGTGGTGGTGGGGGACTGAAAATAGCCCAAGATAAATTGTAATTCAGAGTTACACTTGCAACACACCAATCTCTCTACAAGTCATTGATCAGTTTCCTCAGCCTTGCAGAGGTTCAGTGAAAAGTCCACCATTTTTAGGTGGAACTTAGATTTACAAATGTAACAAAGCCATCACCCAGAAGCTAAGGAAGAGGCTGTATTCTTTCAGTGAGATGTAAACCAAAGGGTGAATAAAATTCTTGGTATCTTCTGCAGCAAAATCTGGTACCGGCACTGGGTAACTTGGCACTTAAGGGCTTAGCACATTGATCAAGTCATTCCTTTTTCGTTCAGTTCCTTTGATTGTCTAGAAACAAGCTCTTACAAGAAGACACCCTATTTTAACACTATTAAAGGACCCACCATTGTCTTCAAGAAAGCCAAACTGTAGCAAGGCTCAAAGGGTTCATATCATTGAAAGGGTGATTGGAGATTAAAACAGCATAGTGGGTTATCTTTGGCTTCTACGGTATTGCTTTACTTTGCTCACAGAACCAGGCTTTAATTACAGAGTAAAGAACAAACTGGACTTGATTACTCTGTGGAATGATTGACATTTCAGTTGTTCCCATAATACACTTATTGGTGTTGATGTAGAGAATACAAAGGAGCTTTGTGTTATAGTAGCTGAGGAAGCAGCCTTTGTCTTCCTAACTTAATAGTTTTGATGTGGAAGTCAACACAAGATTAAAAATTCAAACACAGCATTATCATTTTGATGATCACTTTTGTGGTTGTACTTTAGAAAACAGTCACAGTAAGAAAATTGTTGTTTTTGAGCTACTATAGGGAAAAGGAAAACACAGAAGTCAGTCAACAAAACTGACCACATCTCAAATTTGTACTTAGCAAAGTCTGTTATTTATAATAATTATAGCTGCATTGTCTATATAAGATGGAAGATGATAAAGATTTATCATTCAAATGGGAAAGAAAAGCTCTTATTCAATATAATTGGTGACAGTAAACTTTTTGAATGCTGTTTGAGATTAAATAAATTCACATGCAGTAGTATATATTGGGAGGCAAGGGTGGGGGAGACAGAAGAATTCACCAGGGCTACAGATGCCAGGATTATTTCACAAACATAAAGGGGTTTCATAGCAAGTCTTCCTTAGAGACATTCCCTGAAAGAAGGTAAACAGCTGCTATTAGCTAGATAAAGACTGTCAATAGTACAGGATAATATGCAAACAGAAGAGCCACGTAAATATATTTCTAAAGTAAGCAGGTGAAGGGACTCTGTTAGTAACCATTATGGGAGGAGTGGTTCAATAAGGCCTTTATGAGGAAAATGACTGGCTAGAAGAATTTTCAGAGTGTTTACTACACATTCGCTCTTCTTATAAGCATGTTGTCTTGAGGTTTTTTCTTCTTCTTTCTTTCATCCAGATCACAATATAACAAACCCTAACAAGACAGAGTGAGGAGGTAAGGAGGGAGGTGGGGGCTATCTCTCTTCCACTTCAGGGAATACAAAAATGGGAGCTGCAAAATAAACCATTATTTTCCAAAATGAAATAAAGTGAAACAAAACATGATCTTTAAGAAAATAAAAAAGACAAAGTAAAACAACCTATAAAATTCACACAATTTCTTAGCATTCCCCAAGAGAGTGTAATGCTGATAGGAAAATGCGAGGACTGTGAAGCAGGAATTCAGGCCCAGTGAAGCTAGTTTTTGGCACCATTGACTCCTCATCACTCTCAAGTGTGCAGAAGGATTGCTTTAAATAACTCATGAAAATGGCAAAGCAGAATTTCAGATTTCAAAACATTTCAAAGTGAAGCAACCCAAAGGAGCAGCACTGAAACTATCAACTCCAGCAGCCCCATCCAGTAACACACAAAGTGAGGGGCACAGAGAATACAGAAATTCCTTCCTTTTAGAGTTGTGGTGCTTAAGTGATGTGTCCTTTCATGAACTGATAAAATATATTCTGAAGATAAATTATGACATACTTGGATAGAGAAACAATAAAGATGTTTGAAGATAATCAATGGTGAAACCCAGATCAATATTAAATTTGTGTGGGAAATTACCATTGTAGTGGTTAAGGCATGTACTGCTCTTGTAATGAATCCAGCTTGGTACCTAGTACCCATGTCAAATGATTCATAACTGCCTGTCACTCCAGCTTCAGGGGCTCCAGCATGTTCTTCAGGTCTCGATAACATTCACAGTCAAATGTACATACTGGCCTCCTACAAATATGTGTATATGTATATATATGTATGTATATATTGTATACATACATGTATATATACTGTATACATGCACACATATACATATATTTATATATATAATTATGTTCAACACATTTTTAATTTATGACAACATTTCTGAGTGTTGGCTCCAGAGATATCTATTTAACAGTATGCTGACAAACTAAAAAATTATGATATGATGAATTCATTGCTTTAGTCTAAACTGAGGAAATGGCTATAATCAGGAATAATACTGATTAAACAATCTTCCTGGGTGAACTAACCTCAGACCACATGAGCTTCATGACATGAGCAGATACTAGGCTTTGTGGACACCTCCATAAAAGTCCCTCCTGGAACAAGAAATTGAACAGAGACATGTGGATATTAGCAAGCAGAAGGGACTAAGAAAGAGTACACTTTCAAAGGAGGTGGGACAAGACAAGGCAGAGAAAAAAAAAATTCAAACAGCCAGCTATAGTGCCTAGGTTTGTATATCAGTGTGGGCCTTGGGGTCCTTTGCACAGCTCTGGCTTTGGGGTCCATTTTCCCAGCAGGGACTTTCTCATGGTATTACATGTGCAAATTACATGTAACCTGTAAAACTCTATCTGTTAAATGTAAAACTACATGCAGCATCTTACATCACATGTCCTTAGCACAATAAAACTCCACCTGGGAGTGTGCATTTTAGGATTATAATGAGTCATAGGTCCTTTACTTTCTCTTTCTTACTTTATTGCCCTAGCAATCATTTCAAGCACTATATTGAAGAGGAGTGGCGATAGTGGACAACCTTGCCATGTTCCTGCTTTTAAGGGGAATGCTTCCAACTTTTCTCCATCGAGGATGATGTTGGCTGTGGGTTTCTTGTCTATGTCTTTGATTACATTGAGGAATGATCCCTCCAGTCCAATTCCCTCTAAGACTTTAAGCATGAAGGGATGCTGGATTTTGCCCAAAGCTTTTTCTTCATCAATTGAGATTATTGTTTCATTTTTGTCTTTAAGTCCTGTTCTACTTTGTCTTCCATTGCTATGACAAAACACTCTGACTGACACCAACTTGGGGAGGAAAGGGTTTATTCAGCTTACATCTCCTGGGTCACAGTTCAGCACTTAGGGAGCCCAAGGCAGGAACTCAGGGCAGGAACCTGGAGGCAGGAGCTGAAGCACAGGCCATGGAGGAATGCTGTTCACTGGCTTGCTCCCTTGGCTCATGCCCAGCCTGCCTTCTTATACGGTACACAACAACCTGCCCAGGGTGGCACCACTCATTGTAGTCTGGGCCCTCCCACACTGCTCAACCATCAAGGCAATATTCCACAGATGTGGCGACAGGCCAATCCAATGGAACCAATTCCCCAATTGAGGCTCCCTCAACCCAGGTGTGTCAAGTTGACACTAAAGCTATACAGCACAAGTCCATTTATGTGTTTTATGATATTTATTGATTTACATATGATGAACCAGTAAAAAAATGTCCATTCTACCAAATACAGATTCAATGCAATCTCAATCAAAATCCCCATGAGCTTTTTCACAGACTTAGAAAAAAAATCTTTAAATTCATATGGAAAAACAAAAGACCTCAAATAGCTAAAGCAACCCTGGGTGAAAAGTGCAATACTGGGGGGATTACATTACCAGACTTCAAGCTATTTTACAGGGCTATAGTCATAGAGACAGCCTGGTACTGGCAAAAAAACAGAACCATTGACCAATGGAACAAAATTGAAGATCCAAGACCAATGGAACAAAATTGAAGATCGAAACTTGAGCTCATATAACTTGAGTCATATTTGACAAAGGGCCTGAAAAAGCTCAATGGAGGAAAGATAGCATCTTCAGCAAATGATGTTAGCAAAACAGGATCACCATTTGTAGAAGAACAAAATTAAACCCTTACCTCTCACCCTGTACAAAAATAAACTCCAAGTGGATCAAAGATCTCAACCTAAAACCTGAAACGCTGAAGGTGTTAGAAGAAAAAGTCGGCAGCAACCTACAAGACATTGGTGTAGGAAAAGATGTTCTAAATCAAATAGCAACTGCACAGGAAATAAGGACAACAACTGACAAGTGGGACCTCATCAAACTCAAAAGTTTTTGTACAGCTAAAGAAACAATCAAGGAAGTAAAGAGAAAACCCACAAAGTGGGAGGAAACCTTCACCACTGATACATCAGACAAAGCATTAACATCCAGAATATATAAACTACTTAAAGAACAAATAATTAAGAAAACAAATGACATACTCATAAGATGGAGTAAACAGCTGAACAGAAACTTCACCAGTAAGGAAGTAAAGATGGCTGAGAAACATCTTAAAAGTGTTCAACATCATTAATAATTAAGGAAATGCAAATTAAAACCACATTAAGGTACCATCTCACTCCAATAAGACTAGCCTAGATCAAGAAAACAAAAGACACCAAATGCTGGAGAGAATTTGGGGAAAGGGGAACAGTCATCCACTGGTGGTGGGAATGTAAACTGGTACAACCACCGTGGAAAGCAGTGTGAAGAACCCTTAAAAAACTCAAAATGGGCCTACCACCTGACCCAGCCATACCTCTCCTGGGTATATACCCACAAGACACATCCTACCACGAAGATATATGCACAGCTATGTTTATTGCAGCTCTCTTCATAATAGCAAAATGCTGGAAACAACCCAAATGCCTCTCAACTGATGACTGGATAACAAAAATGTGGTACATCTACACAATGGAGTTCTATGCAGCAGTAAAGAAAGATGGCATCATGAGTTTGCTGGTAAATGGATGGAACTTGAAGCAATTATACTAAGTGAAGTAACACAGTCCCAGAAAGAAAGAAAGAAAAAAAAAAGGCAAGTGATTTCCCTCATTTGTGGATGCTAACACCAAATCACCAGTTGGCAGGCAAAGTGAGCAACTTTATTATTATATTTCATTGTTTCTGAAAGTAACTATGTTATTAAAATATGAATCTATAAATGGGTTCTAGAATTGTCCACTCATACTCACACATTGTAATTACCATATGTAGATGGAGGATATGTAGTCATATTCCAACAAAAGAATGTAAAGTTACATTACTTTATACCTGCATGCAAATTTACTGTTAAAATGTGAATCTCTAAATGTGTTTAAGAATCAACCTATAGTTTATTTTCAGAATTTTTAATTTTGATTTATGTGTGGAGTGTATATATGCATATTTTGGAATAATATAAAATTTAAAAAAAGTGAATTAAGAAAGGAAAGATTTATTTTGACTCACAGGCCAAGGTTGAGTTTGTCCTGGAGGAGAAGGTAAGGAACATGGACTTGAGGCAGCTTGTCACACTGGACCCACAGTTAGAAACCAGAGAGACAGGTGGCAGTCCTGAGCTTCTCTTGCTCCTCTTATTTGGTACTCTAGCCCATGGAAAGCTTCTGTACACATTTATGATGCATCTTGTCACCTCAATTAATGTGATCTAGAAAATTCCTCAGGCTTGCCCAGGAGTTTATTTCTATGGTAATTCTAAATCTCATCGCGTTGACAATCAAGATTAAGCTTATACTATGTATGAGGAGTTTGAATGTGTAATGAATAGGAATCCTTAAATCTGATCACAAGAGGAAAATATCTATGACTTCTCATTTGGGACTAACAAAGTCAACTCAGTTGCAACATATAGAACAGAAATAAGGTAGGAAAAATGGTATATTTTATATTAACAAAATCCAGCAATGAAGAACAATTGATGACATTAAATATATTTAATATTTATTAATTTTCATGTATATGAATGTACTGCCTGCATTTAAGTAAGTGCACCATGTCATGCAATGCCCATGGAGGTCAGAAGTGGGCACTGGATCCCCTGAACTGGAGTCACTGATAGTTGTTAGATATCATGTGGGTGCTGACAATCAAACTCAGGTTCTCTGTAGCCAGGCATGGTGGTGCACGCCTTTATTCCTAGCACTCAGGAGGCAGAGGCAGGCGGATCTTTGTGAGTTCAAGGCCAGCCTGGTCTACAGTGAGTTCCAGGACAGTTGGGGTTACAGGGAGACCCTGTCTTAAAAAAAAAAAAAAAAAAAAAAAGAAGGAAAAAGAAAACCCAGTATTCTTAATTACTGAACGATCTCTCCAGCTCCACTTTTTATTTATTTTATTTATTTTTATATATGTATATCAGTGTATTGCTTGCATATATGTAAGTGCACTCCTGTCCTGAAATGCCCATATAGGTTAGAAGAGGGCATTGGATACTGTGGAACTGGAGTTATGGATGGTTGTTAGAACCCATGTGGGTCCTAGGAATCAAACCTAGGTCCTTTGCATGAACAGCAAGTATCTTTCCACCCTCCAAATTAAATATTATAACTACTCCCCAATCTCTATTTTTTTCCTTGAAAGTGTAGAAGCATCTTTCTTAAATGAACAATTATATTACAAATGTCCTCTATTATTTTTTTTTAATTTAAGTTGAAAATACACATATCATCAAAGTAACATAAATGAAACTTGGGATACCAAAAAAAGCATCAAAATACTTTAACATGGAATTCCATTTATTTCTCCAACTTGTATTTCTTCTATATATAGTACATATATATATATATATACATAAATATATACATATATAAATATATACATACATACATACATACATACATACATACCCATATTACCTACCCAGGCTGTGTCATGGGGGCCAGTGCAGGAAGATCAAGACAAGACACATGCTTGCTGGACCTCATTTGGGTGACCATGGGGGGGAGGGACCCCAGTGTGGAGCACAGGGGCAGGATTGATGGTTGTTTGGGCTTGCCAAGGAGGAACCTTCAAGCACTTCCTCTATTATTTTTAAGAATCTTGATCAAGTCACTACCTCATTTACCTGAACTTCCACAATTATAAAAAAAAAGAAAAGTCCATTTCTTCTAGGAGTTTCATCCCTAAATGAGAGTTGTTTATACTAATACAGTATTAAAATATGAAGAAAATGAACAGTACAGTGAAAATATAAAGTAATATGAATGCTTCATCTCCTTTTGGCTTGGGTACTGTCTCTGACAGTGGACAAATGGTATTCTCTTTTGTGTATTCCAGATAACTACTGATTGCTAATTTCCACGATAGAACATGGAACCTTCTAAGAATAACTCTGGAAAAGAATCTTGGTGAGAACTTGGTTTAGGGCTTAGTATTTGCCAGAATTAGGCATGCAGTTAATAATCTAGGAATGGACCCTTCATGCATGTTCTAAACTAAAGGGTTCTCTCGTTTTCGTGGCCATTAATACTGAGAGTTAGAATTCAGATTAATATCTAGAATTGAATCAATATATTAACTGCATGAAATCAATATTAATAATGTGACGAAAATTTCAACAGAGGTTAATTTCTGTTTCATTGCTTGAATTTCTATTTTTACTATAATTCTATATGGATTCTACCTTCTGAAGCAGAGTTATCTTGTGTTCATGAAAATAGAAATGATACTTGCTTTATTCTTCCTTATAAAGCTAAGAAATATCAACCCAAAATTAATTCTATGAAGATTAGAGTGATAAAAGAATTGAGATTATCAATTTGTGTGTTCTGTAAGAAAACAAGTCTAGACTAACACTTTGAATTGGATACTGGATAGAAAATAGGTAGCTAGCCTAGGGAACAATCTGCAGAAGAGGGGTTGTGGTAGAATGTAGGGGCTGCGATTGGGGTGAAAGGTGAAACTACAGCAATATAGTCTGGACACTCATTTGATCAACTTGATTGAACATACAAGCCCCCCTCCCCCACTAGATGGTGAGACCCATGGGCTGTGTGGGTTTGGGCACAACTTCTTGCAAATTGGTTTTACATGAAGGATACTTGTACTCATAAATTATTACTTGATGTTAAAAAATGAAAAAAAAAACTGAGAGAAAGATGCAGGACAGTTATGGCAGAATGCATGATCTGGGATGGAGTGGGGTGGGGTGGGGGGAAGGGAAAGGGAAATATGCCTGAACTGATTTGGAAAATGGTGTATGAAATACACAAAGCATCAATAAAAAGTGGAAAAAAAAATAGGTAGCTAGATTGTTGGGCTCCGAGAGCAGGACTGCATTGGTAAAACCTATAGTAGGAAAGGAGGTAGAGTTTTAATATATTCTTAAAGACCATTTCCAACATGTCCACAACCCCATCAATCACAAACTCAACAATGAGGACAGGTTCTGGATGTGATCTACCCCAAGTATTGGCAAAACTCCTCTTGGGATTATGTCAGCTCTTTTGCTTCTTGAGGGAGAAAAGGGAAAGGGAAAAATCACTTTTAATTGTGTTCTGGAAGAATAAATCAGGATCCAATTTCATAGTTTAGTTGTTAAGTTAATTAGTCACTTCCAACAGTTTTGAAAGCACCTGTGCTAAAGCATTGAACTCTTGCTTCTGAGAAAACTTTTAGGAGCAGGTAGAGAAACAAATGTAGAGACAAAAACATGTAAAATAATGAAAAGCATCTCGATACTGAATGATATTTACTCCTCAGATTAATTTAGAAGAATGACTTGAAATAGTTACATTAACAAACTTGGGGGCTGGAGAGATGGCTCAGAGGTTAAGAAAAACTCTTATTCTTCCAGGAGACCCAGATTTGATTACTAGCACTTACATGGTAGCTAATAATCATAGATAACTCTGGTACCATAGGATCTGATGCCCTCTTCTAACCTGTGTGGACTTTACAGGACATGGGTACCCTTCTATTTATACAGACAAAACACAAAAACTAAAAATTATAAGTAAAATATTTTTTTAAAGAAGCTTGGCAAATGCCAGAGTTTAATTATTTTTCCCAGGGGACTGATGTTTCCACACAAAACAACCAAGAAGTTGTTCATGAGATGTGTGCATGTACTTAAGGCTATTCTGGTTTATGTTATTGTCTTCTTTTGTAATTTAGTATGCAAAGCTATAAATGAATTCTTAGTATTTTTATCTATTTGCCTTATGGATATCCCAAAGATGACATTCTCTCTAAACATTATCTTTCAGTATTTGCTTGAGAGTTAAACAGGGCAATTCTTTATTATGTGGGATTGTCTCAAAAGCTGACAAGAATTCTATGTGCTATCATTATGTTTCCATAGTTCTGAAAATGTTGCAAAGGTCATCCTTTAACCTACTGAATGTCAGTAACTGATTATTTACATGCTGGGTTATCAAACTCTTCCTATAGACCTCAATCTAAGGATGACTTCAAATAGATATGATCTAAAAAACACCTCAACAGTGATATTCAGCATACCATGAAGAGAAGGGAAAACCCTGCTTAATTCTTCCTTTCTTTCTTCTTTCTTTCTTTCTTTCTTTTGTTCTTTATTTGATAGTATACTGGCAGTTGATCATGTCTTAAATATCACTAAGGTGACTTGTTCAAGACCTTCTAAAATGGAGGGAAGCTTTGTGTCATAAGAAAGGGATGGCAATTGAGCTTTCTATTACTATGTTGCTGCAATCATCAAGATTCTGGGAAATTCTATATGCCTACTCTTCATAGACATGTGATTTAAAAAGTCATTATTTTGTGATTTGTGACTATGGTGGTTTGAGTGAGACATGTCTCCCATAGCATCCAAATGTTTGAACACTTGATCAGTTGATGATACTGTTTGGAGAGGGTCATGAAACCTTAAAGACATATGGCCTAGCTGGAGGAAGTACTGAGGTGGGTTTTGAAAGTAGATTTACCCACGTGCACCTTGATTCTCTTTGCTTCCTGTAGGTATTTGAGGATGTGAGTGCTCAGCCATCTGTTCAGACTGCCTTCTGCCAGGCCTCCCCTACCACGATGGACATTTATCCCTCTGGAACCCTAAGCCAAAATAAAATCTTCTTTTTGTAAATGGCCTTGGTCATGTGTTTTATTACAGCAACAGAAAATTTACTAATGCAGTGACTAAGTCAAAAGTAAAACAAGAATGCTTCTTTCTCCAGATTCAGTTACTGAATCCCTGACACTGTTACTTGAATCTTGCCAGGTACATATATGTGCTGTCTTGAGGACCAAGAAATGTTTCTGGGGTGAACTGTGCTTCACGACATTAATGGAAACAGAGTCATGAGCCATCCATTATCTGGAGAGGAAGGGTCACCTGGAGGCAGGGATCAGAGTTTCAGGTTCTTATACCTGCCAAACCCTAAGCTGAATCGACAGCTGTGGAAATATTAGGGTTTCTAGTAACATCTTCAACTTAGTTAATAACAATGAAGTAATATCAGATAATGTACAGTGATATATGGATAGTCAGATTATACACAGTTCTGTCAAAGGGAGAGCTGCATGAAGACTACAGAACAAGAATCTGTGTGCTATCTTTAAAACAATTCCATAGATCTAAAATTAGTTCAAAAAATTTAAATTTTTGTTTTATTTTTAAAAGTTGCTTTCTAATCTCATTTTGTTTACTTACTCTGACATTTGATGTTTGTTACATCCCACTGAGTTGATGATAATTATCACTCCTAATAAAAATGAAAAAAAAACAGATATTCAAGAAGACAAATGATGTGATTTGCCTAAAGTTATTTATTATTAATAAAATAGTTGAAATTAAATTAAAAAATCTTGACTTTCTCAATTAAGTCATAGTTCGCTAGTAAATTTCCTTCTGCTTCTCCATCCTCCTAGTACGTTTGAAATGTTGGAAGGAATCTTTAGAAAAGAAATATAACTCATGCTCTTAGCTTTAATATATATGACTTCTGCATGAGATAGCATAATTTACTAAAGTCAAGAAACCCCAAACCTCATCCTCTCACTTATCTCAGTACTACAAAGACAGAACTGAGAAGGTGGTGGTCACTGACTAGTTTACTGTGTACCTAATAGATGAGCAAACTTGTGATAAAAACATGATAGAAATTTACTACTATAGTTTGTACTTTTCTTAGAAATAGGCTACCTTTAAACCCATCTGCTCCTGAATTTTGTCCTATACAGTAACCAAATTAGGTATGTAATATTCAAGCCCAACTTTAAAAGGTATTTCATAATTGCTCTCTTTCTCTCTCTCTCTCTCTCTCTCTCTCTCTCTCTCTCTCTCTCTCTGGATTTCATGTAAATAATGAGTTTCTTCCATTGAGCCTCTGTGAATGCAAGGATTATTACACAACAGATCATAGCCTAGAGTCAGGGTTGGCATTATTGTCAACCTGACACAACTAGGAAGAGGGAACTTCAAGAAGAAATGTCCCCTATTGGATTTCCCCTGTTGGCCAGCATGTCTGTAAGGCATTTTCTTCCTTGTTGATTGATGTGGAAGGGCCCATCCCATGGCCTGTCACTCTGTGCTACCCATGGTCAGGTGGTCCTATGTGGTATAAGAAAGGAAGCTGAACACAATGAGCACAGGTCAGTAAAGTAAGCCTGTAAGCAGTACTTCATTTGATATTTATAAACAAACAGAAAGAAAGAGGGAGAAAGAAAGAGAGAGAAAAGGGGAGAGGGAGAGAGAAATGGGAGAGAGAGAAGGAGAGAGAGAGAGAGAGAGAGAGAGAGAGAGAGAGAGAGAGAGAGAATTGTTTCTAGGTCAGCCTAACAACCCCTGCAATGCTTTGTCTAGTTTCTTAATGTCTATCAATATCAGTCAGTTTTGATTGGTGTGCTACCCCTTACATTAGTATTTTTCCTAATTCCTTCCCAGAAGTTCTGAGATTCTCACTCACATTTTTATATAATCAACACTCATAGGTGATGCCTTTTGTCTTTATTATGTATTTTCCAGACACATGTTTCCCCTATTCAATGGAATTTTCATGAAAATGAATATTCTGTTCTTTGCAGACTTTTCAAGAAAAAGAGATTGCCACATGGCTGGGTAAATATTTTGGCAGATCTTCTTCCTAGGAAGAGTGATAAAACTAGGAAACATTTGTTAAAGCAACCATTCCAGGTCTTTAAGTGCAGAACAAGTTAACATGCATTTATTCAGGAGCAGTAACCTCACCTCAGGAAGAGAAATGAGAGCCGGAGACCTGGGTTTCCCATTCACTAGACACTACCATCTGCAGTCCAGAAGCAGAAAGTTCTGGATGACTGAGCTCTGAATACTAGCAACTTCCCTGCCAAAGGAGGTGGCTACCGTTCACAGATGGTTGTGGGAAAATGCAAAAGCTTAGAAACAGTCCATAGACTACCAAGATGCACAGAAGGGTGACATGGCCTCATCACACATGGCAACAGGAATGGACCTAAAGTCATCTCTCTAAGAAAAATGCACTTTAGAGAAAACATCTATTTCTTAAATTATTTTTATAAAATATTTTTATTGATGTCTTGTGTATTTCATGTATCATTTCTCAATACAATTTAGGCACATTCCCCTTTCCATGCCCCCAACCCCACCCCAGTGGATGCATTCTGCCATACATGTCTTGCATCTTTTTCTCAGTCTTTTTAAAGTCTTTCTCTGCAGAGGTTTATTGTTTTGAGCAGAAGTTAACTGTTTCAAGCAATTCTTTAACCTAGTACTTTTATCATCACTGTTCCCTCCCATTTGTATTGCTCCAGAATATGCTCCAGAATATGTATATGTCACATATATACCAAAATTATGACTTCTGAAATTAAACTGTATGTTAATTATAAAATATGTTTAGTTCACATTTTCC
The DNA here is from genome assembly GCA_009823505.1 of Rhizomys pruinosus. Classification (NCBI taxonomy): domain Eukaryota; kingdom Metazoa; phylum Chordata; class Mammalia; order Rodentia; family Spalacidae; genus Rhizomys; species Rhizomys pruinosus. Next base: position 1,822,249 of record VZQC01004415.1, read on the forward strand.
CTTTACTTTTATATTACTCTAAAATATGAATACATACCCTCCACCCATATACCACAATCACAAAGTCTTAAAATAAGTGATAAGTTAATTCTAAAGCCCATTAAGGATTCACATTATAACACCACAGTTGGTTTCAGATAGAAAGAAATATGACACTAATGTCACTTAAGTTGACTTTCAACTAGGGATTTACTGATAGCATCCACAAATGAGGGATACCATTTTTTTTTTGTCTTTTTGAGACAGAGTATCCCTGTAGCCCCAGCTGGCCTGGAACTCACTCTGTAGACCAGGCTGGCCTTGAACTCACAGAGATCCACCTGCCTCATTTGTTTTTCTGAGCCTGTGTTTCTTCACTTAGCATCATGGCTTCCAGTTCCATCCATTTACCTGCAAAGCATCTGATGGAGCATTAACATCCAGAGTATGTTAACTACTCAGAAAACAAAGGAGGAAGAAAACAAATGACCCACTCAAAAGACTGAGTAAAGAGCTGAACAGAGACTTCACAAATGAAGAAGTAAAGATGGCTGAGAAACATCTTGGGGCTACAGGGAGACCCTGTCTCAAAAAGACCCCCCCCCAAAAAAAAAGAGACATAAAAAAAGTGTTCAAGGTTGCTAATAATTAAAGGAATGGAAATTAAAACCACTTTAAGATATCATCTCACTCTGATAAGACTGGCTAGGATCAAGAAAACAAAGGATACCAAGTGCTGGAGAGGTTGTGGGGAAAGGGGAACACTAATGCACTGCTGGTGGGAATGCAAACTCACACAACCCCTATGGAAAGACTACTCAAAAAACAAAGAAGTAAGAAAACAAATGACCTACTCAAAAGATGGAGTAAAGAGCTGAACAGAGATTTCACCAGTGACAGATTAAAGATGGCTGAGAAACTTCTTTAAAAGCGTTCAACATCATTAATAATTAAGGAAATGCAAATTAAAACCACTCTCAGATATCATCTCACTCTGATATGACTGGCTAAGATCAAGAAAACAAAAGACACTAAATTCTGGAGAGGTTGTGGGGAAAGGGGAACACTCATCCACTGCTGGTGGGAATGTAAACTTGTACAACCAGTATGGAAAGCAGTGTGGAGAACCATTAAAAGACTCAAAACGACCTTACCACCTGACCCAGCCATACCACTCCTGGGTATATAACCCACAAGAATCATCCTACTGCAACATTACACGCACATCCATGTTTACTGCAGCTCTCTTCACAATAGGGAAGAACTGGGACCAACCCAAATCCCCTCAACTGACGAATGGATGACAAAAATGTGGTATATCTACACAATGGAGTACTACTCAGCAGTAAAGAAAGATGATATCATGAACTTTGCAAGTAAATGGATGGAACTTGAAGCCATTATGCTAAGTGAAGTAATATAGTCCCAGAAAAACAAGCAATGAATAGTTTCCCTCATTTGTGGATGCTAACACCAAATCCCCAGATTAAAGACAAGCTCAACAGCATTATTGTTATATGTCTGTTTATCTGAAAGCAACTATGTTATTATAATGTAAATCTCTTAACAGGCTCTAGAATCGATCCACCATTTACTTACATTCTATAATTACTGTGTATGAGTGGAAAGCATGTATTCATATTTTAGAATAATATAAAATTGTAGGAAGATTTCTTTTTGTGCCAAACAGGACCACAAGGCCCTGCTAAGGGGAAGGGGAACACAGTGCTCACTTTGCAGACACTGTGGGGAACTGACACCTTGGCATAGAGGTCAGTCTGTTACTTCCATAACCTGATCTAAGAGGTACTGCCAACTCTGGCCCCTAGCCTGGACCCATGAGACACATGAGACACGTGTTCCACTCTTGGCCATGACTTCCCACCTGCCCAGAGACTGCTGAATCCTGGACAGGAATTTCAGGCTGATGGCTGTTGGCCTATCTCCAGCCTATGTCCACTCACAACACCAGCTACCCAGATTGGTGGTCAGCAAAGGGACCTCTTTCCAACCCACTGGCCACCCGAAAGAAATGATGATGTTACTTGGAAATTCAAATTTATTCCTTGCTACAGCCTGCTTTTATAAACTAAATGATGTCAGTTCCCAGAGCTAATCATAGACCCCCTCCAACTCTGTGCTACTGCACACTGTTTACCCACCCAGCATCACCCAGCGAGGCCATGTTGTTTACTCCTCCTTGGAGTGGGATGCCCTGAGGGATGCTACATAAAATTAGAGAAAAATGTGAATTCTTAAACATAAAAAGCAAAAAGACTGAGAGAAAGATGCAGGACAGTTATGGCAGAATGCATGATCTGGGGTGGGGTGGGGGGAAGAGAAAGAGGAATATGTCCAAAATGAACTGAGAAATGACGTCCGAAATACACAAAAACATCAATAAAAGCATTATAAAAAAATTTTTAAAAGACTCAAAATGAGCCTACCACCTGACCCAGTCATACCACTCCTGGGCATATACCCAAAAGACTCATCCTATGCAGTGATACATGCACACGTATGTTTATTGCAGCTCTCTTCACAGTAGTGAAGAGCTGGAAGCAACCCAAGTATCACTCAACCAATGAGTGGATAAAGAAAATGTGGTATATCTACACAATGGAATTCTATGCAGTGGTAAAGAAAGATGGTATCTATCTTTTTAAACTAAATTTATAGAAAATTCTCAGAATTGTAAACTACAGTGACAGAAGCCAGTCCAGATGAAATTGGTTTCTCTCTCTCTCTGTTGATTACAATTTACACTAAAGAATTTGGTGAGTATGGGAGATTGTCACAGACTGGTGGTAATGATGGTCTCATCTCAAAATCAATCATTTCTAAAACCTGAGGATTTGGGTCCTTGAAGCACATGTAATCTACTATGTGTCATTATACTTTCCTGGGGATTAGTGTAAATGTCTTGGGAAGGTGACTCAGTAGATGAAGTGATTGCCATGAAAGTTTAAGGATCCAAATAAGATCTTCAGTATCCATGTAAGAAGCAGGGTGGGTGGTGACTACTTGTAATCTTTGTTTGAGGGAGGGAGAGATAAGAAGATTGCTTGAGATTCATTGGCCAGTGATCCTAGCCTGATTGCTGAGCCCTAGGTCCCAGGGAGCAACCCTCACTCAAAAGATCAAAGTAGGCAGCTTCTCTAAAATGAGACCTGAAGTTGACCTCTCCTTCCACACCCACGAGCATAGCTGTACACATATACCTGCACACACATGTCATGTGCATGCAATCTCTCTCATATATACACACAACAAACAAATAATAAATAAATAAAACTTAAAAATAAATGTATTTGGCCACACAGATTTTTTTAATTTATATATATATATATATATATATATATATATATATATATATATATTATCAAATCTAGACCTGTGTCTCCCCCATCCCCCCATCCCACCAGAGCTCATGCATTTTGCTAAACATGCTTTTCATCACTTTCTCAGTCTTTCTCAAAATTCTCCATGTGGAAGTTGACTGTTTTGAGCAGAAGTTGACTGTTCCAGTCAGTTCTTTGATACAGTCCTTTCTGTTGTTGTTGTTGTTGTTGTTGTTTCCAATATGCATCACTCCCAACTGCTTTGGACAAAAGCTCAAGGGGCCGTGCAAAGGAAATACTTACAACTAGGTAATTGGCACTAGCATCCACAGATGAGGGATACCATTCATCGTTTGTTTTTCTGGGACTGTGTTACTTCACTCAGCATGATGTTCTCTAGCTCCAGCCATTTTCCTGCAAATGCTCATGATGTTATCTTTCTTTACTGCTTCATAGAACTCCATTGTGTAGATGTACCACATTTTCTCATTTGGTTTGGTTCCAGCTCCTTGCTATTGTGAAGAGAGCTGAAATAAACATGGCCATGCATGTATCTCTGTGGTGGGGTGAGGCTTGAGGGTACATGCCTAGGAGTGGTATGGCTGAGTCAGGTGGCAAGTTCATTTAAATTCTTCCAAGGGTTCTCCACACTGCTTTCCAAAGTGGCTGCATGAGATTACATTCCCACCATCAGTGGATGAGTGTTCCCCTTTCCCCACAACCTCTCCAGCACTTGGTAACATTTGTTTTCTTGATCCTAGCCAGTCTTATTGGAGTAAGATGATATCTTAACATCTTAACGTGGTTTTCATTTGCATTTCCTTAATGATTAGTGATGTTGAACACTTCTTAAGGTGTTTCTCAGCCATCTCTAATTCCTCACTTGTGAAGTCTCTGTTCAGCTCTTTGCTCCATCTATTGAGTGGGTCATTTGTTCTCTTTCTTCTTTGTTTTTTGACTAGTTTACATATTCCGGAAATCAATGCTTTGTCAGATGTTTCTGCAGTGAAGGTTTCCTCCCATTCTGTGAGATTTCTCTTCACTTCCTTGATTGTTTCTTTTGATGTACATACAGAAGCTTTTGAGTTTAATGAGGTCCCATTTGTCAATTGTCGACCTTAATTCTTGCACAGCTGCTGTCTGATTTAGGAAGTCTTTTCCTATGCCTATGTCTTGTAGTCTCACTTTTTCTTCTATCACTTTCAGAGTTTGGGGTTTCACGTTAAGGTCTTTGATCCATCTGGAGTTGACTTTTGTACAGGGCAAGAGAGAGGGGTTTAATTTCATTATTCTACAAGTAGTGATCCAGTTTTGCCAACGCCACTTGCTGAAGATGCTATCTTTTCTCCATTGTGTCTTCTTGGCCCCCTTGTCAAATATGAGATGGTTGAAATTGTATGTGCTCAGGTTTGGATCTTCGGTTTTGTTCCATTGGTCAACAGGTCTGTTTTTGTGACAGTACCAAGCTGTTTTTATGACTATAGCCCTGTAGTATAGTTTGAAGTCTGGCATAGAGATCCTCCCTGTGTAGCTCTTTTCGCTCAGGATTGTTTTGGCTATTCGGGGTCTTTTGTTTTTCCAAGTGAATTTAAGGACTTTTTTTCCCAAGCCTGTGAAGAACCTCTTGGGGATTTTGATTGGGATTGCATTAAATCCATACAAGAGTTTCGGTAGAATGGACATTTTTACAATGTTAATTTTCCCAATCCATGAGCATGGGAGGTTTTTCCATCTTCTGAAGTCTTCTTCAATTTCTTTCTTTAAAGGTTTAAATACTTTGTTGTAGAGATCTTTGGTGTCTTTGGTTAGGTTTGTTCCTATGTATTTTATTGTTTTTTTTTATTATTTTATTTATTTCTGTATGTGTATGAATGTACTGTCTGCATGCAGGTCTATCACCTGTGTCGTGCAATGCTGCGGAGGTCAGAAGAGGGTGTCGGATTCCCCTGGAACTGGAGTTCTCCTTGAATTGGAGTTTCAGACGGTTCTCGGCTGCCATGTGGGTGCTGGGGATCGAACCCAGGTCCTCTGCAAGAGCGGTCAGCGCTCTTAACACTAGGCCATCTCTCCAGCCCCTGTTTTTGAGGCTATTGTGAGGCCACACAGATTGTTTAGTGAATGTGAAGCTGTCCCAAACACTTTTGCTCCACTCAGTCATCAATACAAAGCTTTAGGCTCTATGGGACACATGAAAATTTAAAACAAATATGATTAAAGGAAACAAAATCCATGTATTTAGTGCCTTTGTAATTTATCAAGATAGAGTATTATAACCAGAATTTAGACCATTTATTAGTTCTAGCCTTTCATATTGTGCACAGAGATCCTCAGAGAAAGTAGTCCTGGTGAGGACAGCCTGAACTCAAGTAAGGATTGAGTTTATGCCTTTTATTGGAAAATAGTGAACATTTTCTTGCTGGCTTCACGTTCCCTTGAGATATTTCTACTGAGAACTGCATAAGTCACAGCCAAATGTTAATTACTTTTCAATTCTCATTGCCTTCAAAAATTATAAGATGAATCAAACCTGTATTTTAAGATGAATTAAGATGAATTAATAATTAAGTATTCTCCCCATTTTCAATCCATTTGTATAAATTTTTCCAAATGGCTCATTGAATCTTCTAAAGCACAAATCAGATGTGTTTTGTGGCAGGGGCATAGATTAAAACATTATGTACTACCAAAACCAAAATCAGATTTGAGAGGAGGAAAATCAATTTGCAGCAACGAAAGGAAGTGTATTTACTGGTCTAAAATCGTTTTTAAATTCTATCACTGGTTTTCCCATTGGCCTAGGACACAAGGAGTCATACACAGTGCAGCAGGCAAGACCATATTGCTTGAATTTCTGATGAGGAAAGAGGCCAGGGAATCATGAGTCTTACACTCTATAGAGACAGCAGTGAGGGACTCTTGATTATGGCACAGCACAGAGGGGGACTGCTAGAGTCAGACAGGAGTCTCCAGTTCTGGGTAATTTTCTGTATTTTGTGATTTTTATGTGTAAACTGAAGGGAAATATATATATTATAATAAAATCATTTTAAAAGTTAGAAACAATATGTCTATTCCATTTTACAGTGCCAGACTCATGCAGGTGACAGATGTGCTAAAACTCAAACACAGTTAGTGCTTATTATTTTAAGACTAAGATCATCTCTAGGACCTGGGATGGTGCTAGAAGGAGGGGGCATGCTTCCTGTACTTGGCAGTTCCTCTCAATCACATGGATGCTACTGATATTTGACCCTCAATGTCCAGCTGTTCCCTTCTGTTCCACCTGATGCAGTGTAAGAAAAATTCTCTGCAGGTTTCTGGATAGGCAGCCAACACTTAGGTTGAATATTTCCTTGAGCTAATGAGAATTGGTCTTTCTTTTTTTCATGCTCTTTCCAACCCAATGATCTTCACTGACTTTCAAACTTTGCTGGACTCAATTCATGCTTTCACCTCATAAATGAACAGTATACTTCTCTCAAGTATATTTATTCCATAAATCACATTTATAATATTTATAAATATTTTTCATGGTAATTATCATACTATGCTGTGTTGTGAATAGTAGCTTTTGCTATAACAAGTATATAAGGAGCTAAATTTTGAATTTCTCAAGAAAAGGCATAGCTTCTTTTTCTTGTGTGCCTAGTATTTAGTAGTGTCTGCATAGAGGTCAAATTTTATAAATATTGGAAGAGTTAAAATCAGAAATTTAAACTATTCTAGATCAAATCAATTTATTTATCTTCTAAAAGATCAGAATCCTCTAAAGATATCACAGGCCATGTGACAAACACAACATTCTAATGGATACCCTTAAAAGGAACAGATTTACATATCAGAAAACAACTCCGTATTAAGTGATTTTATACTTGAAAACATACATGTATCTTCTTGAGGAAGTTATGCTAGGATAATAGGTGGAAATGATTGAATATCATAGCTAGTTAAACTGTTGGACTTTGGAGGGAAGATGAGAAGCTGACTTCAAATTCTATAAGTCAACCCCTTGAATTGTCAACAATGTTGAATTTGTCATATATAAGATACATAGTATCCCTCAAATAGAAACAGGCTGTCTTTAGACAAAACCTTATAAAACATGAACTTCATCATTTAGCAACTCATCAAAGGATTTCACATAAACAAACCTTCCGCCAAAATAGTTGTGTACAGTTTAATGAAATATGTATTCTTAAGTTTCTAAAAACAAAGGAGGTTTAGCTAAAGGCCTGAATCTATCCACTGGTATTTTCTATTTCATAAATGCTTAACTTCATTTTAACATAGTAAGAAGTCTGAATATATTAGTTTCATAGAAATAAAATCCACTTTATTCTTCTAAGAACTATTGGCTATATTCAATCCAGCCAGTAGTAGAGTCTCCTAATAAATTACATCTTACCCACTTTTATTTCTTTCTTCTCTTTCAGTTTGATTTGTCTCATTTGGTTCTCCAAGTTCCACTTGTTACTCAGATATTTTATTAGATACATATGCAATCTAGAGACCCTTTTCTTCCTCTCCTCTTTTCCTGTCTCCTGGTTGTATATAGCACAGACTAAATGCATGTATGTGGAGTCTTGAGAGTTCTCTACCTTCTCATCTGTCTCGAATCACCTTAACCTCAGTCCTCAACTGGCAGTCAGGTTGCTTAACAAGAGGTTGGAGGGCAGGTCTCTGTTAACTTGACTACTGACCTCAGAGGCTACAGCAGATCTGTTCATCTAATGTAAAGATTAAAGAAGTTAAAACATCCCCATTCTCCCTAGCATCTTGAATGTCCTGGCAACCCAATTCTAGGTAGGGAGCAAGAAGCAGAAATTTACTATATGACTACTGATAATATCTTATTTTGTATTAAATGTAACCGACTTTGTTACATCTTTTTTTTCTTCCTTCCAAGAATGTGGACCAGTAACCCAGAGTATGGAGAGCCATGAGAGAAATACAAAGAGAATCACTGAGGTAAGAAATCCACAGACTTGCATGCAGACAATACATTCATACACATACGGAAATAAATAAAATTTAAAAAAAATTAAAAAAAATAAATCCAGAAATATTTGCTAAATATCTTGTTACATGAAAAAAAAATTAGTTCTTTATTGTTAAGACTTTTTGTTGAATGGATCCAAAAGCATTTCCAATTTATACATTGTTCCTAGATGTTTTGGTTGGATCTTGGATTTGCCAAACCCCAGATCTACTTTCATTTATGGCTTTATATAAGAATTGTGACAAGGACCTTGTCAATCAGCCCGGCAGGCGATTGCTTAATACACTGACATTATCCAAGCTGTTGATGTTCCCTTAAGAAATGTGTTCACATCTGCCAGTCAATCCCCATATAGCAGCACCATGCCTCCTTCCTCTTGTCTTTACTCCTCTTTGCCATTTTTCTGCACCATAATCAATATTCCACCCCATTGCCTATATGTATTAGTTATGTCCATCTTTAATTCTTTTGGAGCACTAAGAGCTTTATGATGCTGCCCTTCATGTACTGTCTCCAATTGTGGGCATCCCACGATAAGTCATCTAGTCTATGTCCTGATTTGTTGAGAATAGGGCAAGAAGTAAGCTCCAAGCCTAATTTTGTGTCTGTGGGAGGCATTTACTGGGGTCTTCTTCACAGAGCTCCCATCCCAACCAGTACCAAGGAATATAAGTAAGCAGATACATCTTCTTCACTAACATGGTGATGCTCTATCCTTATCCAATGGTGTCTTCTGCTTCTTTCTCTCAGCATCTTTCTAATTTCTACCAAAGAATCAAGTCAGGGGTAAGGAATGGGATGGGAGTAGCAGTGGGTCTACTGAACTGGCACCTGTCAGTGCATTCTTTCAGAAAGGGGCTAACCTACTGAAAAACACAGTTGCTAAATAAATGGATACAATATAGTGATTTTTGAGATTGACTGTGCATTTTAATTCCCAATTCTGGCAACACTTCATGGTATATGTATTTTAGTACACATGGCCCTTTGACCTATCTCTGCTGCCAACTTCAAAGTTGTATTTCATTTTTGATCATACAAAAATATTCAGAATGCAGTTGGTTACATTCATAATATTCAGGCCAGTATTGCACCAGTGGACATATTTTGCCAGGCCAGTTATTTATAGTTCATGAGATTCACAGGTAGGTAAGTTTGATGGCTATATTTTTGTTGTTGTTCTGGTAGCACCTACAAGATCTATGAAAGCAATAACTTTCTTTTTTAAGCTTTAATTGATGTTTTGTGTATTTCAGACATCATTTCTCAGTTCAGTTTAGACATATTCCCCTTTCTCTTCCTCCCACCGCACCCCCAGATCATGCACTCTGCCATAACTATCCTGCATCTTTCTCTCAGTCTTTTTTTATGTTTAGGAATTCATATTTTCCTCCTTTAATTTTATATTACTCTAAAATATGCATTCATACTTTCCACTCATATACAGTAATTACAGAGTCTGAGAGTAAGTGGTGGATCGATTCTAGAACCCGTTAAGAGATTTCCATTATAAGAACATAGTTGCTTTCAGAAAAACAGAAATATAACAATAATGTTGTTCAGCTTGCCTTTTATCTGGGGATTTGGTGTTAGCAACCACAAATGAGAGAGACCATTCACTGCTTGTTTTCCTGGGACTGTGCTACTTCACTTAGCATAATGGCTTCAAGTTCCATCCATTTACCTGCAAAGTTCATGATGTCATCTTTCTTTACCTCTGAGTAGCACTCCATTGTGTAGATATACCACATTTTTGTCATCCACTCATCAGTTTAGGGGATTCAGGTTGGTCTCAGCTCTTTGCTATTCTGAAGAAAGCTGCAATAAACATGGATGTGCATGGAACTTCGTAGTAGGATTATTCTTGTGGGTTATATACCCAGGAGTGGTATGGCTGGGTCAGGTGGTAAGCTCATTTTGAGTCTTTTAATGGTTCTCCACACTGCTTTCCATAATGGTTGTACAAGTTTACATTCGCACCAGCAGTGGATCAGTGTGCCTCTTTCCCTACAATCTCTCCAGCATTTGGTGTCTTTTGTGTTCTTGATCTTAGCCAGTCTTATTGGAGTGAGAAGATATCTGAGAGTGGTTTTAATTTGCATTTCCTTAATTGTTAATGACGGTGAACACTTTTTAAGATGTTTCTCAGCCATCTTTACTTCCTCATTGGTGAAGCCTCTGTCTAGCTTTTCACTTTTGAGGATGTCATTTGTTTTCTTCTTTGGTTTTTTTTTTTTTTTTTAATTTATTTTTATTTTTTTAATATTTTTTAATTAATTTTATTTATTTCTGTATGTGTATGAATGTACTGTCTGCATGCAAGCTTGTGCACCTGTGTCGTGCAATGCTGCGGAGGTCAGAAGAGGGCGTCGGATTCCCCTGGAACTGGAGTTCTCCTGGAATTGGAGTTTCAGACGGTTCTCAGCCGCCATGTGGGTGCTGGGGATCGAACCTGGGTCCTCTGCAAGAGCGGTTGGCGCTCTTAACCGCTAGGCCATCTCTCCAGCCCTCTTTTTTGTTTTTTAAGTAGTCTATATATTCTGGACATTAATGCTCTGTCAGATGAATCACTGGTGAAGATTTCTTCCCACTCCATGGGTTTTCTTTTCACTTCCTTGATTGCTTCTTTCACTGTACAGAAGCTTTTGAGTTTGATGAGGTCTCATTTGTCAACTGTTGACCTTATTTCCTGTACAGCTGCTCTCTGATTTAGAAAGTCTTTTCCTACACCTATGTCTTGTAGGTTGTTACCAACTTTTTCTTCTATCACCTTCAGGGTTTCAGGTTTTACATTGAGATCTTTGATCCATTTGGAGTTGATTTTTGTACAGGGTGAGAGGTAGGGGTTTAATTTGTTCTTCTACAAATGGTGATCCAGTTTTGCCAGCACCATTTGATGAAGATGCTATTCTTCCTCCATTGAAGTTTTTTTGCTCCTTTGTCAAATATAAAGTGGCTGAAACTGTATGAGCTCAAGTTTGGATCTTCAATTTTGTTCCATTGGTCAATGGATCTGTTTTGGTGCCAGTACCAGGCTGTCATTATGACTAGGGCCCTGTAATTAATTTTAAACCCCTGAAGAAGGAGATTGAAAATGACATCAAAAGATGGAAAGACCTCTCATGCTCATGGATTGGAAAAATTAATATAGTAAAAATGTCCATTTTACCTAAAGTAAAATACAGATTCAATGCAATCCCAATCAAAATCTCCATGAGCTTCTTCACAGACTTGGAAAAAAATCCTTAAGTTCATATGGAAAAACAAAATACCCTGACTAGCTAAAGCAACTCTGAGTGAAAAATGCAATACAGTGGGAATTGCTATACCAGAAAGTAATAACTTTCTAACTGGACTTAAGATTTGATGAAGCTGGAGCCCATACCTGACATTAATATCAGGCCTATGAAATTGAGGCAAGATAGGTCACAGGGCATAGGAGAGCACTTAAAATAATACTAGTTTTATAATAAGAAGTTATAGCATAAAACTGACTTCTAATGACTTATTTTTATACCTGTAAATTAATCCATCTCTTAACTCTCACCAGAGAAGCTTCTTTATACAACAGGTAGTGATTAACATAGAAACCCACAACTGGACAGCAGGCAGAGAAAAAGAGGCTGCAGAGTACTTATCCTTGAATAGCATACCTATATCAAATTTTCTCTCTCATGACTCTGGATCTTGCAGAAGAAGAAGAAAGATTGTAAGAACAAGAGATGGTGGATGGCCACAAAGAAACTGAGATTTTCAGACAGCTTGTTAGTTACTCAGATGAACTCACAGCAATGGTGAGAGTATGCCCAAGTCCCATCCAAGTTCAAATAAGACAAAACCCCATAATAGTTGTGGGGAAGTAGGTAAGAAACCCAGAACCTACCTGTGGAAATTTTGGCAACTGATGTCTCCTGGGTGGGGGAGATAAAGTCTTTTAAGAATGGAATTTTTGGTAGGTTAACCACACTCTAGTAGTTGGAACCACACTGAAGAAGACTTGACTGCTCAAATTAGACTCCATAGGTTTTATTCATGTATAATAAAGTACGTTAAATTGGGTGATTTGTAGCAAGGGGGTGTGTACATAGTGGAGGTGATCTCAGTACCATCAAATTATATTGTATGAAAATTCCAAAAATTCAGTTAAATGTTTTCATTCTTCTCACTCATCTGTTGCTTGTATTGTTTTGAGCATGCTGGACTTTATGCTTCATATAGAATTAATCAACTGTGTGTCTATTGGCCTTTACATACCAATTGTGCCCTTAACATTAAATGGTGATATTTATTGTGAAAGGTTACTATAACATGCTTGTGGCAGCCCTGGTACCAAAGGTTTATGTAGACTTCATCCTTGAGAGCTCATAGATATTTCAAGACACAATTTGAAACTCTCCAAGAATACTTTGCCAATTTTTGTTTTTTTAGTTAGTGGAATTTCTTGGTCTTCCCATCTATAGACACATTGTTCACATGCAAGTGTTAGAAGGAATTAAGACCATCCCCTCCTTCAGCCTTGTGAGATCTGCTAGACAACAGTTTCATATCAACTTATGTTCTTCCAATGTATATTATTTAATGCTTTCACTCATAAAGGAAGCAAGCAGTAGACCAGAATTTGGATGACGCCAAACAAGAAGAAAAAAAAGAACTTTTAACTTATTTTGCATTCAAAAGAGAAGAATTTGTAGATCCTCTTAAAATTAAAATTATGTATTTGGATCATTCCAAAAACTTAGAAAGCATTTTTCTACAAGATTCTTACTTTCAAACTTCTCTGTACTGTTTTCCAGGGAAAATTCTGGAAGAATGCTCATTTCCCACCTACGGGTTATGACTCATCAAGGACAAAACATCTAGAAATTCTAAACATCAGTATAACTGAGCTATATATTCTTCAATAGAAAGTCTTAGAAAATAGCACAAATTTCTTTTATTAAGTTCAGAGAAGCTTTATTTCCTCTCATATAAAACAAGAACATTCAGTTATTCTCATAGGATAGTAGTAATATTTGACTCTCGTTCACAGGTGCTCATTGGATGTTGTACTCAGATGGAGGTAGTTATCCTTTTATTCTTCCCCTTAAATATATATATATATATATATATATATATTCATACTGTTTGTTCTAATTAAGTCTGTTATCTTTTAAATGTATAATTCACTTTTATTATTAACAAACTTGCAGGAGTTTTATTTTGATTCAAGCTTTTGCTATGAATACATCAAAAGAACAGGAGTCCTGAGATCCACTGATTATCTAGTCTATGGCAAAGCAAGCACCCTTCGTGTCCCACAGACACTGTGGCTTCCAAATATCAAATGATTTCCACATTTAGGTCTTAGTAGCTGAAATGACTGTCACTGAGGATCCATTTCCATGTGTTCCCTGAATGTTTAGACACCTCTTTTCTGAAGTCATAATCTAAATTCCATTTTTTTCCTGAGAGATTTCCACCTCCTCATTCTGAGACAGCACACAGGAGGTACTTGAAGTGTTTCGATCTTTGATCAGGTCATTGTTGATAGTAGGAAAACATGCCATACCTCTTCTTAAAAATATGTAACTTATTTATATTTTAAGTGTATGAAGATTTTGCATGAATAGTATGTAATTGTACCACATGTGAGCACATCCTGCAGAAGCCAGAAGGAATCGGCTATGCTGGAGCTGGAGTTACTGACAATTACAAGCCATCATGGACTATGCTTGGCAGATCAGAAAGAGAGATGACATTTAATTTTACCTCTGACATACAAGAAAACAGCTTAAAGGGGAGGAAAGTTGTGGGGCTAAAAACTTAGAATTAAAGTGTTAAAGGTTTAAAAGTCTAAAGATCACACCAGATATTTAGTGTGGTTTGACTCTTAGATATATAAAATCATGCAGTGGGAGAGATCATTGGGTCAATCAATAATTGGGTGCTTTCTAAGTGCTAAGAAGTAACTCTGAAACACCCTATGAATACATTATGGAGCAGTAAGTACACACAGGTGCAAGACTGTCATGTAATGTTTTATACTATAGGTCACAATTCCCTTCATCTCTTGAACTTCAGAAAGTGGGAAAATGGGCAGGTGGACAAGAACAATATAGAGTGAGCTTGCATAAACACCCTATGTGCTCTAGAGTGGTGAGACTGAGAGTAACTGCATCACTGAGAAATTACTGGCAAGTGTTACACTCCTCTCTGAGGGGACTTAGAATATCACTGGGGAAATGCATGTCAAAGCAGATATTACTATATATTTCAATACTGTCCAGTCAGTTCATAAAAAAAGCAATGACTTATTCAGTACCAATTATGTGGCTCAATGCTGGAGATAAAATGCTAAGTAGACCTTCTCCAGCCCAAGTCCTTATTGCCAGGCATCCAGCCTATGTGGCCAGACCAACTAAGACAGATCCAGCTCCCTACTTCCCTCACAATTCTGGCCATGGTGACCTAAAGCCTCTCTATCAGACCCCCAGCCCACATGGCTGGACCATGTAAAAGAGATATAGCAAGTCACTCTTGGTCCTCCAGTTGGGGAAATGATTTAGCCAGCAGTCAATCAAAAAGCTAAGCTGATTTTGGGCAAAAGCCATCACTGTCATTGACAAAATCTCTGAAGTAGATCACAGGAAACTAGAATTCCTCTCCCTCAAGCCATTAAAACAAGGAAGGTCACTAAGCTTCTCCCTTCTCCCTTCTCCACAGGGGACTCTCAGATAAAATTTCAAGCAGCAATAGAAGGGCAGAGAGCAACACACACATTCATAGGCCATGTGGGTGTCTGGCATGCAGGCTTGCTGCCCACCCCAGGGCATCTGCTGCCCACTTCTAGAACCATAGAGAGGAACTGTGTGCATGGAAAGGACGGACAGCTGCACACACACTTGTCTGCCAGGTGGGATCTAGCGTGCAGACAAAAGGAATAACATCCCCCCCCACAAACACACACACACCCTGCTCAAGCTACTGATACTGTGATGGAAAGTATAAGCTGCTAGTGCTGTGGTTTACTGTGGTTGGGACAATCCAGCAATGTCAGTGGCTCTAGGCTGCACAGCCAAAGCTGAGGAAGAAACCTGCAGAAAGCAAAATGAGTGACCAACCAGTCCTCAATATTAACATTTGACATTAGCAACAGAAGCCAAACAAGCAAAGGGTGAGGGGAATAACAAATACATATGCCAAAGACACAACAGAAAAACAACAATATTGGAAAAGCTCATAATAAATCCCCACTGAACTCAACCAGTCCTGTAGAAGATCCCAACAATGAGATCTCCCTGGAAGGAAACCCAGACACCAACCTTAGAAGAAAAATTGTAGATATATTCTAACACTATAAAGAAAAAAAATCAGAGAACTAAAGGGAGAGAATGAAAAACTCATGAAGGTACTAGAAGGAAAGAATGGAAAACTCTGGAAAGAACTAAAGGGAGATATTGACAAACTCCTAAAAGAAGTAGAGGAAGAGAAATACAAACTCTGAAATGAACTAGAGGGAGAGAATGACAAACTCTGGGAGGAAGTGGAAACACTGAAAAGATCTCAGGCTGAAAGGAAAAAAGAAACTGAACAACGAATCAAGGAGTTACAAGGAGAGAATGAAACGATCCAAAAAAGAAAGCGGAAATATGGAAGAAATCACAGGAAGGATTTCTTCTCCTTCTGTGTCTATGATGCAGAGGTTTGGTCTTTTCATAGTGTCCCACATTTCCTGGCTGTTCCACTCTTGTGGGATTTTTTTTTTCATAATTTTTACTTGAGGTTTCTAGGTGCACTGTGTTATCCTGTAGGTCTGATTTTTTTTTCTGCTTCATCCATTCTCCTTTTGAGGCTTTTTCCCATCCATTCCTGCTGATCTGATGAATGTTCAATTTCCTTTATCTTGTCAATCAACTTGATTGCCCATTCAAGCCCCTCCAGTTGGATGGTGGGAGCCTTGGGCTGTGTGGGCTGGGCCACAACTTCTTGCAAATTGGTTTTATATGAAGGATGCTTGTGCTAAAAAAAGGGGCGCTAAATACTGATATTTGAAGTAAATGGGAATATAAAATTCTAGTTGTTTTATTTATAATTTGTATTGGGTTGGTCTCTATATTTTTCTGAATTATACAACATCACAGTGTAACACTTTCTTTTACTTGTAGGAAAATTTAAAGGAATTAAGATTAAATTTTACTTCCCAAATAAGTAGAAGTCATAGTCCAGTCATATAGCCTTAAAGAGCAAAGTGTTTATTGGGTAAAATTTATTGACTTTGATTACATGAGAATGATCCCTCAGTCCCAATTTACTCTAGGGCTTTAAGCATGAAGGGGATCTGGATTTTTCAAGGCTTTTTCAGTTTCACAGATAGGATGATCATGTTGTTTTTGTTTTCAGATCCATTTATATGCCTTGATGATATTTATTGATTTTTGTATTGTTGAACCATCCTGCCATCTCTATATGGAAATCCAATTTTGATCATGATGGGTGATCTTCTAGTGTTGGTCTGTATGTGATTGCCAGTATCTGTTAGAATTTTGGCTTCTGTGTTCTTTATAGATTGAGTTGCAGTTTCTCTTTGGCTTGTATCTTTGCCGGTTTTGTAATAGAGTGAGCTGGCTTTATAGAAAGAATTTGGGAGAATTCCTTCTGTAAATCCTTATAACATTTGAATAAAATATGGGGTTAGTCTTTTTGAATGTTTTTCTAGAATTCTGACCTTGAAACTTTCTGGCCTGGGCTTTTTTTTAGGAGGTTTCTTATTATGCTTCAATTTTTCATATATTATGGGTCAGTTTGGCTGTGAACTTTTTGGTTAGAGCTTGTGTGATTCCAGGATTTCAGATATTCATCCATTTTTTCTAGCGTTTTTTCTTCTTTCTCTTTCTTTCTTCTCTTTCTTTTTTTTTTTTTTTTGGTCTTTTTGAGACCGGGTTCTCCTGTATTCCCAGCTGTCCTTAGACTCTTAGACCAGGCGGCCTTGAATCTACAAAAGATCGCCTGCCTTCTGCCTCAGGTTAGGATTAAAGGGCGTGCACCCCCAACCCAGCTAGGTTTTAAACTTATAGATTAAGGTTTTGAAGTATTCCCTTATGATTTTCTGGATCTTATTGTCTGTTTTGATATTTTCCTTTCATAAGGATTGTATTGATTTGGAGTTTTCCTTCTTTTTGGGATAATGGGCTAGAGGTCTGTTATCTGGTTTATCCTCTTTCAAAAGAACCAACTTTTGAATTCATTATTTTTTTGTATTGTTCTCTTTGTTTCTATTTCAATTGATTTTGCTCTGATTTTTGTTATTTCTCTGTCTGTTGGGCTAGGGTTCCATCTGTTTTTCTAATGTGGCACTCAGGGCATATAAACTTCTTCTCTGTAGACTACTTTTAAGTGTTCCCATAGTTTTGTGTGGTTGTATTGTCATTGTCATTCAGTTCCAGGACTGCTTGTATTTTTTCTTAATCTCTTCCTTGACCCATTCTTTTTCAGAATGTGTTGTTAGGTCTCCATGTGTTCATTGTAGAAGTAGGGCCTATCCTGGTGTTGATAGTGAGCTTCGTTTCATGTGGTCTGATAGAATGCATGAAATTATTCAAACTTTTTGTCTTTGTGGTGTTTGGTTCTGTGTCTCAGTTTGTGGTTGAGTTTGGAGATGTTACATGGGGTGCTGAGTAGAAAGAGTATTCTCTGGTTTAGGGTGGAAGTATTCATCGATTTTCTGTGAGGTCCGTTTGGTGTTATCGTAACATTCAGTTCAGATGTCCTCTGTTTTGCTTTGTCCAGGTTGACCTGTCCAAAGGGCTCTGTGGGATATTGAAGTCCCTACTAGTGAACAGTGCTATTGTGCCTGTGGTCCTGGAGAATTGTCTTTAATAACGTTGGTCCACCAGAGTTTTGGTGCATATTTCATATTTGTGAAATCTCTGGTGAATTGTCCTTTGATAAAATTTAATGGTCTTCTTTGTCTTTCTGATTTCTTTTACTTTGAAGTTCTATTTGTTCTGATATTAAAATAACGTTCCACATTTGATTCCTACAAGCGGCCTTTTGTTCATTTATTGTGCTAATGCAATGACAATATCTGCAACTAAGTCAAATCATTTTGGTTTATATTTTACCAAAAAAAACTTTTTCTTTAAAAAAAAAAATAGAACACCGGGGGCTGGAGAGATGGCCTAGAGTTAAGAGCGAACGACTGCTCTTGCAGAGGACCTGGGATCGATCCCCAGCACCCACATGGTGGCGAGAAAACAATCTGACTCCATTCTAGGAGAACTTCAGTTTCCAGGGGAATCCGACACCCTCTTCTGACCTCTGCGGCATTGCACGACAAGGTGCACAGAACCTCCATGCAGACATATATATTATACACATAAATTAATAATTTAACATTAAAAAATTAAATTAAATTAAAAAGCACTGCTTTTTTTTGGTTCCCATTGCGTAGAAATTTTCTTCATCCTTTCACTTTAAGTGGTACCTATCTTAGGTAAATGCATTTCTTGTGAGACAGCATATTGATGGGATCTGTTTCATAATCAATCTCCAGTCTATGTATTTTTGATTGGGAGTTTAGTCCCATTAATATTTAAGGTTGTACTGATATGATGTGTGTTGCTTCCTTTAACCATGACCATTTGCGGTTTTGGTTTAGGTTTCTACTTCTAGCGTTATGCTTTATTAATTTCTTTCTAGTGCTGGGGAGTTGCTTTTTCCTTCTGTCCTTTGAATTGCTTTCAAGTATTCTCTGAAGGGTTGGTTTTTCTAAGCATGTATTCTTTCATCTTGTTTATGACAGAAGATTTTTCTCTCTGCTTCAACTATATTGACCATTTTTGCTAGGTAAGTAAACCTGGGGTTGGATCTATAGTCCTTTAACACTGAGAATGCTTTGCTTAACATTTCTTTTGCTTTTCATATTTGCAACTTTGAGTCAGTTGTAATTCTGGAATAAGTTTCCCCTTTATGTAATCTTGTTTTTCTTTATGCTTTCAGAATTTTGTCCTTTGTTTTGGGTTGTCTAGTTTTTATATGTATGTTTTTTTTTGTTTCCTATTGCTGTTATCAAAAACTCTGACCTAGCAACTTGGGGGAAAGGGTTTATTCATTACCATCTCCCGAGGTCACAGTTCATCACTTAGGGAGCCCAAGGAACAGAAACTCAGGGGGCAGAAACCTGTGGCAGGAACCTGGAGGCAGGAGCGAACACAAGAACATGGAGGTGCTGTACTGGCTCGCTCCCCTGGCCATGCCACTGCGCTTCTATACAGTACCATAACAACTCCCGGTCCTTGCACTAGTCATTGTGGGGCTGTGCCTCTCAACACTGCTCGACCATCAAGCCAATACTCCACAGATGTGCACAGGAAATCCAGTGGAGCCAATTCCCCAACTGAGGCTCCCTCAACCCAGGTTGTCAAGTTGACACTAAAGCATCCAGCACAATTGACCCTGTCAACTTGACACACAAAACTTCACCTATTAAATCACAACCTTTCCAGTTCTTACCCAATATGATGTTAACCTTAATCACAACTAAGACAGACAACTCTTAAAACCCCACAACCTTAAATGTCCAAAGCATTAAAGTTCACAGTCATGTTAAGTTTCTTAACTGTGGGCTACTGTAAAAATCCAAACCAAGTTACTGTCTTAATTTCAAAGGGAAGAATCAGGCACACTCAAGCAAACTTAGTAGCAAAGTGAGCTCAAGACTGGACTATGGATTCACTCACAATTTCTGGGCTCCAAAGGGTTTTGGCATCTCCACCTCTCCTCTGAACACACACACTTGTCTCTTACAGCCCAGAGCCAGCTCCATTCCACCGCGCTCTCTGGACTGGTCCTGGTGGTCCATCCCATGGTCCTGGCATCCTCCAAAAGGCTGGGGTCGCCACTGAAACCTGGGCCGCACTTCACCAAATGGTCTTTCTGACCTCTCCTGGTGCAAAGCCTCAGCTTCCTCCAATGACCTGCAATCCTGGGGTCTTCACTGCAAACCAGGGTGCACTTCCCCCAATGGTCTTTCCTGACCTCTCACAGTGCCAGCCTCAGCTGACTCTCTGTGACCCCCTCAAATTCAACATGGAAACCATGTAGGAGACACTTCCATGTTACCAAGTCTGCTTCTGGTCGAGATGGAGGCTCAGGTCACCTCTCTGGATCACAACTTCTGTGTCTGCCCTGAGGAAAAATTCTTCCCTGAAGATTTCACACACAGTTGATGCTGGTCTTTGTACTTACAGCTGTTCTTCAGCCCCAGCTGACCAGCAACCATTACTTACCAGTTCTGATGATCTCTGCTCCCTTGAAATAGAAACTTAAAGCCAAGCTCCATCTTCTACAATACTTCAGCAAAAACTGCATCCAAGCTCCAAAACAATTTAGGCATTCATACTCTTTCCAGGCCCAAAGTTCAAACCCTCCAATCCTTCCCAAAACACAAAGGTCAGGTCTGTTACAGCCATACCCCCTCTGGTACCATTTTGTTTGGTTTGTCTCCATTGCTGTGACAAAAACTTGACCAACACCAACTTGGGGGGAGTGAAGGGTTTAATTCATCTTACATCTCCGGGTCACAATTCATCACTTAGGGAGTCCCAGGCAGGGAACTCAGGGCAGGACCTGGAGGCAGGAGCGAAGTACCAAGCCATGAGGATGCTGTTCACTGCTTGCTCCTTGGCTCATGCCAGCCTAGCCTTTTATGTACACACAACAAGCCAGGGTGGCACTCCTCTTGTGGGCTGGCACTCCATGCTGACCATCAGCCAATCATCACAGATGAGGCCCGGCAAGTTCAGTGGGCCAATTCCCCCACTTGAGGATCCCTCAACCCAGGTTAGTCAATGTTACACTAAAGTATCAGCACACTATGGCTATAGGAGAGTTCTTTTACTGATCTTGTCTGTTGTGAGTTTAATGTGCTTCTTGTATTTGTATTGGTTTGTCTTTTTTTAGTTTGGGAAATTTCATCTTTATTCTCTTGTAAGATTCTGTCAGTCAAGTTTTCTTGTTTCTTCTTCTTTCCTTATTCTGATGTGGAGGTTTGATCTTTTCATAGTGTTCACATTGACCTTGCGTTGTTCCACATTTTGTTATTGATATTTTTCATAGTCTTTTACTTAGGTTTTTAATGTTCTGTTGTATCTTCGGCATATCTTTTCTCTTCTCCATTCTGTTTGTGAGGTTTTTTCCATTCCTTTCCTCTTGATTGGTGAGTGTGTTGATTTCCTTTTTTCATTTCCTCTTCTGATTTCTTTAGTATTTCCACTTCCTTTTGGAGCTTTTCAAATCTCTTCCTGTAGCTGTTGCTTGCTGGTGGTTTCCTTTTCTTTTTCAACATGGATCTTTCAGTGTTTCCACTTCTCTTCTGGAGTTTGTCATCTCTCTTCGTCCTTCTTGGTTTTTCATTCTTTTTTCCTACCTAATTTTTGATTTGCTCTTTATAATCTTGTACTTCTTTAAGTATGTCACAATTGTACTTCGAATTTCTGTGTCTGGGCCATCCCCAGGGAATCCCACTGTAGGAATCTTCAAGGATTTGTAGAGCTTGGTGTGGAATTATCCTGCACCTTTTCCAAGTTGTTCTCCTTTTCCTGTCCCTGCAGTGGGTTTCCTTTTGCCTGTTTTCATGTGAATCCCAAATGACTTCCTCACTGGTTGAAGGCTTGCTTTGCTTTCCTCCTTCAGTGCCTTCTTTTTGTTTGATTGATTTTTTTTCTCTTTTCTCCATGCTTATAGAGTGTTGACTTATCTAAGTTTTAGGCTTTCTATTGTAAATCTAACTCACTATTCCCTTTCTGTTCTGAAGTTTTTCAAAGAATCCACTTGACCAGTTAGTTGGCAGGAGATTCCTGTTTAGCCTGCTCACCGATACCTGTGCTTCTTGGTTTTTGGAAATCCTCGATCTCACAGTGGCAACAGAGCCACCTTTTGTAGCAGGTAGGACAACTCTGCCCCACAGTCATGCAGCCAATCAAGCAAAGACATTGAATCAAACCAAACAATCTGCCTGGCTGAAGTACCCAGCTCCTACCTGTGCTTCAGGTGGGAATCCCTGATTCTCAAAATATACATTATATAGATAGTGATAGATAGATAGTAGATAGATAGATTATACTTATAGTGTTTTGACTACATGTTATTGTGACATGTACATGTTATGCAGTGTCCAATGACAAAGAGGACATTAGAACCCTGGAACTAGTTACAGAAGTTGCTAAAGGAAACTGGTCCCTCTGCAGGAACAGTGTGTGGAGTGCTCTAACAGATAGCCATTTCTCCACCCCTAAATTGTACTTTGGAAATTTGATAATTGTTTTTCTTCTTGACTCCGGAGCAACCTCTAAAGGTAAAAGGGAAAATAGACAATGCTTTTTTTGGAGTATCTGCTCTCTCAGAGTTAAGGGTATCAAATTCAGTTAGCTTTGTGAAATATATAGCTAATCATAGTTTGAAAAGTGTTATACAGTTTATTGATTATAAGTATCTTCCTCCCAATTACATACTAATTTTTTCATGAATAAATAATACAGATAATTAGAGATATGAGTCATGGTAAGTTTCTGAAAGAGAATATATGAAAAACACAATGCAATGCAGATTAATCAAGAGTTGATAATTCAAAATAATTAGTGATATATGATAAAGGCAATTGTCAAGATATACTAAATGATACAGAAGTGGAAGTGGAGAAAGGGTTAACTTTGTGTTATGCAGAATTTATGGCCTACAATCTAGATTTGTACTATAATTTATATTTAACTTTTCCTTTCGATGATCTTTAGAATACAAATTTTCTAGTTTCTCTTCCATTGCTGTGTCAAACACTCTGACCACCAACTTGGGGAGAAAGGGTTTATCAGCTCCACATTCGGCTGGTGTCATCACTCAGGGACCCAAGCAGGACTCAGGGCAAGGACCTGGAGCAGGAGCTGAAGCACAGGCCATGGAAATTGCTTACTGGTGCTCCCCTGGCCCATGCCAGCTGCCTCTTCATACCACACTCTTCCAGTGTGGCACCACCCATAGTGGGCTGGGCATCCCACTGCTCAACAATCAAGACAATACTCCACGATGCGCACAGGCCAGTCCAATGGAGCCAATTCCAATGAGGCTCCTCACCCAGGTGTGTCAAGTTGACACAAAGCTATCCAGCACACTGATGAATCGACTCTTTAAACAGTAGGAAAATAATCTACTCCAATCACTTATTTTTTTCTTTGTATGTGTATGAATGTACTTGCCTGACACTTGTAGAGTGCACCCGTGTGTATCATGCAATGCCCAAGAGGTCAGAAGAGGGCTCAGATTCCTNTCCTAATTCTTTGATTTGCTCTTTATAATCTTGTACTTCTTTAAGTATGTCCACAATTGTACTTCGAATATCTGTGTTCTGGGCCATCCCCAGGGGAATCCCACTGTAGGAATCTTCCACAGGATTTGTAGAGCTTGGTGTGGAATTATCCTGCACCTTTTCCATGTTTTCTCTTCTTCATGTCCCTGGCAGGTAGGTTTCTCTTTGCCTGTTTTCCAGTGTGAATCCCAAATGCCTCTTCACTGTGTTGAAGGCTTGCTTTGCTTTCCTCCCTCAGATGCCTTCCTTGTTTGTTTGATTGATTTGTTTTTCTTCTTTTCTCCATGCTTATAGAGTGTTGACTTATCTAAGTTTTAGGCTTTCTATTGTAAATCTAACTCACTATTCCCTTTCTGTTCTGAAGTTTCTTCAAAGAATCCACTTGACCAGTTAGTTGGCAGGAGATTCCTGTTTAGCCTGCTCACCGATACCTGTGCTTCAGTTGGTTTTGGGAAATCCTCGATCTCACAGTGGCAACAGAGCCACCTTTTGTAGCAGGTAGGACAACTCTGCCCCCACAGTCATGCAAGCCAATCAAGCCAAAGACAATTGAATCAAACCAAACAATCTGCCTGGCTGAAGTACCCAGCTCCTACCTGTGCTTCAGGTGGTTTTGGGAAATCCCTGATCTCCAAAATATACATTATAAGATTAGATAGATAGATAGATAGATAGATAGATAATCTATATAGTGTTTTGACTACATGTTATTGTGACATGTGACATGTTCATGCAGTGTCCATAGAGGCCAAAAGAGGACATTAGAACACCTGGAACTAGTTACAGAAGTTGCTAAAAACTGAAACTGGTCCTCTGCAGGAACAGTGTGTGGAGTGCTCCTAACAGATAAGCCATTTCTCCAGCCCCTAAATTGTACTTTGGAATGATCTTGACTAAATTGTTTCTTCTTTCTTGACTCCTAGTGAGCAACTCTAAAGGTAACAAGGGAAAATAGACAATGCTTTTTTGGAGTATCTGCCCTCTCAGAGTTAAAGGGTATCAAATTCAGTTAGCTTTGTGAAATATATAAGCTAATCATAGTTATGAAAAAGTGTTATAATAGTTTATTGATTATAAGTATCTTCCTCCCAATTACAATACTAAATTTTTTTCATGAATAAATAAATTACAGATAAATTAGAGATATGAGTCAATGGATAAGTTTCTGAAAAGAGACATATATGAAAAACACAATGCAATGCAGATTAATCATAGAGTTGTTGATATTCAAAAAATTTAGTGATATTATGATAAAGGCAATATGTCAAGATATACTGTAAATGATACAGAAGTGGAAGTGGAGAAAGGGTTAACTTTTTGTGTATATGCAGAATTTCATGGCCTACAATCTAGATTTTGTATACTATAATTTAATATTTAAACTTTTCCTTTCAGTGATCTTTTAGAAATACAAATTTTTCTAGTTTCTCTTCCATTGCTGTGTCAAAACACTCTGACCAACACCAACTTGGGGAGGAAAGGGTTTATTCAGCTCACATCTCCTGGGTGTTCATCACTCAGGGAACCCAAAGCAGGAACTCAGGGCAGGAACCTGGAGGCAGGAGCTGAAGCACAGGCCATGGAAAAATTCTGCTTACTGGCTTGCTCCCCTGGCCCATGCCCAGCCTGCCCTCTTATACGGTACACAACAATCTTCCCAGTGTGGCACCACCCATAGTGGGCTGGGCATTCCCACATTGCTCAACAATCAAGACAATACTCCACGGATGTGGCCACAGGCCAGTCCAATGGAGCCAATTCCCAAATTGAGGCTCCTTCAACCCAGGTGTGTCAAGTTGACACTAAAGCTATCCAGCACACTGATGAAATCAGACTCTTTAAACAGTAGGAAAATAATCTACTCCAATCACTTTATTCTTTTTTCTTTGTATGTGTATGAATGTACTGTCTGCATGTAGGTTTGTGCACCCGTGTCATGCAATGCCGCAGAGGTCAGAAGAGGGTCTCAGATTCCCTTGGAACTGGAGTTCTCCTGGAATTGGAGTTACAGATGGCTCTCAGCCGCCATGTGGGTGCTGAGGATCGAACCCGGGTCCTCTGCAAGAGCAGTTGGCACTCTTAAACGCTAGGCTATCTCTCCAGCCCCTCCAATCACTTTAATAAAATATATTTACACTATGCTATGACAAACATGAAGTAAATGGCTAGTGTTGATTTTCTAAGCTTTCACATGCAAATAAGATTATTGTTTTTTCTAGTAATACATCAGAAATTCTATTAAAACTTTTTGTGTTTTATTTCATGTTTAAAGTACTTTATTATTTTTATTGTATCTGCATTAGTGTATTATCTTCATGTAAGTGCACCCATACTGTGAAATTCCTCCAGTAGTCAGAAGAGGATGTCAGAACCCTGGGAGTGGAGATATAGAGAATTCTTAGCTTCCATTTAGGTTCTGGGAACTGAAACAAGACTCTATGCAATAGCCGCCCATGCTTTTAACTACTGACCCATCTCTCCAGCCATATTTTCTGTATTTTATATTCTATTTTATACTCTCAGGCAATCCATTTGTCACTTATTACCACTGTCATTTTAAATGAAAGAAACAAACAATTTGATACTTGAATATCATAAATATTTTAAATAGGAGAATGCATTTGGGGGCAAAATTTCTTTTTTTATAAACTTACATAAGTCTTAAAATTTTTTTCTTTTATTTATTTTTATTGAATTTTTATATGTTTCATACATAATTTTTCAGTTTAATCACATTTATACCCACTGCTTCTCCCTTGGCACCCTCCACAGCCTCCAACCTTCTCTCCTGGAGTTCACAAATTCTGTCTTTGTGCTACGGTCCATCGTGCAAAATTACTCTCCCTGCCCACTCCTCAGTGCCACCTCATCTGCTGAGCTATAGTCAGCCTATCTGAGTCCTTTTCCTAAATAAAGGCATGTCTTCCTCACTGACTGCCATCAGCTGACAATATTTCCTCAGCTAAGGTTAGGCTCTGCTACCCATTTCTGAAGTTCTGTCCTGAGTCATACACACACACACACACACACACACACACACACACACACTATGTTTATGTGTATGAGTGTATTGACTGCCTGCATATAAGCACGGCCATGTCTTGGAATGCCCAGAGGTCAGAAGAGGGCATTGGATTCTCAGTAAGTGGAGTTACTAAGAGTTGTTAGCTGCCACGTGGGTACTGGGAACTGAACTGGGATCTCTGCAACAGTAGTCAGTGTTCTCAATGGCTGAGACATCTGTTCAGCTCCTTGTCATCTTGTATTTTATTTAAGAAGTATTGGATTTGGGAGACTTCAGTAATTTCCAATAGAATGAACAAACCAATTCAGTTTTTTTTTTCTTCTCATCCATCTTCACATTACTTTTTAATGAAAATTGTTTGTGTTTTTACACATAATGAAAGTCTAGTGAATTTTGGCAGAAATTATTATTTCTGATCTATTTAATTTACATGCTATTTAATGGCTAAAATTTTAGCAATGATTTTATGAATATTTTATCTGTTTCTTGGGAAACAAGACAATTTATTGGGTTATTTACTTACTTTATTTAAAGTAGATCTTGATTTAATAGATTAGAATGAAATTTTAATCTTAAATTGGTGGTTCAATTTGATTACCAAAAAGGTAGGATATTGGGGCTGTAGAGATATCCTAGCAGTTAAGAGCACCGACTGCTCTTACAGAGGACCTGGGTTCGATTCCCAGCACCCACATGGCAGCTAAGAACCGTCTGTAACTCCAATTCTAGGAGAACTCCAGTTCCAGGGGAATCTGAGACCCTCTTCTGACCTCTGCGGCATTGCACAGCACAGGTGCACAAACCTACATGCAGACAGTACACTCATACACATACAAAAATAAATTTAAAAAAATTAAAAAAAAAACCAAAAAGGTAGGATATTAATTATGTATGTGTCTTCATAACAACCATCCCTGACTCCATTATGCCTTCTTCTGTCCTCTGCTAGTGTTGGATTCACATGGTGCACTTACTCTCATTAAGGCAAAAAGAAATTGATACAAACAATTAAAAGGTGATGCATTTTAAAAGAGATTTCTCTTGTGTTTGTTATTTGAGAATTTCATAATATACAGTGCTCATTTTGATTAGTATTTCTCATCACCCCCCCCAAAGTCTGCTTCCCACATTCATGAGAATTTTTTCCAATATTGTTTTGCGTTTGTCTTTCTTCTTCTTGGTGTTTTATGGCATCCACTGATTTTAACCAGGATCATCTTTGTGACCAAGTATTCGGAACTAACCATTGGTTTTGGAAGGTTAGCTGTCCCTCCCCCCAGAATCTATCAGTAACAATAATTCAGCAGGGAGGAGTAATACCCCTTGAAAACCTCTCAATTCAAAATTGACAGTTGAGAAGCCCTGTCTTGGGAAAGTACATTAGAATGTACTTTCTAAGCAGCCACAGGTGCTGTGAGATCATAACTAAATTGATGATTCTGATTCATGATTGGGGCAGCAGAGGTGATCCTGCTCACATAAGGAAAGATATAGCTGCTGACCTCATCTTAGGTGCTCTGTAGAATAATCAAATAGTCCCACAAAGTTAGAATACCAGTGAAAATAGGAGGTGCAAATTATCCATAGCGTACATTGACAACCTTCAAATGTTCTACAATGCCAGCATTGGAAACCTCAGATGGAGGGAGAGGTGAGGCCTTTTACCCAATGAGTGAATATTCTCTTGGTCCCGATTCTCAGAATGGACTGACTTGAGATCAGAAGAAAAGAGAGAAGAGGGCTACCTATATGTGGTGAGTAGGGACTTTTGACAGCACCCTTGGAACTGTAATATATAAACCCACATACACATGCACACAGACACACACACACACACACACACACACACACACACACATGCACACTAACTTGAGGTCTATCTATCTATCTATCCTATTAGTTCAAGTTTAAAGTCATTGCAGGTGTGCATATGTCTACATAATTATAGCTTAATTACATCCAGATAGTCAAAAGAATTAGCCATATACAATCACAATTCATCACTTACTTAGACTTAACAATAGCATTTTGACATACCATTTTCTCCTAATGAGTAGCACATTCCTTAATTAAATCAGCTCATTAAGTGATAGACACTAGACCCAGCTGAGGAAACCACTACATCTTTGTCATCCATTGCTACTAAACTTTTACATGCCCCAATTAAGTTACTAAATATTTTGTTTTCTTCCAAATGCTAATGTCAAGCAGGTGGTGGCCATGTGTGTAATGGGCTCATAGGTTGTGGTAACTGATGTGTATGTCTTCTCATACAAATGAACCACATGGAAAGATGACTGATGTTTCTCCCTAGTAAAGATCCATGCTCCCTCTCCAGTTAATTTGAACAGGATACATTTTGGAATTTTTCGAGCATTTAAAAAAGATGGATATGTAATTATAGGAGGCAACAGAACTGTCATAGTCTATAGTAATAGCTCATTATTAAATAATATTTCTAAGGACAAACAAAAGTGTTCACATCAAATGAATGAAGATAATCAAGTACATGTAATACTTGTCAGATTTTCTTCCAAAGAAGTTATTAAAAATTAAATTTCTATGTCTCTTTGATGTGGAATAATAAATTATGCTTTATGAATTTATGCCATTATAGTCAGAGGTCTATTTTCAGCTATATTTAGAATGTTTTCTAACTATATCAACACTTTATTTACTCAAGAGAAAGGACAGGCATATCTGACACTTGTTACATAATTTAATAACTAATTATGTTACTATGAGAAATATTAGTTATTAATTTAAAAATATGTAAGGAGTGTCACTTTTTCTAAGTTGCTCACTGTAAAGCATTTCACTCATAGAATTCTTAGACATCAGGATTGTTCAATTATTCTCTTTACAGCATTTTCAGTGATGACATTTTAGTTTTTGAGAATATTTCTGGCACGAAATCTGTTAATTAACTTCCTTAAATTATCTTTTACATGTCCTTTTTTATATTATATTAGACACATTTCAATTTTTGTCATTCAAGTATAAGCCAACAAACTAAACTTCATTATAGTGTGTGTTTTATTTTTTTAATTTAATTTTATTTTTATTTTATTTATTTATGTGTATGAATGTACTGTCTGTGTACCCGTGTCATGCAATGCTGCAGAGGTCAGAAGAGGGTGTCGGATTCCCCTGGAACTGGAGTTGTCCTGGAATTGGAGTTACAGACGGTTCTCAGTCACCATGTGGGTGCTGGGGATTGATCCCAGGTCCTCCGCAAGAGCAGTCGGTGCTCGTAACTGCTAGGCAATCTTTCCAGCCCCATAGTGTTTGTTTTAAAAGACAATAATTTTAATCATGTTCACTTGTGCCGCAGACTAACCCAGTCGGATTTCTTTCACCTGCGTGAAATCAGAGTCTGTACAGAGGGCACAGATTAGGCGAAATAATTGGACACGACACCAGAGAGAAAGTTTTGAATGTAGTGCACTTTTACTGAGATCAAGTTAAGTTTTTATACAAGCAGGAAAATCGGGCTGGGAAAGCAGGCAAAAGGGGGAAGGGCCGAGGTGGCAAACAGGGGATTTGCATCTCCTCGAGAATAAAGGGCTTATTGACTTAGGAATTCGCACCTGGGTTACAAGGCCAGTAATTCAGATAAATATGTACATCAATGAAAGTTTACTGCTCACACTGTCTTGGTAGGGGAGATAAGCAATAAAACAGCAGTCTTAGAACCACAAGCCATAAACAGTCTTTGTTCCTTTTGAAGTTCCAACTTGATGTATCTCATCCTTCCTGGGGCTAGAATTTTCCCAAGGCCGCTAGTTATCTCCAGGTTGTGATTCAAGCCACAAACCTGAAAGGGTCTTTTAATTAGCATAATGTTTTTCTTAAAGGAAAAAAACAAAAACAAAAACCCGCCATGTCCCTCTAACTAAGTGTTACACTTTAATATGCATAACTGTAACTAAACTTTATCTTACTAACTTTATTAGATGTAGCTTTCTGCTTAAAGGATCGAGTCTTATTTTTATTAAGTTTGGAAGGACACTTTTATTATTTGTAACTAACCTATGATCTCACTTAGTGTAATGTTTACAATATACTTTTAGGACAAAGGAGCCTTTAAATGTTGTATCTCTGTATGATTTTACTTAGGTTCATGAGGCTTCTGTTTGCCTGATTTATTTTTAGACATGTTTAACTGTTCCTTGTCTGGGACTGAGGTTGTACTGGGCTCGGGAAGAGAGTCAAAAGACAGTGTACAAAGTCCAACACTCATGAAGCATAACATCTTTGTAATGCATCGTGCTCTTAGAAGCTGAGGCCGAGTACTCTGCCACAGACCACCAGGAAGCTTAGCCTCGCGAGGCACATATCTCCTTGTCCCTTATTATGACTTATGCCATTGCTCACACAGATGACACCGGAGTTGGTGTGGCACACTTGTTTAAATAGAACATTACTATCTACTAATTATGTGCTAACTGGCACGAACTTTCCTATTGAATTCTTATCCAATTATATAATCTGCTATTCAGGAAACTAATACAATTAGGTATCTCTGTCTCACTGGTTTTATCCACAAATATAATGGAGAAGAATGTACTCAGTGGCAATTAGATGGAAAGAGAAACAGAAACAATGGTAGTTCTATTGAATATTTCCAATGGGAATCTACATGGAAGGAATTGACATTTAGATATTGAGGAAAAGTCTAGAGATTCAGTTGTGGTAACAGAATTAAACTGTCTATGAAAAATAAATGAAGAAGGAAATATATCCAAGTTTTGGCATTTAAAATAATCCAATGGCAATACACTAACAAAGGAGATTGATTCCAGAGTATCTCATGAAACAGGTGAAAAATCAGGTGGTTAGCATGCCATAAGTCAGGTACCAAAACTGTTGAGAAAACAAGGGCTGGAGAGATGGCTACATAGTTAAGAGTACTTGCCGCTCTTCTAGAGGACCAGATTCAGTTTCAAACATCCATGTCAGACAGTTTACAACTGCATGTAATTCGAAGTACAGAAGATCTGACACCTATTTATTCATTTTAATGTTATATGCCTGAGTATAATGCCTGCATCATGTAAGTGCATATGTGTCATGCAGTCATGCAGTCATGCAGAGGAAAAAATAGGATTTTGGATTCCCTGAAACTGGAGTAACAGCAGCCATATGGGTGCTAGGATTTGAACCAGGGACTTCTACAAGAGCAGTCAGTGCACTTAATTGCTTAGCCATCTCTCCAGAACCTATATTATGGTTTCTTACATATAAATATCCTACTATAAATTATTAAAACCCACATGGCAGCTGAGAATCAACCATCTTTAACTCCAGTTCCAGGGGAATCCGACACCCTCTTCTGACCTCCGCGGCATTGCACGACACGGGTGCACCAACCTACATGCAGACAGTACATTCATACAAATACAAAAATAAATAAAATTTAAAAATTAAAAAAAGAAATAATAAACATGTGTGGTGGAATACATGAGGTCAAGTAGGGGCTTGGGGGTCATTGATGGAGGAGAAGGATAAATTTCATTAAGAACTGTTGTGTGAAATGTACAAAATCTCAATAAGAATTTAAGAAAAGCTGATTTCATCTTAGGGGGCTATTGTTGGCAGCCTGCCACGCAAGTAGTGTGTGCCGCACCCTAAGATGGCACCGAATTCCTGAGTCACTAAGAACAACAACAAGCCATTTCCTTTAGACAAACTGCGCATGACTACTGCGCTCTGAGCCCGCGCTCCCCACATGCAAATGAGGCATCGGGCCAGTACACATATCCAGAGCATACACGAACCCTCTAGACTACTATATAAGCAGTGCCTCTTCCCCATTTCGGGGTCCTTCTCCTAAAAGAGCTATAGCACAATAAATACTGCTGCAGAAGAATCCTGTTGTCCGTGTGAAGTTCTTGCCGGCGAGACTGCTGCGTGGGACAAGTGGTGCCGAAGACCCGGGCCCGGGAACCTGACATCGCTGGCACCGAGAGGACCCTTCGCTTTTGAAGAGGATTCAGAACTGTGCTCAGGAAGTACTTTTTAAGGTTAGTTCTGAGAGATATGCTTTTCTCTGACAATCTGGAGGTATTGGAAGCCTGTCTAATTGTTTTAGTAGCTACTATAATTGTTCTTGTGGTGTTGTTTTGTGCCCATAAAGGTTGGTGCTAATTTCGGCGAATCAGTCAGAGGTACATAACCTGCATCGCCTCCACAAGACACACTGATGGGTAATACACATTCTTTAGTTACCGCTCTTCAAGCAGTCCTAAAGGGGAGACAGCTAAAAGTTTCTACCAAAACTATTGACAGTTTTGTGCGGGAAGTAGATCATTGTGCTCCTTGGTTTGTTTCCACGGGATCACTTACACTCCCTAGTTGGGATAAACTTAAAGGTGATCTCGATAGAGAGCAGCGCGATGGAAAACTTAAAGCAGGAACTATCCCTGTTTGGAAATTGATTAAATCCTGTCTCCAGGATCAAAACTGTGAGGAAAAAATTAGGGAGGGGCAACAATTCCTTTCGGATCTTCAGGAAAGCATGTCAGAAACAGAATGGAGTGAAAAGTTAGGTGCACACACAAAGAAAGAAGCCTTTAAAAATAAAAATGCTAGTGGTATTAGTGATAAAGGTACCTTATACCCATTTAGAGAACTACAAGCCTTGACATTAAGTGATTCAGATTCCAGTGAGGAATTACTACCTTCTGAAGAGGAGGAATTAGAGGAGGAAGCAGCCCGTTACAAAAATGATCACTTTCGCCCCGCCAGGCGTAAGGGTAGGTTAAAACTGAAAGTAAACGGGACTCATAATTCTCCCACTCCCCTGCCTTCAGCTCCACCGCCTTATGCACCTGGGAAATGTTCCACCTCTTTCTGTTCCCCAGAGGTGCGACATGCCATGAGGCAAATGTTCCCAGTTATAGAAAATGCTGATGGTGAACGCGGGCACCAGCCAGTGGAACACAAACAAGTTAAGGAATTGGCTGAATCAGTCTGCGCTTATGGGGTAAATGCTAATTTTACTGTTTCCCAAGTAGAGCGCCTAGCCAGCACTTCTCTGACGCCTACGGACTGGCAGTATGTCGCAAAGGCTTGTCTCCTCACTATGGGACAATATCTGGAATGGAAGGCACTATGGCACGATGCCTGCCAGGCACAAGCCCGCTCTAACACTACAGCTGGAGGCGAGGCAGCCTGATGGACATTTGACATGCTTACTGGTCAGGGAGAACATGCTGCTGATCAAACTGGCTTCCCGCTTGCTGTCTATACCCAAATAGCAACTGCAGCTCTGCGAGCCTGGAAGGCATTAACAAATAAGGGAGAAGTCTCGGGCAATTTAACAAAAATAATTCAAGGTCCGAGTGAGCCCTTTTCTGACTTTGTTGCCAGACTATTGGAAGCTGCCGGAAGAATTTTTGGGGACCAGGAACAGGCAATGCCCCTTATAGAGCAACTCATTTTTGAACAATGCACTAAAGAGTGCAGAGCAGCCATCATCCCCCGTAAGACAAAAGGCCTACTACAATCATGGTTAAGGGCATGCAGAGAAATAGGAGGACCCTTCACCAATGCTGGACTGGCAGCCGCCATATTACAGGGACCGAAACTGGCCAGACCTATTAGGCCGCCTGTTTGTTTTCAGTGTGGAAAGCCTGGTCATATGAAAAAAGACTGTACTACCCAAGGCAACATGAGAGTGCCTGGGCTTTGTCCTAGATGCAAAAAGGGAAAACACTGGGCAAACGAATGCCACTCGGTAAAAGATGTCAAAGGGCGCCCTCTAGAGGATTCAAAAAACGAGATGTGGGGCCCTCATCTCCAGGGCCCTCGAACATATGGAGACTCCCACACTCGCATTCATTGGACACAATTGCCTGTGAACACCCACGGAGAGCCACCTCAGGCTCCGCAGGACTGGACCTCCATTCCACTGCCAGAGTAGTTCTAACTCCACAGATGGGAATACACTCCGTCCACTCTGACTTTCATGGTCCACTACCAGTAAACACTGTGGGCCTGCTATTAGGTCGCTCCTCTATGACTCTCAAAGGCCTCATAGTCCACCCCGGGGTTATTGATCAGGACTATACAGGCGAGCTTAAAATAATGTGTTCATCCCCCAGGGGACTCTTTTCAATTTCCCCTGGAGACTGTATTGCTCAGCTCCTTGTTCTCCCTAGTTGCCACAAATTATTTCCATCCCATATGACAAACAGGGGAAATAGTGGATTTGGCTCGACTAGCACTGATTCGGCTTATTTAGTAGCCAGCCTTGATACCCGACCTACATTACAATTAATAATTGAAGGAAAAAGGTTTGAGGGCCTCCTAGACACTGGAGCTGATAAAAGTATAATAGCTGCACAATGGTGGCCAACTGCCTGGCCCGTGACTCTGTCTGCACACTCCTTACAAGGTTTATGGTATGAGTCCTCACCCTCCATAAGCTCTAGGGCCCTAAAGTGGAAAGCACCAGAAGGGCAACGGGGAATTTACCCCCTACGTCCTTCCATTACCTATTAATCTTTGGGGGAGAGACATTATGAAACAATTAGGACTAAAACTTGTAAATGAATACTCTGCCCCTACCCAAAACATGATGACAAAAATGGGATATCTCCCTGGAAAAGGCCTGGGCAAATTTCATCAAGGAATAATTGAGCCTATACCTGCTAAACAAAAACTAGATAGACATGGTCTGGGTTTTTCCTAAAGGCCGTTGAGGGCTTAACGCCCATACCTTGGCTCACAGAGGAGGCAGTATGGGTTCCTCAATGGCCTCTATCCTCTGAAAAACTTGCTGCAGCCCATCAGTTAGTACAAGAACAATTAGAGCTTAAATATATAGAACCCTCTAACTCCCCTTGGAATATCCCAATTTTTGTTATAAAAAAAAAATCAGGAAAATGGAGGCTGCTTCATGATCTTCGCACAATTAATGCCCAAATGAAAATTTTTGGCCCAGTCCAACGTGGGCTTCCCCTCCTGTCAGCCCTTCCAAGTCATTGGCAAACTCTTATAGTTGATATCAAAGACTGTTTCTTTTCTATCCCTCTGTGTCCTCAGGACAGAAAAAGATTTGCATTTACCCTGCCCACCATCAATCATTTAGGACCGGACAAATGATACCAGTGGAAGGTCCTACCCCAGGGCATGGCCAATAGCCCCACTATGTGCCAGTTGTTTGTTCAACAAGCCCTTGAACCAGTCCAAGAACAATTTCATTCTCTAATAATCATCCATTACATGGATGATATTCTCTTATGTGGTAATAATCAGGCAGAAATTTATGATGCATTCGATGTCCTGGTCAAATCACTAAGAAACCATGGACTCGTAATTGCCCCAGAAAAGGTCCAAAGCACCCAAATAGGACAATTTTTAGGAACCATTATCTATCCAAAATTCATAAAACCCCAAAAGATTGAAATTCGAAGAGATCATCTACATACACTCAATGATTTCCAGAAATTAATGGGAGACATTAATTGGCTATGCCTCTTTCTTAAATTATCAAAAGCCAAGTTAAAACCATTGTTTGATATCCTGGAGGGGGATTCACACCTTACATCACCCCGCACTATGACCCCAGAAGCTTTAACCAGCCTACAAAAGGTAGACCAGGCACTAAGTGAAACTCAATTACTCAGAATAGTACAATCCCAGCCTTTTCATTTATGTGTGTTACAGACTGCTAAATTACCCACCGCAGTCCTATGGCAACACGGACCACTCCTATGGATCCATCCTAATGCATCTCCCGCCAAAACCATTGAGTGGTATCCTGCCGCAGTGGCTAAATTGGCTCTAAAAGGACTCAAAGCAGCGGTTACTCACTTTGGCTCACAGCCTCAAAAACTTATTATCCCTTATACTACAGAGCAGCTACAGATGCTGGCAGCCACCAATGACTATTGGACTATTCTTGTTACAACCTTTCAAGGACATTTTGACAATCACTACCCTAAACATCCGGTATTAAGCTTCATTCAAAGCCAGCCCCTGCTGTTTCCTCGGGTCACTAGGACCCAACCAATACATGAGGGAGCTGTAGTTTATACTGATGGTTCCAAGAATGGAACAGGGGCATATGTACATGAAGGAAAAACTACCACTATGCAATTTGATCACACCTCTCCACAATTAACGGAATGTCAAATAGTATTAGAAGTATTAAGAAATTTTCCTGGACCTCTTAATATTGTCTCAGATTCTAGCTATGTGGTAAATGCTGTCAACTCCCTAGAAACTGCAGGAATGATTAAAATGTCCAGCACAGTCGCCTCTATTTTTCAGGAAATACAAAATGAACTCCTTTCCCGGTCTTCCCCTATATACATCACACATATCCGTGCTCATTCAGGACTACCAGGCCCTATGGCAATGGGCAACTGACAGGCTGATCTTGCCACCAGGGCCACCGCCTTTGTTGTAATCAGCCCTTTGGAAGCAGCCACTAGGTTTCATTCTTGATTTCATGTAACCTCTGAGACTTTGCGAAGACGCTTTTCTTTGACCCGCAATGAAGCTCGCAACATAGTCCTACAATGCCATAACTGTGCTGACTTTTTACCTACCCCCCATGTAGGTATCAACCCACACGGACTGCGCCCTTTACAAATTTGGCAAATGGATGTAACACATATTACCTCCTTTGATAGATTAAAATACTTACATGTATCTATTGATACATGCTCTGGAATTATCTTTGCAACTCCCCTTTCAGGGGAAAAAACAGTACAGGTTATTCAACATTGCTTGGAAGCCTGGAGTGCTTGGGGCCTACCACAAATACTAAAAACAGACAATGGCCCGGCTTATACGGCAGCTAAATTTAAACAGTTTTGTCAACAAATGGGCGTTACCCATCTCACTGGATTACCCTATAACCCACAAGGACAGGGTATCGTGGAACGCGCACATCGCACCCTTAAAGCTTACATTACTAAACAAAAAGGGGGATTGGAGAATGTACCCCTCATACCAAAAACAATTATATCAGTAACCCTATTTACTCTAAATTTTTTTAAATCTGGACGACCAAGGCCGCTCCACAGCTGAGTGTCACAATTCCTGGCCTAAAACACAAAAAGAATTAGTAAAATGGAAAGATGTAATATCTGGAAAATGGAAAGGCCCGGATCCTATTTTAATAAGATCCAGGGGAGCTATCTGTGTTTTTCCACAGGAAGAAGAAAATCCAATTTGGGTGCCTGAACGGCTGACAAGAAGAATAAAAGAACATGAAAATTCCAGTGATCCAGCTGCTGGCGATCCCCACGATCAACCTGTTTCCCGCCCTTGTCTGGGTGATTCAGGTGGAACTACGCTGGGGGATCCTATCCGTATTTCCAAGGCCAATTCCAGTCCGTCATGATGCCAAACTCTTTCCCCGCCTCTTTAGTATTAACTCATCTTTAGATGTACCCTATCTGCCTTTAGATATAGAGCTAGCAAGCATCAATGAAAATAGAAACTTCATATTAAGTGGCAGCTTGTGCTTCCTTCAGGTAAATAAGAGCTTGCGCTCCAACCAGGTAAGTAAATTTAGTGACAGCTCAGGATGTGTCCTAATGGACTACCAGTCAGCAGTTTGGTCTGTTTTCCCAGAAGCCTCTGGTGCCTCTCTTTCCTCCAGTTCCTCCTGGATTAATGGATGGTGGCCACTCAGACATGACGGCCCTGAAGCACCCAGCCAACCCAAATACTCTCCATATTGTTTAGGAACCTATGTAAAAAAACTCTGGCCTTGGACAGGGTGTCAATCACATACTGCTACATGGGCCAATAAAGATTATTCATTTACCTTTTCCCCAGGAATCAGCATAAATCCTAAAGATGACTTCACTCCATTCCTATATCATTCCTCCACCACCCCGCCTCCGGTCCGTCCGCCTAACCCCTTTGATAATTGGTTGCTATGCGGAGTATATGGTAGCTGTACTGATTTAACACCCATGTCAATGATGGGGGGGATTTCATACAGTTTCAAGAGAGGCATGGGATCTCAGTAAACATAACAGTGATCCCTTTAAGTCCTCCCACTCTGGAAGTAGTATTGCTTTTAAACCTACCCCAGTCTGTGTTTATCCTCCCTTTTTGTTTATAGTTTATAATGGCAGTAATTACTCCAATGATACGCTTACATGCAAACCTGAAAATTGTTTTTACACACAATGTTGGAACGCTTCACAATTCCCTCTTGCTATAGTAGCCTGCTTACCTCGCTGGATCCCTGTTCCTGTTGATGCCCCCAATTCTATGAGCTTATTCAGACAAAAACGGGATTTTGGCATAACTGCCGTGATCATTACAGCTATTTCCTTGGCAGCTGCTGCTGCTGCCGTGGCCACCATAGCCTTAAATCAAAATATACAGACTGCCCATACACTTAATAATTTGTCCTCCTCTGTAGCACAAGCCCTGGACTTACAAACCCAGGCTAATGCTCAGTTGAAAGGTGGACTTATGGTAGTGAATCAAAGGATAGACCTAGTCCAAGAACAAATAGATGTACTATGGCAGCTAGCCCAGCTTGGCTGTGAGTGGAAATATCCTGGCTTATGTGTAACCAGCATCCAATATCAAAACTTCACAAGGGCAGCAAATTTGTCTAACAAATTGTCCAGTTATCTTTTAGGCAGTTGGACTGGAGAATTTGACAGCATGATGAACCAACTCCGCATGGCTTTTGTTACCGCGAACTCCACTAGAGTGGACGCC
The DNA here is from genome assembly GCA_009823505.1 of Rhizomys pruinosus. Lineage (NCBI taxonomy): Eukaryota > Metazoa > Chordata > Mammalia > Rodentia > Spalacidae > Rhizomys > Rhizomys pruinosus. Next base: position 1,861,638 of record VZQC01004415.1, read on the forward strand.
TCCCTTGCTGAAGGATTGGCTTCCTGTGTTGCTGCTGCCGCCTCACACTTCAAAGAATGGGCAGGGGTGGTGGGGTTCGGCCTCTTACTGTGTGGAGGGATTATAATTATGCTCTGGATTGTGTGCAGGCTCCGTGCCCAACATCAGCGTGATAAAGTAGTCATTGCACAGGCCCTTGCAGCGTTGGAAGTAGGCTCCTCCCCAAACATTTGGCTTAATTTGCTGGAGAAGTAGTCAAAGACGGGTAAGACCTTCTGCAAGTATTACCAACCTAAGACGGGGAGCAAACCAGAAGCTGTTTGCCTACCCCATGATGGGTAAGGAATACCTCTGCAGTGGCAACCTAAGACAGGCATTCTCCCAGCCAACTTATAGAAAAGGGGGAACTGTTGGCAGCCTGCCATGCAAGTAGTGTGTGCCGCACCCTAAGATGGCGCCGGATTCCTGAGTCACTAAGAACAACTAGCCATTTCCTTTAGACAAACTGCACATGACTACTGCGCTCTGAGCCCGCGCTCCCCACATGCAAATGAGGCATCGGGCCAGTACACCTATCCAGAGCATACACGAACCCTCTAGACTGATATATAAGCAGTGCCTCTTCCCCATTTTGGGGTCCTTCTCCTAAAAGAGCTATAGCACAATAAATACTGCTGCAGAAGAATCCTGTTGTCCGCGTGAAGTTCTTGACGGCGAGACTGCTGCGTGGGACAGGCTATAGAGATAGCTCAGCCATTAAGAGCATTGGCTGTTCTTGTAGAGGACTCAGGTTAGATTCCCAGCAAACACATCACAACTAACAAACATCTGTAACTTTTGTTCCAGGGAACCCTCTCTGACCTCTATGGACACTTAGCAACAGAGGTTCACTTACACTCATGCAAGGAATACACTCATACACATAAAATGAAAATAATATATTAACAGAAAGTATTCATCTAATTTTAGTCAGAAAGTCTAAGATCAAGAGAACCCATGTCAGTACGTCCTGAGGAATATGTGAGGCAGGCAAATATTCATTCAATACTGGTGGGATCACAAAATTGTGCAACTACTATGGAATTCAGTATATAGAACCTTTAATAAACTAAAAATAAGGACTGGGGAGATGGCTTAGTGGATAAGAGAACTGACTGCTTTTGCAGAGGACCCACTTTCCATTCTCAGCACTCCAATGATGGCTAAAACCATCCTTATCTCCCTTATCTTCAGTTACAGGATATCTAATGCCTACTTCTGACTTCTGCAGGCATTGCACAACATAGGTGCACCTACTCACATGCAAGCTATATATCATACACTTATATATATTGTATATATATATAGGGCTTATTATAATAATATTAAATATTATTTATATGTATATAAATATATAATATATATATATTATATATAATTATATTACTATATATAATATATATACTATATTATATATAATAGATACATATATCTACCATATATATATATGAATAATGAAAAAAATTAAAAACTAAAAAATAAACCTACCATATTATCCAGTTATACCACTCCAGGTAGTATACCTAAAGGACTCATCTTGCTGAAGCATAAAAAAGTAGAAAAAAAATAAAGATCTAGATCATGTATATAAATTAAATAATCAAGCATTATAATTCTCATGCATATCACCCTAGGCACAAATCACTTAACTGATAACTTGTAATGGCAACTAGTGAAGAAAAAATGGCATCTTATATGCAATGTCTGAAAACAGAGAATAAAGAAACATTTAAGAGGTCAACATTACTCTGATACCAAAATCAGATGAAGATATGAAAACTAAAAATTAAAAATATTTTATTAAACATAGGTATAAAATATTCATTTATTTATTTATATGTCTTTATTTTGGTGTTTTGAGACAGGGTCTCCTTATAGCTTTGGCTGATTTGGAACTTTCTATATGTAACAGGCTAACTCTGGTTTCATAGAAATCCATCCCTGGCCTCTGACTCACAAGTGCTGAGGTTAAAGGCTTGTCACCCCCAGGCACTGCAAATATAAAATTCTTTAACAAAAATTAACAGTTAAAAAAAATAATATATAAAGCATTAATGCACTAGCCAAATGTTGTTTATCTCAGGAAAGGAAATTTGACTTAATAAGTGAAGAGCAGGCTTTGAGAATTCATAGCTTCCCCTCTCACTTGGCTCTTGCTGTGATCTCTCTTTCCACTTTAGACGTCTGTCATCATGCTTGCCTTCTGTCATGATAGACTCTTATCTCTCTCAAATCTTAAGCCAAACTAAGCTCCTCCTTCTTTCGCTTTTGGTCCATGGTGCTTCATCACAGCCATGAGCAGAAAAGTTACTAATACAAGTGTTCAAAGCCCACATTTCATGGGATGTAATTTTATACTTCAAATCTTACAGCAATGTTAGGATGAACAAGTCTTCAAATATGCAACCTGAAACTAACTTCACATGCTAGAAAAAGAAAGCCTGTGCCTACTGATTTGTTTCCTCCAACAAGGCTTCTATTGCCTAAAGTCTCCATGGCCTACCCAAGAAATGTTACCAACTGGGGATAATAAACCAAGTGCTCAAATATGTGAGCCTATCATTTATCATTTAAACCACCTCAAAACTTGTTTTCATTTAGCACAAAATGATTTTTCTAATTTCCTTTGAGACTTCTATTCAGACATATGATTTACTTATGTTAATTACTTACCTTTAATGTGTTTGTATGTCTCTAAGTAGTTTTACTTATTTCTAGTACATTTCAATTGTTGTAAGTATGCATTATATGAATGCTATTATTTTCTATTAGAAAGGATAATTTTACATTTAAGACTCTATTTTCCTTTGTTAAATTATATATGTGCATTTGAAAAATGATAATCAGTTATATTTAAGAGGCCATGTTATCAGCAAATGCCCATTACTTAAAGCTTTAGATCTTTCCCATGAGTTTAAACATATACAATACTGAGAGAAGAATGGTATCTCTAATTACAGCTATAGTTGAGACTTGTTCTTCCTCCAGTTCTATCAGTTTTAATTCATGCATTGATAAGCTTAGTTATCAGATAATTAACCAGATTTGTCATATATTCCTGGAGGATTAGCTACTCAGTATTATGCAGTATGTCTCATTTCTCTAGCAGTATGCTCTATGTAATTTTTCTGATTAATCAAGATGTTCCAGGTTTATTTGTTCAGAGTAAGAGGAGGAGGAAGATGAGGAAGAGGAAGAGGAAGAAGAAGAAGGAGGAGGAGGAGGAGGAGGAGGAGGAGGAGGAGAAGAAGAAGTTATAATAGGGTTGAAGACCAAGTATCATGGAATTGCCTATGAAGGATTCTTCACTTCCAGAGGAGCTGTTACTGGTGTCTAGAGGAGGGGATCTAATTTTCTCTAATGGTTTAGCTAATGAGGGTCTATGTGGGAAGAAGGGAATTAGACAAAACAGAGAAGAAAGAAAGAAAGAGAGAGAGAGAGAGAGAGAGAGAGAGAAAGAGACCAAGAGACCAAGAAATAAAGGAGAGTATCAGAAGGCAATAGGGGTTAGTATAATTGAATAATTTATGTATATGTTTGAAAGTATGAAAAATAAATATATAAAACATAGACAATTCATCAAGAAGTACAGTAAAGTTTACTTATTTATGGATTCTAAGTTCTTTGTAAGCCCTGCTATTTGACATATTTTATACTTTGTTGTCATACTAACCAGCTTACATCACTAATCTGTTCCCACAGTTCCCACAGAGTAGTGACTACTTACTTATTTTTAATGGGTTTTCAATTCCATTTAAATACCCTGTTAGATACATGTTGTATGTATATATGTGTTGGATTTGCAAAAAATGTCCTACTATACACATTAAATGCTCTTTTCAGGAATTTCTAGGGAGTAGAAGATCATAGTCATTGTTTTGACTTTTGCTGCTTTGGTCTAGGCTACTGTCCCTGTCTTTGGCTTTCACATACTTGGAACTTTGGGTTGGGTGTCCAGGATTTTCTATGATTATTTATCATATTTGTTTATCCATTGGGATTGTTTTTTCAGTTTGTATGAAAGACTCTTATCTGTCCATTCTCCTTGTTTCCTATTAATTTTAAAATATGGTGTAGCCCAAGTGGACAAGAAAGACAAAACTTTTCTGAAAATGCCTCGTTTTATTTCAAGTTTGTTTACCTTCCTCAAATACTGTTAACTGTGTGTCTTTTTCTGGGTCATATTCAGGTAAATTATCTGGGTCAACGTCATTTCATTAATCATATTTGTTTTTCTCACACAGCATTTTAGTCATAATTACAGGTTGAGTAGACAATTTGGATCTGAAAATGTTGGGTTATCAAGAATAATACCATATGGGCCACATAAAATAACTTTTCACTTAGTTATACCAAAAAATCCTTCCATACATGTCCTTGACAGACTATGGGACTTTGAAAAACAAATACATGTATACCAAATCATCCCTAAACTGAAAATAATCTATATTTTTCAAGTAACTTTTACCTTAGCAATCACTGTTCATGGGAATTGTTTATGTTCTGAATGCAGTAAGGTACATCATAGTGTTATCAGTCATTAGCTGTTATCTAACATCATATTATAAATTTTAGGATAATTTTAGCCTCTTTAATAAAACAATTACATATAAGCCTTAAAGTATTTAGTTGCTTTTTATTCATGTTAATAAAATTTCAATAATTACACGTTATACAAATTCCAGTGTTTTCTGCAGCATGTGATAAAGATTTTCTGACATGTAGCCATCTAAATCATGAGTTTTAGAAACTTCCAATATCATACGAGCATAAAAAAAAGTCAGCATTGAATTGATATTCTATTGGATGAAGTTATATTTAAAAAACAAATAATTAAATTCACCAATTTCCCTGTTATCTTTATGACAAAGTGCTATTAATATTTCTACATGTGTCCCTGCATGTAAAAACTGCATCCATTTGTGTCTTTGATTGATTTGGAGCTGGAGGGCTTATTTATGGGAATCTGAGGCTTTGTCTCTTGTTCACTGGTTGCTGTGGAAATCGATCATTTACTCTGATCCATGTACTTTACTTAGGTGATTATCTCTTCTCTGGTCATCGTAATAACAATAAGCAGTTGCACTGGATAACTTTGGCTGTCACCTTGACATCCCTGGGAAGAGTGAACCACAACTGGGGAATTTCTTCTGTTGATGATCTGTGTTTCACCTGCTACCTTCATGTTATTCTTGAGCTCTTACTCTGGCTCTCTCCATGATGAACTATAAGCTGTGAGACAAAATAAACCCTCTCTTCCCCAGGTTTCTTTTGGTCAGATTTTTTGTTTTTTATGACAGTAATAGAAACTAGAACAGAATTTTTAATTAAGTATTGGCTTGGTGGAAATTTTGAAATGTCAGCATTGTATAATTAATATAAAATCAGTACTTTCTAATTGGATATAATCTAGATGTAATTTAATAAAGTTGTGGCAATCAGAAGTAAAAATTAGCATTGAATTTTCAATATAGTGATTGAATATTCAATATGATAAGTGCATATTCCTCCCTACTCCAGGTGAAATAAATGCATCTTCTTTCTAACTAGAGTTGAAAAAGCTACTAAGATCTGCACATGTTTAGTTAGGAAAATCTTCCTTTTCTGCCATATCTTCAAATGACTTCACTGATGCCTTTGAAGAAACTACTCTCTATAGGCATTTATAATCTATAGTTAACTCTTAGAGGTGTATTTAGTCCTCTCTGGTGGACCAGTAATCAAGATAATTAAATGTGTGAATATACCTGTACCTAATAGATCCTTTATTATTTTGAAATATGTATGTACTAAATGTATTCTATATTATTTTAAATTAAGCACTTCAGCATGTATTATGGTTTCTGAGTGTTCTGCAGTATGTTTCTAATTAGCAGAGGATGAAAAGAATATTTGCACATACCTTTCAATGTATTTTGGGCAAATGAATTCCACAACAGAGATATCAAGTTCTCACAATTGTTAATAAAACAAAATTAAATAACTTTTTTTCAAAGTTATATTTTAGGATTTATCTTACTTGAAATCATTCACTCTCATCTCTACAGCTTACTACTCTTATGATTTTCTAACATTACATTTTATAACATTACATTTTAAAGACTAATATGTGGAAAGTATTTTCCCAATATGTCCCTCAAAATACATGTTTGGGCATTTAATCTCCTATGTGACAATGTTAGGAAGGGCCTGATAGAAGGTATTCTTTTTTACTGAAGTTTTGTGCATCCCATACAACATTTCTCAATCCAGTTTAGACTCTTTCTTCCTTCCATGTTCCCCACCCCACCCGAGTTCATACACTTTGCCATATATGTCTTGCATCTTTTTCTTAGTCTTTTAAATGTGTATTTATGCTGAGCTTTACTGTTTTGGGCAGAAATTTACTGTTTCAATCAGTTCTTTGACCCAGTCCATTAGTTGTTGTTGTTCCCTCCATTTAGTATTGCTTTAAAATATGCATATATATATATATATATATCTCACATATGCCTGTTATGATGACTGAAAATAATCTATAAAGTTAATTCCAAAATGTGTTTAGGAATCCAGATTTCTTTCCTTTAATTTTATATTACTCTAAAATATGCATATGTACCCTCCACCATATACTAAAATTACAAAGTCTGAAAATAAGTGGTAGGTTAATTCTAGAGCCCATTAAGAAATTCTAGGCATGGTGGAGCACTTGGGAGGCATAGGCAGGCGGATCTCTGTGAGTTCAAGGCCATCCTGGTCTACAGAGTGAGCTCCAGGCCAGCTGGGACTAAAAAAAGGGAGACCCTGTCTCAAAAATACCAAGAAAGAAAGAAAGAAAGAAAGGAAGGAAGGAAGGAAGGAAGGAAGGAAGGAAGGAAGGAAGGAAGGAAGGAAGGAAGGAAGGAAAATAAATTCACCTTTTAACCTAACCTCCTAAACATTGTTTTCAGATAAAAAGAAATATTACATTGAAGTTGCTCCCTTTGATTTTACAACTAGGGATTTTGTGCTGTCAGCCACAAATGAGGAATACCATTCCTCCTTCGTTTTTCTGGGACTGTGTTACTTCACTTAGCATAATGGCTTTTTATCATGAATGGAATAGTGGTGTGAAAAAAAATGTTTTCAGAACTAGTTTTTCTTGTTTTGCTTTTCTGGCACTTGAAGAAATACTTAGAATACGATGAAGTATTTTGGTCTAAGCATTCTCAGCCCCCAGAATTATGAGAAAATAAATTGCATTACTCATAAATTACCTAATCTGGGGCTGGAGAGATGGCCTAGCGGTTAAGAGCGCTGACCGCTCTTACAGAGGACCCAGGTTCGATCCCCAGCACCCACATGGCTGCTGAGAACCATCTGAAACTCCAACTCCAGGAGAACTCCAGATTCTCCAGAGGAATCCGACACCCTCTTCTGACCTCCGCGGCATTGCAAGACACGGGTGCACAAACTTGCATGCAGACAGTACATTCATACACATACAGAAATAAATAAAATTAATAAAAAAATAAATAAATTACCTAATCTGTATTATTTTTCTATGGAAACACAAAGCTGACTAGACGAGTCAGTATCCAGCAATATTTACTTCTATCCCAACACCATCTAGGTACTCAAAGTAAGTGATTTGACATTATGCTGAAGGGCCCAGACATCTTGTCACTCAGAGTTTTAAACATCTCCTACTTACCCAGAACTGATTCTGTAAAATGAGTATAGATATGTTATAAATTTGTGAAATGATCATATTTTCAAAAATCCATCAAAGTCTGAATAAATAATGTGTTTTTAATCCTTGCTAAGTCTGCATTGGTAGTTTAGTTGGATGACCTAATTTCCTACATTGATCTATTAAAGTTTTATTAGATATATCATCTAATTCATTTTTAAAGAATTTAACTGAATCTCTGGACTTCCTTATTGCTTAATTATTTTGAGGTTTTTTTTTTTTTTTCCTTACTTTTCTGTTCATGGGTCTCTTCCTTTGCATAATCTTGAAATTTCACCCAGCATTGAGCACCACTGAGGACATAAAAAGCCCAACTGGCATGGTGGAGCATGCCTTTAATTCTATAATTTAGGAAGCAGAGTCAGGTGGATATCAAGGCCACCCTGGTCTACATAGAGAGCTCCAGGCCAGCTGGAATTAAAGGGAGACGCTGTTTCAAAAAGACAACAACAACAACAAAAAAATCCCACCTGCTTCTCACACTTCGCTATTTTTTCCTCTAAAATAAATTCACATGACTGTATTATATAATTAGAATATCCTTTATTGTAGCATCAGCACATCAATTACCTGGCAGGAGGCATGAAGCTAGAAGAGTTCTTAATATCATGCAGAGTACAGTTCACAGTTTTGAAGCTTTGAGCTTCCAGTTGTTTCTCTGTTACCTTCAATTTTCACACATACACAAAGAAAACAAAATAGAATAAAGGAAACCTACCCAAGAGCACATATTTGACAGTTTAATCAACTTTTCAAATATTTATTTTATAATTCATTTAGCTATTCCTCTAGCCCTAGACTCTGGAACTGTACGTTCGATGATGATTTTTTTTTTCTTAACAGTGAATAGAGTTTGTGCAGACTATATCTAGGAGAGTTGGGAAATCTCTTTGGAAACCATCCTCTTCCCTTTCATTCTTGGTAACCAGTTCTTATGATATATTGCGAGAGATTATTTCAATGTTGTCATCATTAGATAGATTCTCTTTGTATATTTAAAAAGTCTAATAGTTTATAGTAATTGCCATAGTAAGCTTATTTTTAAAGTCAAAGTAATGAGTTCAAGAACAGATTTGCCATCCAAGAAAAAAATGTACAAGTTCACTTTTCTGTAAATAGAAAAAGACATGGTCATATTTAGAACATAACAAGAAATTGCATTGGTCTAAGTATGCTGTGAAAGTTGATTTTTCTCTATGATCTTTGACCTCTCCAGCCATGTGTATTTGGTTATGTGTATAGTAGCACAAAATGTTTTCACACATTTGGGCAAGGCTTGTGAAGTGGACAAGAAATTCCACACCAACATAAGGAAATGTTGGAAACTGCTAGCTTGGGAGGAGAAGAGAGTCTTCCAAAGGGATGGGACTTTTGTTAGGTTAACGAGGCTCCACCGTATAAAATCTATGCTGAGGGACATGCAGGGACACAAATAAACTATATAACCCATATCGTACATCAAATTGGGAAGGAGGAATTGGGGGAAGATGTCTCTGTGGGAACAGATCTAAAAACTCTTAAATTATATTGTATAAAAATACAAAAATTCAATAAATTTTTTAAAATACAATAAAAATCAAAACCAAGTACAAGCTCTCAACATCCTATTTCCTCCATATGTATGTGTATAGAAACACAAGTTCCACAAAATGTTTTACAATTTGGAATGCATAGTGAAATTAATATGTTATCTTTTAATTCTTTCTGCTCAGTTTTATTCTAACCTATATAGTCTTCTTATACCATTGTAACAAAATAGCAATTGTTAGAGACTTCATTATGTGTCCTCACATGGCAGAGGGCAAAAAGAAAGATCAATGTAGCTCATACCTCCAACATCTTACTTTTATAAGGTATTATTTTCGCATTGTTTAATTTCAACCTACCTATTTTAAAGAGGCTTATTCATTCAAATGATAATGTAGCCCATGACAAGATTTCCTTTGTTTGTCAACTCCACAGATTTGGGAAGAGGGCACTTCGGTTAGGGGAATTTCCTATGTAACACTGACCTCTGTTCATGATTGTGAGGAGTTATCTTGACTGTTGAGTGAAGTTGAAGGGTGAGTCTTGCTGTGGATGGTGTCACTCTTGGGCAAGTAGTTCTGGGTTGTATAAGAAAGCAGACTAGGTGAAGAGGAGCAAGGAAGCAGCATTCCTCTATGATGGGCTATGTTTCAGCTCCTGCCTCCAAATTCCTTGCCTTGAAATCCTGTTTGACTTCCCACAAAGATGGACTGTCACTTGGAAGTATAAAATGAAATAAACTCAGTGTTTTATTGTAGCAATAGAGATACATAAATGTCAGATGGGAAGCTCTAAATTATCTCCCTAGCCCTAAGGAATAATGTGCTTCATAGATTAACAAGCAGTACTTTGTAAATAAGATATACTACTCTTATGAATATATAAAAGGCTATATAAATTAATATAATAGCATTTATAGTATGTATTTGAATGACTAACATTTGTCACATTAAAGTGGAAAAGAGCCCCTCAAAAAATAATATATATGCATATATACATATACATACTATGATTTACAACATTGAAAATAAATTTTATCAATAAATATATAAATAAATAAATTTTAAATATATATAGCTGGGCGTGGTGGCACACACCTTTAGTCTTAGCACTTGGGAGGCAGAGGCAGGTGGATCTTTGTGAGTTCAAGGCCAGCCTGGTCTACAGAGTGAGTTCCAGGACAGCTGGAATATAGGGAGACCCTGTCTCAAAAAGACCAAAAAAAATTATATATATATATATATATATATATATATTATATATTATATAATATATGTATATGTTATACATGTGCATATAAAGTTGAATAACACTCAAATTTCAGGCATTTAGGAAAACTGAAGCATATTTGTGTGTGGACATGAATAAGACAAGAGTACATATTTCAGAAAATGATCAAATGAAACATAAAATCAGAATTATTTTGTGGGGCACATAAAAGAATAAGGTATCAAGTTGGGTTACTTCATAAATCATATAATTGTTTCTGCATGTTTATATTTCTATGTTCTTGGTATAATATTATAAATTTTGACTTTATTTGGGGAGCCAGAGTGTTGATCCACTATTTATGGCATGTATTGCTTTTGCAGGGAACCATTACTCAGTTCCCAGCACAATGCTTGTTGGTTCACTTTTGCCTATACCTCAAGTTCTCAGGTATCTGATGCCTTCTAGACTCCTCAGGACCCTGTATCCACATGCAAAACATCAGGCCTTCAAATACATAATTAAAAAAAACTTAGGTGGTATGACTAGCCAGACTGAAATGTATTATTTAATTAATGCATGTGTTTATTTCTAATGTATGCCTAGTGTTTTCATGCTTAACTCATGGCCTTTTAACTCACAATGATCTACTGGCCTCCACGTCTCAAATGCGAATATTAAAGTCATGGGCTTTCATCCCCAAGTCTGATGATATATATTTAAATGTACAGAGATAGGCAGTTTTAAAATTGTTATAGGAAGAAAGGGCTCAAGAGAGATGATAGGAGACAGGTATTAACAAGAGAGTAATTTGAAAAATGGAGACACTTTAAATGGGAAGAGTATGGAGGGAAGATTAGACAAGAATAGAGAGTAAAGATAAATGATACCTAGCTATAGTAAAAAAAAAAAAAAACACATAGGGAGTCATATTAGTACAGAAACCCGCTAATAAATTACACATACCATATCTCTACAGGTATATCTGCAGGGTACATAACAAGAAAAAGTGCTAGACAAGGGTAGCATTCCTTTGAGTTGTAGGTCAGTTACTCCAAGCGTCTCCCATAATTACACAGCTTTTACCAGAACTTGATTGTCTCTCAGAATTTGAAAATGAGTCCCTACTGCAGAAGACAGGGCATGCTTCAGACACAGTATTTGGAGCAGTGGAGTTGGAACTGACCTGGAAGCTAATTTTCCTGAAGTTTAGCTCTCATAGTGTTGGAGAGCACTAAGCATGCTGCTAAGGCAGACAATCAATAGTCCAAACCTACCTTTAAAACCTAATAATCAAATTAATTATTGGCAGAAAATGACATTGGTGCTGTAGTGACACTTTTATTATGGGGTAATCAACAGCTAACAAATTGGTCTTAAGGCCCACTCAATACGAAGTCATTCATGTGTGGTACTGTAAACATAGTCAAATACACATGTCTGGAGAACTTCCAGATCTTCCAGAAAACCCCAAGGATATCATATCCCTAGACAAATGTAATGTCTTCCTCTGTTCAAAATATGGATCCTTATAATTATAGCCAAGTATTGTGGTATAGCAGTCCTGGATTCAGTTGTACATTGCACTTGTGCAAGCACAATCTGCCTAACACATTAGGCAATGCTCCAGTATAGGGCACAGCACTCACTCACTTGGTGCCATGAGCCAACTTGTTTGTCTGCCCATCCCTTTCTGGGTATGCCCCAGGAGCTGTGATGATGTGTTATGGTATGGAGGTCTGGGATTTGTCTCTGGAAGGTAGTGTCCATATATGATGTAGAGCCTGACCACTCCAGAGCTATATAAGCTGAATGTTACATAGCATAAATGGATCTGTATCCTCTTATGTGGTCCCTAGGATGTTACTGGAGCAATCTGTACTGTATCCTCTTTAGCCTGTTAGATTGCAGGACTGACACCCCTGCAAGTGGATCCTGGAATGGGACACCTGAAGCCATTTCATGTGAATGGGTACTTGGATCCCCATGATGGGGAATCTGCCCTCCTCTTCTAGGGAGCCTTTCCTTCAGGCTGAACAACTTTGTGACATTGTCCTCCAATGTGTCCCCTGGCTCTCTGCTGTGAGTATTTACTTCTCCATTGTAACTATTATCTTCCAATTTTTGAGCCTAAAAGAGACTAATGACCCTGAGATATTGCAAGTTCAAATAAAAAACAAAAGGGAAAATACCCATCCCTGCACTTACTCTGGGGCTGCTCCCACTACTGAAGAGGCTTTGGACCCAGAACAAGAATCTGTCTCTTTATAGACGTTAATAATTCTCAGGACCACTCTTCTTCCTATAAACCTCCTCCCTGTGCCTCTACTAAACACTTAACTGTCCCATCTACTCTCTTAAACCCAGACTATCCCTCAATTGTGAGACTGATGTCCCCACTAAGTATCTCAGTCACCACTCATTACAGAAGCTTCTTTGGTAAAAGAAAGATTATTACAGAGTTCCACAACTCATCTTGCACAGCACTTGTCTATGAATTGCTAAGCTTACGCGGTGCATCTATGAGGCAAACACTACAAGGCTCAAGGAACATAGAACAATGACAAAAGAGTACAATAATGCATCTTTCATTTCTCATAAATGAAGCTCCCTCGTGCAACAGAGGGCCAGTAACAGAAAACATCACAAATGGTCAACTCATAGAGAATAAGAGTCTGCAGAGAATGGGTCATTAGACAGGACTCATATATTAATTACCACCCACCCAGGGTTCAGGCACCATTTAAGAAGAGGGAGCAGAAATATAAGAGCAAGGGAGGAGGTTCATGACCATATGGAAATAAATCCCTATAGGCTCCTAGGACCTTGTTCATATGAACCGACATCAATTGTTTCAACATGCACATGACTCTTGCAAAATCAGCAGACCAAAAGCCAGCACAGAACTGTGAAAAAGACAGCAGGCCTCAATTTAACTGGAATAATTATTGGAAGCTGATTTTCTTAAGGGGAAGGACTCTGGATGTGCTTACTATACCCCAGTGGATGAATTTGCACAGAGGGATGTCTAGGGACATTAGCTTGACAATGTGGGCCTTGACACAGGTGAAAAATTTTATGAAGTCCAGTAGGGTGGGCTGCAGGAAGGTGCCAATGAAGGAAGGTGGTACAGAGATGATTGAATGCTCTGTGTGAAATACACAATCAGTAAATATAAAATTAAAATTTTGTTATATGAATTCACAGATTGAGATTTTAAAAGAATAATCATGTTTTCTGGTGTATTCATTACTTTTCTATTTCTGCAATGAAACATCATTACAAAGGCCATTTATAAAACAAATAATTCATTTGGCTTTCTTTTACTCTAATGATAGGGAAGCATTGTTTCAAAGGCTGCTGGAGCAGAAAGCAGAGCTCTCACATCTTCAAAATGCTCTGGAAAGAGAGCAAGACAAACTGAAATGGGAAAACAATGGAATCAGTGTTTTCAATGTCAGCTGCAATGTGCTTCCTCAAGCAAGGCCACACCTCCTAAACAAATACAAACATCATCAACAACTGGGGCTAAGTATTCAAATACTTGGGTCCTACAGGGTACACCTGTCCTTCAATCCACCTTAACCTATTTTGAATTCTGATTACAAATTTAATTGTACTATGCTTTATTATTCTTGAAGATATAGTAGTTTCATAAATATATCCTATATCCCTGTATTAGTCACTTTTCTGTTGCTGTGATAAAACACCATGACCAAAGGAACTTATAAAAGGAAGAGTTTATTTGAGCTTACGATTGATGGTTCCAGGGAATTAGAGTCTGCTGGAGCAGGAAGCCGAGGGTCACATCTCGCAATGAACACAGGAAGCAGAGAGAGAGCAACTGTAGACCACAAGGCTTGTTAAACTCACTAAGCCTGCCCCCAATAACGTACTTCCTCTAGCATGGCTACACCTTCTAATACCTCCAAAAACAGTGCCACCAACTGGTGACAAATGTCTGAATACTTACAGCCTATGGGGGACACTCATTCAAACCACCACAACCCCCGAAAAATAATTTGAAGGTTTTATAAAAGTAGTATAAAATATTTTTATCCTTTTTAATATAATCTGAGAAAACACACCAATTATTTATGTTTTGCCCAGATTTAAGTATATCCAAATTAAATATTAACAGATAAGCAGGTAGGTTATGAAATAAAATATGACGTATCAAAATTTTATTGTAAAAGGAAAAACAAAACCTTAGAACATTGTTTTCATCAGGAATTTGACTTTGTTCCTGACTATAATTAGGAAAATATGAACTTATTAGTATCTTTAAATAAACTATATATTTCCAATAGTTAAATGTCCCTCATCAATCATTAAAAATTCTTTGATCTGACCCCTGGGCAAGCATGCCTTTTTTTTTTTTTTCAATTTTGGTTTTTTTAGAGACAGTGTCTCCCTGTAGCTCCAGCTTTTCTGGAACTTGTTATGTAGACCAAGCTGGCCTTGAACTCACAAAGATCCACCTGCCTCTGCCTCCCAAGTGCAAGGATTAAAGACATGAGCTACCACATCTGTCAGCATGCCTTTTTCAACAGTAACCATTGAGATATATGTGTATTTATTAATTAATACGCATGCTTGGTTTCCCAAATGAATATATATTACATATTATTTTTGTTCTAATCTTATCTAGTTAGCATGTCCTTGTCCTGATTTACTTCAAAGAATTTAAAAAGAGATCCATTGTTCCCCAAATATCCAAATGGCTATACTTTTCTTGACAACTATGTCAGTTAATAATCCAGAAAGATTATGTATATTATTCAAACATATATTTTATAAAACAAAATTATAGCAGGATAAACACAAATTCACCAGAGAAATGGAAAATTAAATGTGGATTATAAAACAGTCCTGTGAGAACAGAGATGAAGACCTAAAACCTTGTTGCTTTCTGAATATTTGCATGTGAAAATGAATACACAGATTTTTCCCCCAAGAAAACTCAACTTCAATGAAAATAAAATATACTTCTCTAGGTATTTGTAATTCATATTAGCATGGGTGTCACTTCCTTCAAATACGTTTTGTGTTCAGTTGAATGTCTGTTACTGATCTCTGTTGTGGGACAAATGTACACATCCTGATCTGCAATTCTATAGAATAATAGAGCTCTTTAATCAAAACAGACATTGCTGCTTTGGGAGTTTGCTGTCTTAAAAGATTACTTTTATAAAATCATTCTTTGGAAAAAGTATACAAGTTGAATAAAATAAATGATTTGTGAATTGGGCATAGTGGCATACGCCTTTAATCCCAGCACTTGGAAGGCAAAGGCAGAAGTGTCTCTATGGGTCCCAAGGTATTCTGGTTTATATAGAGTCCCCCAGTCCAGTGAGAAGTACCTGTCAGACACTGTCTCAAAAGAAAGAAAAAAGTTTTATGATGTTTCTCACTTTTGATACACTTGAACAAACCTAACCTCTTGTGCCTCAAGTGCTTAAGTACAAAATGAGAAATTGTGAAAGATGTTTGCTCTCTAGCTCCTGCTCCCATTTCTCTTTCTCTTCTCCCTTTCTCCATCTTTCCCTCTAATAAACATTGGAATTGGAGTTCTAACACTGTTTTTGGTTAATCTACATAACTAAATATTAACACACCAGAAAAAAATGATGTTTAAAATGAAAACTGTGTAATCCACAAATATACAAATAGCACACATCTTTTATCTCTGAAGTCTGAAGGAAGAGGCAGGTGGGTCTCTGAGATTGAGGAAAGCTTGACTTTGATGTTCCAGGCCAGAAGAGGCTACAGGGAGAACTCGTCAAAGAAAAATAAATCCTGTGTGATTATTCTACTCTTATGGGGCATAGTTCAGTAAATTTTAGAAATTCCACTTTCATTTCTCTTTTTTGGGGAGTGGAGGTCTTTTTGAGACAGGGTCTCCCTGTAGCCCCAGCTGTCCTGGAACTCACTCTGTAGACCAGGCTGGCCTTGAACTCACAAAGATCCACCTGCCTCTGCCTCCCAAGTTGTGGGATTAAAGGCGTGAGCCACCACGACCAGCTCACTTTAATTTCTCAAAAGCAGAGATGCATGTTTCTTGAGATAGGGCTAATTACAGCCTCCTTAGGTAACTTTCACCTTAAGTTTATTCTTCCAAATATTTACCCTTTTCTATAGTTAGCTCTCATTACATCTTTTTCAGTATCATTTACAAATAATCCACCTTAGCTGAAATTTAAATTTAATCTTTTCTTGCTGGTTTAAACGTTACTGATTCTTTTTTTCTTCAAAACCATTTTTCAACTCTTATCAAATATTGTTCCTGTCAATACTCTGTCCATTGTATGACATATAGAAGAAAATAGGAGGTATATATTAATTTTCCTATTTTAATTGGTACTTTGCATATGTCTGTAATTCTAAGATCACCAAAGAAAAATACATAATTTTAGAATTACCCAAAACAACTTAACATATTGTAACAATTTATCATGTTATGAGTTAAAGGAGAAAGATTCTTGAAACCTTTATTTCCTAAAAATATAACTAAACATTGTGTTATACTAATTGGGTGATAATCTCAGATTGACAAATGCTATAAATGCTTCCTCAGGTAATTTTATTTATGTAATGCAGAGAGTCCCTTTCTCTTTCATAATATTTTCACTGAAAATGTACTGCTTAGGAAAATAGAAATGCTTTATTTGGGAGTTTAGTTGAATTACAGTTACATATTCAAGTATGACATATCGTTTACTTGGTAGAATTATAAAATTGTCCTGGCTGGCCAATACTCACACAGAAAATACACAATGTCAGGATAACAAAAAGTAGAGTAAGAAGCAGGCCATGCTGTTACCATCAACAACCCTTAGACTTTGGTCCTTTCCTGCTGGTCGTGTAGATTACTATATTTCCAATCTGCAAATATAGAAATAGTTTACAAGGTTAATAAACAAGCTTCAGAATCTTCTGCAGCTGGATGTGGCAGCTGGAGACAAATTCTTCCATTGTGCCCAACACCTGCTCTGGGACTACCCCAATCCCACTACTCTGGAGCTTGTGCCTTCTCTGCTAGCTAGTAACACTGATCCATCTATTCCTATTGGTCTTCTTTCAACTTGGCCCCTTCCTGTAGGGGCTTCCAGAAAGCTGGGTCGGGTGAGTAACCCAAAGCATACAGTGTGATCCTTCTATTTACAGAGATATGTACTAGTCAATTTTTTTCTTAGAACGTTCTTTGGCAACAGACCAAGAATATAAGAAAGCACTGTAACTGATCACATTTGTATGAATTGCCCAAGCATATGGAACCTCTACATCTCAGGTTGATGGAACATAGAACAAAGAGTAAGAGGACACTAATGACACTCTGAATTCTCATCAGTGTATCTCCCTCATGAGAGCAGAGTGCCAAGAACACATGTCACAAATTGCCAAAGCATAGAAAAAAAGAGTCTGAAGAGTATGGGTCCTTGAACAAGACTTGTATATTAAACTTCACCCACCCAGGCCTCAGGGACTGAGGGAAAGTGGGGAGATTCTAAGTATCAGAGGGTTTGTGCATGATTATAAGGAATTGGAGTCCTACTTTGTTCACAGGAACCTGTCGCACTGATTTCAACATGCATAAAACTCTTACAAACCCAAGCAGACAAAACCCCAGCACAGAACTGAAAATATGCAATAACCACCAAACTTAGTTCAGGAATTATTGATAGCTGATTACTGCTGGGAGAGGAAGTGCTGATTTTATTAAAAAGGAAAGACTCTGGATCACTGGACTAGAGACCCCAGTGGGTGAAACTTCACCTAGGAATATCTGAGTAAACTATCTTGACACAATATGTTAGCACAAAGCACAGACTATGTTAACCACAGTAGAGCAACTATAGGAGGTTGCCAGCTGGGAGAGGGTATAAAGATGATTAAGATTGATTTGGATGTTCTGTATGAGATACATAAAAAAATGAACATTTAAAATATAAACAGTCAAAATTCTCTGTGGATGCCACTGCTTTTGGCACTCCTCAAGGACATGAGATACAGCTTGTTTTTTCTTTTTACTTTTTAACCTTCTAATGTGGACTAAGGACTGCTGAGATACCCAGCTTGTGAAATAAGCAGCTAATGGGAATTCAGCCTCCTCAGAATATGGACTGCCATTGTTGGATTACCTCGGCAGTATCATGGAGGCCAATGCAGGGAGATCAAGACAGGATGCATACTTACTGGACTTCGTTTGGGGGCACAATATTTAAAGCAGAAGCATGTCAGTAAGTGTTTCCTTCTGCACAAGTTTTTTTTTTTTTGTAGTGTAATGCCTTAATCATAGTCTACCATCGAATATTATAGAAGTATCTTTAATGTTTAGATAGTATATTAGCAGCATGCAATAATTACATCATAAGTTCTCAAGCAGAGGCAGTCCATTGCAAGGAGCTTCTCCTTCTTTGCTGCCAGTTGTCATAGGCTGTTTAAAGTTAGAAAACTGAATAGCAACCCTGAGTACTGTAGAAATGCATTTTGCTCAGTAATTCGTGAGTTGTTGCAATATTAGATTATCCATTTGGTTGTTACAGAAAATCCTTAACTGTAATTGATGGTTGTTGCCATAATAGTATATTGCCTGTATTCCTACCTCTAGTAATGGGCTTTATGTGCTAGATTTCAATATCCTTGAGCCTGGGCAAGTGCACAAGCCTTTTTAAAAAGATACATGGTTTACTTGCACAAAACTGATCAGATTTCAGAGATCGTTAATGCCCTTGAAATGGTTTTTGTGGGTGTGAAGCAAATGGTGAGAATTTGAATTATTCCCTTATTATAGTATTGAAATTAAGTCTACTTAATCTATCAAATCATGTTCATGCCCTGATTTTATATACTTGTATCTATCAATAAACATTGTGATACTTGAAAAAAAAGAGTGGAGACAGTGGACTGCCTTGTCTGGTTCCTGATTTTAGCTTCTAGTTCTTCATTTAGAATGATGATGGCTATTTGTTTGTTGTATATAGCTTTAATTATGTTGAGGTATACTATTTCCAGGCCAATTCCCTTTAGTAATTTTAACATAAATACATGTTGAATCTTATCAAAGGCCTTTTCTGTATCTATGTGACCATGTGATTTTTGTCTTTGAGTCCATTTATACAATTTATGGCATGTATTGATTTATGTATATTGAACCATCCTTGCATCTCTGTAATAAAGCCTACTTGGTCAGGGAAAAAAAAAACAGTCAACATTCTTAGTAATCAAGGAAATACAAATCAAAATAACTTGAAGGTTTCAGCTTGCTTCAGTCAAGAGAACCAAAGACACCAGATGCTGGCAAGGTGAATGTTGAAAGCTCATTCATTGCTGGTAGAATGCAAACTCATCATGCAACCATTATAGAAATCTGTCTGGAGAACTCTTAAATGTACTAAAAATGACACATCTACAATGCAACCCCCACACATAATGGAGCATCATAGAACAAAGACCTAAGAAAGCATTAACTTCCTCTTAACTTTCATCATGAAATCTCCTCCATGCAACAAGAGACCAGAAATTCAAAAAAGCATAAAAAGACAAACTATGATTAGGAGTCAACAGTATGTGTTTCCATGGACAGTCTGCCTATATTCATCTTCACCCACCTAGTGCTCAGGGAACATTGTGGAAGTGGAAGTGGAAAGATTGTAAGAGCTTGGGTAGTGATGCAAGACCAAATGCAAATGAGTCCTAAAAGCCCCTTGGACCCTATTCATATGAACATGCAACATTGGTTCACATGATCAATGCAAGCTCAACAGGACAAAAAAAAAAAAGAAAAAAAAACAAAACAAAACAAAACAAAAAACACCAAACTGCAGAAATGAGTAACTGGGCCCAAACTTGGCTGAGGAAATATTAGCAGCTGATGGTGGTTAGGTAGGAAGCACTGGCCATCTTTAGGAAAAAGATTCTGGATAAGCTGACTATCAGATTACAAGCTGGCACTGAGGAGTGTAAGGGAAGAGTAATTTGGACCAATGGACCCTAACACAAATGTGTGCACTTCTGGGGGTGAAATGGGGGGAGGCCTGAAAGAAGATGGCAAGGCAGAACTGGGTATAAAGGTGATTGAGACTGACTGAAAAATTCTGTATGAAACATAAAAATTAAAAAAAATATTAAAATGATTTCCCACTTGGTATGGTTATATCATTCCTTGACATATACACAAATGGCTCAAGCTACTGTAGAGATATTTCCATATCTGTGATTATGGCTGCTCTTTTCACAATAGATAAGAAATTAAAACAGCTTATATTTCTATCAACTGTAGAACAGAGAACGAAAATGTGGTACACTTACACAATGGAGCTCTACACAGTATTAAAGAATGATGAAATTGGCAAGCCTCTCTCTCCCTTGCCCCTTCACTCCTCTCTCTCTCTCTCTCTCTCTCTCTCTCTCTCTCTCTCTCTCTCTCTCTCTCTCTCTCTTGCTCTGCCTTTCATGCCCTCTTCCACTTTCACTCTGCACGCTCTTTCACTTCCTTCACTAAAAGTGAAAGAAAAAAAAAGAATGATGAAATTATGAAAAATTGTAGATAAATGGATGGAAATAGAATCTGTCATACTTTGTGAAGTAGCATAAACTGAGAGAAGCAACAGACAGTTCCTAATACATGAGTATATGTCCTGATGTAAAAGCAGGAGCCAGGGAAATAGAAAGGAAACATGGGGGTGAAATGAAGAATATGTCCAAAAGAAGTGAATAGTAGAAAACATACTTGACCATGGAGAAAGTGGGGGAAACAGCATTATTCAACTGGGAAGGAAGGAGAGGAGAACTCAAGAGTATTGAGATACTGGGCACATACATCACCAAGGGAAAAATGGGGGGGGGGATTAAGAAGTTTAGGCTTGAAGAGAGATATAAATAAAGCTTAGGTGGTATGAAAATCCAGAGGGAATTGTATGGACTCACCACTTAGCTGATTCTGTACATGAGAGCATGATTATCCCTGAAGACTATGTAACAAGGAATAATTTCCTTAGATTTTTTGGTCAAGGTAGTCCAAGAAATTGCCAAAATAACACAAGCTATTGCCACATGTCCTTGTTCAATGTCTTTGAGTCACTTGTGATAGCATTCCACACGCTGTTCTTCCTTTCTTGGCTCAGCTCCAGGACTTATCTCCTGCCTGCAGGCTGACAGTCTCTAGGCTTTGCCCTCACAAGAAGTGGGGAGGGAAAACCACAGGAGATCACCCATGGAAATGAGCAGACTCACACACGCAGAGAGCCAGGAGAATAGTAACTCCGTTTATTTTCTGTCAGTGAGGTCTATATTTTGAAGGCTACTGTGCTCTGGGCAAGGAAGTGGGGGGTAGGTGGAAGGGAGGGGTGAGCAGCCTTGTTTATAATTGGGGGGCTGCAGAGCTCCAGTTTGTGTAATAGGTAACGAGAGGTGTGACCTTTTGCTCAATGCCTCAAGGGAAGGGGCCATCTGATTCTGGAATTTTGCAGAGATAGGGCGAAACAAGAATCATTGTAATATCCCGAATCTTCCTGCTACGGATAACTCTGAATGCCCACAGAGATATCAGACAACCAGAGATCTTCCGGGACAGGTCTTACAAGTCCTTGCTTCAAGAAACACCCAAAGTTCCATTCCCACAGCCAGAGCCAGAGCCACAGCCTTTGATTACCTGCCGGAACTCGAATGTAAGAGCCTATCCCTGAAGGAAGGCAGGATAAACAGGATATGCAGTAATGGAGCTGGAACTGACATGGAGGCCATGTACATGAATACTGCCTCTACCACAAATCACTAAGGGAGAAAAATCTATCAATAGTCCAATCCAGCTGTTAAACCTAATTATCACAAACAGATTGAAGCAAACATATAAGAAAGTTTCCCAGAGGCCTGTGTACCAGGAGGAATTAATCTAATAAATCTAGCAAATAATTTGATTGAGAAATGCTGTATGACATGCACTCAATAACAATTAATAAAAAATAATAAAAATCATTAATGCCTTAAAAATTCTACCAATTTAATTAATTTTTAAAGCAAAATTTGATAAAGGGAATGCCATGACATGTAATTTGAAAGTCCGTTAGGAGTAGTGGTAGTGATCGCTTTCCTGAAAATATGAATGCATCACATACAAAGCTGGTGTTACACACATTCACACACACACACACACACACACACACACAAACATACACTCAAGGAATATGAACACTTTTTTTTTTACCTCTATGGTAATGATATGTTAACATCTGCCAATCCTAATGCTTGTTGGTCTTGAGTACTCTAGAATTGATCTCAAGAACAATGCTTCAAACTGATATATGTTATGTGAACCATATCTGAAGCAATGATCAAGAAATAGCAGACAACAGATAATACACTCTACTATTTCATTTACTGTACTACTCTAGAACTGTATTTTAATGTATGAATCATATGTCAACATTGTGTAAACAATTTTTCATTTTTTTTTACATTTAAAAAATGGGGACATCCAATCTCCTTAGGCTAAGGGATTCAAGTACTTGGACTTCTGCCATCCACAACTCTCTAGTTCCATTTGTTATTTAAACACTGCCTTTTTTTATGTGTCATGTACAATGTTTCGAGCCTCTTGTTACATAAAATCTTCATTCTTGTCATTGTCTTGGTTTGAAACACACCTATGATTTTTCTGCTATTTTGCTGTAAATGAAGTCTTACTTGTACTTCATCATTCAATAACAAATTCTTTTGATAATTCTTAACTGATGTTTTTTAATTTTAATTTTTTATTTTCTTTTGCAGGACCTTCCTGTCTAGAGTGATATAATCATGTGCATGATTATTATTTATGACAATTTTTCTAAAGTGATTAAATTTCAAGGAAGAAGTGATCTTTTTTTATTGTGTTATCATGGGTCAATTACTTAATTGGCATTTAATTCCTAGCAAAGCAATTGCAAAAATAAAGAAAATAAATTACATAGATAATATCATTTGATTGATATCAATAGCTGGTCAAGACCAACTATAAGACTCTGTGTGTTTAGATAAATAGAGTAAAATTCAGTCTCTGAGTTAGAAATAATCTAAAACCACACATAAACATGCACACTGAGTTATCTATCTATCTATCTATCTATCTATCTATCTATCTATTATCTATCTATCTATCTATCTATCTATCTATCTATCTATCTATCATCTATGTATGTATCTATGTCCTAGTTTGTCTACCATTGCTGTGAAAACACTCTGACCGACACCAACTTGGGGAGGAAAAGGTTTATTCAGCTTACATCTCCCGGGTCACAGTTCATC
Source organism: Rhizomys pruinosus (assembly GCA_009823505.1). Taxonomy (NCBI): domain Eukaryota; kingdom Metazoa; phylum Chordata; class Mammalia; order Rodentia; family Spalacidae; genus Rhizomys; species Rhizomys pruinosus. The sequence continues at coordinate 1,885,387 of VZQC01004415.1, forward strand.
ACTTATGGAGCCCAAGGAAGGAACTCAGGGCAGGAACCTGGAGGCAGGAGCTGAAGCACAGTACACGGAGGAGTACTGTTCACTGCCTTACTCCCCTGGCTTATGCCCAGCCTGACCTCTTATACAGTACACAACAACCTGCCCAGGGTGGCACCACCCATAATGGGCTGGGCCCTCCCACATTGCTCAACAATCAAGACAATACTCCATAGACATGGCCACAGGCCAGTACAATGGAGCCAATTCCCCAATTGAGGCTCCCTCAACCCAGTTGTGTCAAGTTGACACTAAAGCTATCCAGCATAATCTATCTATGAGTTAAGATATTAATTTAAATTTAAACAAGGATTAGTATATTTTGTTCTGTGTACATCAGAAGTCAGAAGAAATTTTGCAATTGAAGGGCAGGCAACATGCCAACAGCAGTGCACCATCTAGAAGCTTTTTTTTTTTTTCGTAATTTATTTATTTATTTATTTTTTATTGATGCTTTGTGCATTTCATACATTTTCCAATTCAGTTCAGGTATATCTCCCCTTCCCTTCCCCCCCACCCCCACCCCAACCGATCTCATGCATTCTGCCATGACTGTCCTGCATATCTCTCTCAGTTTTTTTTCCATTTTTTAGCTATAAGTGATAATCCATGAGTACAAGCATCCTTCATGTAAAACCAATTTGCAGGCTGTTGTGCCCAAACCCCCACAGCCCCACCTTCCAGCGGGGAGTGAGGGGTTGTATGTTCAATCAGGTTAATCAAATGAGGGTCCAGACTACATTGCTGTAGTTTCACCCTTCACCCCAATCGCAGCCCTTACATTCTACCACGCCCCCTCTTCCGCAGATTATTCCCTGGGCTTAGAAAAGGGGCACAGGTGGATGAGAAGCAGAACAGTCCACTCTCTCTGGAGCTGTTGTCTTGGATTCTGGTCAATCTGGCTGTTTCCTTTCATGGGCTGACAGTCTGTCCAGGAATAACCTTTCGATCCTACTAATGAAGCACAAGCAATTAGATATATAGGTACTTAAGCAGCATTAATAGTTATGGTAGGTTACTTTGGTATAGACACATATGTTTAGATGAAATGTTGATCCACGAACTACATTTTTCCCTGTTAAATATGACAGGGTCTTACTGTGGCTTATGATATCTCCTAACCTGTAGAGGATGTAAGCTTGTGGCATCAGCCATGGGTCATTCCTCCAAGGAGAGAGCCAATAGCCGATTAGATTTTGGATATACAGGCATATGGCTGCCTCTGCTGCACAGTATTTCCAGGCAGGTGAGGTGTAGCTGGTGCTGACGGTGGAGTCTTGCTTGACTCAAGGAGACCAGTATTTGCTTTATTGGTTTAGTGGCCCTTGGTAACACTCTCTGGTATTCCAGAGGCCATCTGTACACTTGCATGTGTGGTCTCAATACATCTTTCTCATGTTAACATCAGGTCTTTAGCAGCAGGGCCTTATCGCCTCTCTTCTTGCAGGTATCCCAGTTTAGAGGCAAAGAGCCTTTACCTTTTGTGGGGCCTTAGATCCCCTGGCCAACATCTCCCTGGTAGAAGCTTTAATAACCAGGATTTCAGTCTTATTTCAAGAGAGAGAGAGAGCAATTACATTCGTATAAAGTATATTTTCCAAATTTTTGTCCCATACTCTAGCCACTTCGAGTTTATAGGTACATATTGCAACACACTAGCTTTTTGTTTCCACTGGAAAAAAAATCTCTTATCAAGCATTTCTCTTTTACATTAAGTATTAAGTCTCAAAATCAAGACTGCCATCTATAACCTACCAATCACTGCAAAATATCTCATGTTCTGAATTAAGTTCCTTCTTACTGGAAATACTTAGTATGTTGGGAATTTCTACCAACGAATCATAATGATCACAGTGAAAAAGCATGCTTTACAAAGTGACTATTTCACATTTATGAATATTTTAATGATTTTTCACATGATGACTTCTACTACAATTGTTTGGAGGCCTTAGAATCACATATAATGCATAATGAGATGAAATAAAAAATAACTGCCTAGAAAAAGTAATTTTATTTCAGATTCTCAGGTTTTCTCTATCTCTTTATCCAGCATAGTTATTATTGTATATTATGTGGATATCTGTGTTTCTTTTCCCTTTACTATTTTTTCCAAATGTCCATTTTTCTCTAAAGTATATTTGTGTGAAGTGCTTTCTAGTAAGCGAATTTTTACTTGGTTTTATATTATGGACTATATTTATTTCCATTTATATTATACCTTAATATATCTGTTATAGATATGGAAAGATACAGATACAGTTATAGCATGTAATTATAATTATAGATACTGTTATACCAGTATGAAACACTGAGGACTACCACATAGTAATGCTCAAATTAAAAGTCCCTTAATTTGTAATTGGCTGGTAGTTGAGAGCATGTTCACACACAAAAGTATTCTCTACCACTGGCTGCTTACTAATTAAAGTACTCTTTTTTAAATTTTTTATTTATTATTTTTGTATGTGTATGAGTGTACTGTCTGCATGTAGGTTTGTGCACCTGTGTTGTGCAATGCCGTGGAGGTTAGAAGAGGGTCTCGGATTCCCCTGGAACTGGAGTTCTCCTGGAATTTGAGGTACAGACAGTTCTCAGCTGCCATATGGATGCTGGGGATCAAACCCGGGTCCTCTGCAAGAGCAGTCGGTGCTCTTAACCGCTAGGCTATCTCTCCAGCCCCTTAAAGTACTCTTAATCACTATGTGGTGTTTACTCTGTGCCTCCCAAACAACATAACTTATGAAGGTTCCTGTGAGTTCACCATTCAAGAGGCTCAGTATCACTCCAGATCTCCCTAGCTCTGTAAATTGTTATAGGGGAGGGAAACCCTGAGGGGTTCCAGGGCTCTGTGATTCTCACATAAGATTCATAGAACTGGAGAAATAACTGCTGTGTGGCTCCCCAAACCAAAGGTAGTCAGTCTGCCTCCTAGAATGACACTTCAGATAAACACTGTGGTACCCCTGCAGGTTAGGAAAAATGATGGACTTTCTATGACTATCTTCCTGTACCCCTTTTCTGACCATCTGAAGGCGTGGAATGACATTTATTTCTAGATGAAAGAGTAAGATATTTGGGATAGTGGTGCTTCTGCCTTCCTGTGCCCTTCTCATATTCTGATCTTGGGTTCTGAATGGCTGCATTTGCTCTTTGTCAGATGCTTTTTCCCCTACTAGTCATTCTGGCCCGACTTGTTAGACTAATGAAAAGCTGTTGAAATGGGGGTGACATAACAAATATCAACATTAACACCCTTATTCTCCAATACGCTTGTCTCTCCAATGGAACATAACATCTTAAGTGAGTGTTGGTGCTGATAGGCTATAGTGATCTTCAGGGGCCTTATTTTATTCTATGGTCGTTCAAGAGCTGGTACTATTACAACTGTGAATGACAGGATCTTGTCCACAACTGTGAATGACAGGATCTTGTCCTTTGGTGCTGGACTGAGTTCTGACTTAAGATTTCTGTGATGCCCTGACACTAAATTTGGCCTTTGTTCTGTGCAAGGAAGACCTTCAAATGACTTGACATGCTTCAGGGCCTCCCATCTCAAATCAACACTGTTCTAGTATGTACATGACCCGCTATTAGCTGCTTCTGATCCAGCTACTTGCCTGGCAGACATCTGAGACATGTTCCGACTGCTCCAGGCCTTTACATGAATAAAGCTCAATTTAACCAGCCATAAGTTTCCTACTTTGGAAATGTTCTGCCCCCCATGCATTGAGGATCTTCCCCCAGGATGAAAATGGGTAACTGGGAGGTTTCTTAACATAACTGATCTGGAAATCTTCCATGACAGATTCACAGACAAATTTGTAAGATGGAAAATAAATTGGCCCCAGAAGATCAGAGTCATTATAACTAGCTGCAAGCCTTGCCCCAGAGCACCTCTAAAAATTAGAACTGATTGCCCTCACCCAGGCTGTATGCTAGAAAAAAGGATTAAGGGGTGAACATCTTGATAGACAACAGACATGTTTTTGCCATGCCTTCATTTTTATGCCTTCATCTACAAATATAGGGGACTCTGAAATGTTCATGGCAGAAGGCCAAGCAACCTGGTGGATGGCTGAACTCCCTATTGAACTACTCTTGCTCCCATAAAATAAACAAGGACCCCAAAGATGATGGACTCTGCCAGACATCAGAATTTTTCTTCCACAGCCCATGGAAGCCTCCTTGTGGACAAGCTTCATCAGATGACCCAACTGGTTGCCACCAAACATTCTTTGTTAACTGATCTGCCAATATTAGGGTGTAGCCTTGGGGCCTGCCTCTGTTATCACTATGTTTACTGGCTTTGCCCTTGTCATGATGTAATTGTGGTTTGAGGTTTGATAAACCCTTCATGCTTCTCATCATGGTCAAGTGTTCTTTAGGATGTACTCACCCTCTTGACTTACCAATTAAGGAACACTTAATTTTATCATCACTGTGTGGTGGTCCTCTGTGCTTCAGGCTTGGTATAAATTACCTATAATTTCCACAAAATATAATATAAATACCAGAAAAAATGTAAAATTGAAAATTTATGTTCTTTTTATATATTCCAAGTATATGTTGGAGTATTAATTATCCCTGAGATTCTCATATTAAATATTTCAAAATAAATTTGTACATCCAGATTCTTTACAAGTGTTTTTAAAAAGATTATATTCATAAAGTAACAATCTTAGAATAGGCTTACATACAACATTTGATCAGAGCTATCAATAATTCTAAACATTTAACAGAAAAAAATTAGTTTCAGATTTTATTGTTTACTCTGATATCAACATAATCCAAACTAATCACATAAAAATGCTACTATGAAAATAAAGTCAGATGCATCAAATGTGTTGATCAAAAACTTACTGTAAAAGAACAGAAGTGTTGCACAAGAACAAGTGGCTGCTTTCTGAGCAATGAGAGAGAAAGAGAGAGAGAATTGAAGAGAATGACATAAGAAATTAAAAAATCAGGGTCATCTCTGCAGGACTGGGTGTGATATCTATGAATTTACAAGTAAAATTCTAAGGTAGGCAGACAGGGAGAAAGAAAGAGATAAAGAGAGACTGACTTATGTATGAAACACATTTGTCAGTCCAAGAAGAAACCATAAAAACATGCAAAAAAACTTATTCTATATAAGAATACTAAGCTAATTCTTATATGATACATAATAATATGAAAACTATGTTGAAACAATTACTGACATCACAATGAGGATTTAAACACATCAAGAGGCTCACATTCTCACAGACTTGCTTCTCACTGAGTTGCTTCTTGAAGTTCATCATTGAAAATTCACAAGCTTTGAAATTTGCTTATTTTCATCAACCATTCAATTCTCACTTGAGAGGTGAGAAATCACTTCTGGTTCTATGTCAATCTGCAAGAATAAACTAAAAATAAGATTCTGTTAAAATAAAGCTGTCTGTGTGTCAAATTAACTTCAAATTAATTAAATTTTATCTTTTGCAAATATTAATTATAATTCATCATACATTTCTAGGATTTAAGAAATTGCAATATTCCTGTAAATTAAAATTCAGAATATAAACATGAACTAAGTATAAATGGATAGAATAAAATTTTCTTAAAGGTAAAAATTAATGTCTTTTCTTTTGATACACTAATTTATTGTGTATCATTAGAATAACTTATCCTAAGATTTTCTTTTGTTTGGTTCCAAATATTCCATATATTACTAGTCTGATTTGAATACTTTCTTCAAAGAACTAATGTCTTACATTCAGTACACGTTTTCTTTCTCTGCTGATCATGTAGAGTAATTTTTTTTTCTGTTTTTTCTAAAGGACTTCTAACTTTTTCTAAAGGACTATGAAGCAGCACAATGTAACTGAATTCTGTGTATCTAAAGGATAGCTGTCAATGATAAGGTGTAAGAATCTCCATCGAAATCTCTGAGCCTGTCTGGCTCACTCTTTTCTCACACCCAGGTTACATCAGTGTCTGTTTTGATGCTTGTGGAATGAAAACAAACTGCATTCAGTTGAAGACCTTACCCCTGAAGAACAATGCAGGCCAAAGCTTCTTCCTCCTCCCACAGAACACTATCAAAACAAAATAGGATGTGAGGAGATTGATAATAAATGTATGTCTACAAAGAACTTTACTTCTTAGTCTATTAATAAGAGGTTTTATACTTACATACTTATATAGGTTTTATACTGATATATGGATAGTAACAACTGAATATTAAAAGTTTGTTTGGAAACAATGAAAAGTAGAACAGCTAGGTATTTTAACAAATTATATAGACTGATATAGATAAAGGTATCCAAGATTAAATAGTATATCTAAACCAAACTCTTTAAGACAGGCAAGTTATGTCTTGATTTAATTAATAAAATAAATGATTTTTGTAAAAATATAAGAATGCATCATGTATATTGTTTATACTTTGTAAAAAAGGAAAAAAATATATTATCAAATTGTAAATACTCCTAGGCAAATATTGGTTTATATGTACAGATAGCTCTCAATATAATATTCCATGCTAGTGATGCAATGTGACTACACATCTCAGTTTCCCATTCTTCCTGATATTTATTTCGTTCTCAACTTGGGATGTCAATATCCTAACATTCATTCAAACTTAAGATTTATTGTTACTCTCCTGAAATGTTTTTGTGGCTATTAGTCAAATAGAATTTCTTCCTTCTTCCTGAGCTCATTTGTAGCTTCCTTATAGGCCTGGAGTTTGGTATTTAGACCAGGCTGCCTCCATTTTACAATGATCCACATGTCTCTGCCTCTCAAGTGTTCAGGGAAACTGATAGTTTGACACTTCAGAAGGAGGATTCAAATTTAAATGTCATTTATCAGAATAATATTAATGTTGCTGGTTTTTTCCATGTGAATTGAGCTGGTCATCATGTGAAATTTATACCTTTGTGAAAATGCCATATTATTTTAAAATCTAAACTTACTATGAAATTGGTCATTGTAGTTATGAATTATGAAGCAGAAAATTATTTTTGCATTCAAGATTCTGGGGGGAGAAAAGAAGGAATTAAAGGGAGAAAAAGGGTAGATATATAAAAGGCAATGCTGGCTCTGTTTTGTTCTAAATGAATTTTGCTTCACCCTGTGGTTCTGCAACACCCTCTCGCTTGCTCTGAGGTCAGCTAGGCAGACCTAGTCTGCCATGAAGGTTGAACCTGTACTTGCAAGTGGTACATCTTTTCCACAATACTGGGAACTTCCAAATAGCCAAGTAGCACATTCAGGTAGCATTGATCCCACTCAGTTATGCTTGCATCTCTATGGAGCCTATTGTTTCTGCAGTTCTAAAAACTGTCCTTAGTTTGGTGTAACTATGATGATCTAATGTAATTATGGTTATTGGCTTTCCCCTAAGGTGTTGTAATTGTGGCTTTAAGTTTTTCAATACTTTTTTGATGATTTGTGTATTTCATATATTACCTATCAGTCCAATTTAGACAAATTCCCCTTTCCCTGTCCCCCCCCACCCTAGTTCATGCCTTCTGTCATAACCTGTCTTGCATCTTTCTCTCAGTTTTTCCTAAGCTTTTCAGTGTAGTGGCTTGTTGTTTGGGCAGAATTTGACTGTATCAGTCAGTTCTTTAACCCAATCCTTATGTTGTTGTTGTTCCCTCCCCTATGTGTTGCTCTAACATATGCCTGTATAACCCATCAGATCTATATATTAGATATATCTCTATATATTATATACTTCTAGGAATTCACTGTGTTTAATTCCAAAGATGCTTAGATTCATCATTTTCCTTTAATTTTTCTATACTCTAATTATATCGCATTATACTTCCAACTCATATATATATTTCAGGAGTCTGATAGAAAATCATTGGTTAGGTCAGGGCTAGAGCCCATAAGAGATTCACATTATAACAAGCACAGTTGCTTTCCAGATAAAAAAAATATAACAATAATGTTGTTCGGCTTGCCTTTTAACCAGGGGATAGATGTTAGCATCCCACATATGAGGGTATAACAATGTTTGGAAATTTCACATTTTTCCCCTTAATTTTATTTACTCTAAAGATGCATACATACACTCCCCCATATACCACAAATGCAACAAGTCTGAAAATAAGTGGTGGTTGTATTCTAGATCCCATTAAGGTATCACATTATAATAGTACAGTGTTTCAGGTTTAAAGGGAAAAAATAAAAAAATATATATATATTTATTCTCTATATATATATATATATAATCAGTTTGCTTTACTACTGCCACACCAACTCCAGTGTCGTCTGTGTGCGCAATGACGAAAGTCATAATAACAGACTGGAGATATGTGCCTTTCGAGGCTAAGCTCCCTGGTGGTCCCTGGCAGAATGCTCGGCCTTAGCTTCCAAGACCATGATGTGCTACAAAGATGTTATGCTTCTTGGGTATTGGACTTTGCACACTGTCTTTTGATTCTTTTCCTGAGTACAGCACAACCTCAGTCCCAGACAAGGGACAGTTTAAATGTGTCTGGAAGCAAATCAGGTGAAAAGAAGTTTCTACCCATTAACATCTGACTTACACAACGTGCATGGATATCTGTGAACCCAAGTAAAATCATACAGAGAAATATTATCTATGGACCCCTTTTGTCCTAGAAGTCCCCACAAAGATATTATGAATAAAAAAACATTACACTGAGTGATATCATAGGTCAGTTATAAATAATAAAAGTGTTTTTCCAGACTTAATAAGAATAAAGGCTCAGTCCCTTAAGCAAGGAGCTACACCTGATAGAATTAGTAAAATAGAAGTCTTAGTTACAGTTATGCATGTTAAAATGTAATACTTAGTTAGAGGCACGTGGTGGTCTTCTCCTTTAAGAAAAGTAATGTAGAAAAACAGAACTAATTAAGAGGCTTTCCTAGGCCATGGCTTAATTACAGCCTAAAGATAACAAGCAGCCTTGGGAGGATGGGAAGAAACCAAATTGAAACTTCAAAGAGAAACAAAGTCTCACATCTCATAAAACAAACTGTTCATGGTTTGTGGTTTTATGCCTGCTGTTTGTTGCTTATCTCCCCTGCCAAGACGGCTTGAGCAATAGACCTTGTGTAAATGCTTCTGATTGATGTGTAAATTTAATTGGCTTGCTGTTCTTGGAAACCCAGGTGTGAGTTCCTTTAGCAATGGGCCTTTTGTTCCTGGGAGAAGTACTAATCCTTATCCGCTTTCACCACTCTATGGTATAAAAACTTTGACTTGCTCTCAGTAAAGTGCAGCAGATTCAAAACCAGTTCTGGTGTCATTTCTGTCTGTCATCACCAAACCTGTGCCCTCCTATCCAAGACCCCAATTCCCACAGTCAGAGGGAACCCCCCACTGGGACAGTCTGCGACATATTTGGTGCTAGTATCCATAGATGAGGGATACCATTTGTCATTTGTTTTTCTGGGAATGTATTACTTCACTTAGCATAATGTCTTCTAGTTCCATCCATTTTCCTGCAAAGTTAATGATGTCATGTTTCTTTACTGTTGCATAGAACTCCATTGTGTAGATATACCACATTTTCTCTACCCATTCATTGGTTGAGAGGCATTTGGGCTGGTTCCAGATTTTCCCTATGTGAAAAGATCTGCAATAAACCATGTATCTTTGCAGTAGGATGAGTCTCGTGGGTATATACCCAGGAGGGGTATGAATGGGTCAGGTGGTAGACTTATTTTGAGTCTTTCAAGGGTTCTCCAAACTGCTTTCCATAGTGGTTGTATGAGTTTCCACTCCCATCAACAGTGGATGAGTGTTCCCCTTTCCCCACATCCTCTCCAGCATTTGGTGTCTTTTGTTTTCATTATCTTAGCCAGTCTTATTAGAGTGAGATGATATGTTAAAGTGGCTTTACTTTGCATTTCCTTTAAGTTTTATGAAACCTGCCCTGTTTCTCTTCAGGGTTGAGATTTATTTGGGGTAAAAACCCTCTGTCTTATTGTCATCTGGTAAAGGACTCAAGAATCAACCAAAATCTACCATGCATTTCTTATCTCCTGTTACATTTTTGGAGTGCTCTGAAAGATTGTCACTCAAGTGACTCAGCCTTGCTCCAGATCCCCCCACCTTGATATATTGTTACAGGGGAGGGTTCCCTTGAGACAGTACACCTTGAGTATTAATGCTGGTGGGTTACAGTAATCTTCAGGGTATTTTCTCGTTACCCTATGGTTGTTCACAAACTGCTGCTATTACATCTCTCTCTGCTGGGGATGCTTTTCCCTTATGTCTTTGCTAGGGTCCTGACTTAAGGTTACTGTGAAGCTATGCCTGTTATATGAATTCTTCTATGTACTGGCAGTACCTTAAAGTCCAAAACAGCTTTCCATAACCTTCTTCCAGGTGGCCAGATTTCCTACTAATCTGTCTGTAGCAGGCATATTAACACCTTTAAACACACTCATTGTACTGTGAAACAGGACCCAAGGGTTTCTCTCTCATTGTTACTTTGTGTGCAACTTACACAAGACACTATAAATATGTGGAGGTGTCTTGCCAAACTCCTGCCTTCCTCCATGCCTTCTGCTCTGAACCTCAGTCTTGTTAGGTACTTCAGGAGAAGACATGCAGGACCTGTGGCTGAGGTGATTCTAGTAGCTTCTGCCTCTAGATACATTGAAAAGATGTTCCACAGCAAACCTTTCTTTGGAATGACGGATGCACTGTCTGTCTCACAGCCCCATGTATGCTGCACTGGGTTTTTTCCCTTTCTTTCTTGGCAAGAACCAAGGACCTGTAGTCAATGATGTGAGGATCCAGGACCTAGAATCCTGGATCCTGGGTTGGGCCTCAGGATAGGCACAGGCACTGTTTTCTGAAAAGACTCAAGTATTGACTGCTCCCAAGCATTGTGCAATTTTCACTGGATGCTTGTAGTGAAAATCAGGGCTGAGGGCAACCCAAATCCCACAAATCTATTCAAAACCACTGAGGTTTTCTAGGAGCAGAAAGAATATATTTGATCTTCAGTCTTCAGAGAACACTACAGATCTTCATGTCTCCTTTGTTTAAAATTCCCTGTCACTGTTCAGGAAAGCCTTTCCAAAGAACTTGACAACTCTCAGAGGCTCTCATCCTGACTCCACACTGCTCCAGTATGTGAATGACCTCATGTTAGCTGCTGATGATCCAGGCACCTGCCTGTGAAATACCCTCAAGACCTATTCCAGCTCCCCAGACCTGGAGGGACCATGTCCCCATAACACTATCTCTTGAAATAAGTGAACCCTTGCAATAGCTGGGAAGGGAGCTTTCTTTCAGATCCCCATGCCTCAAATTAAAAAGTTAAAAAAAACAGGTAAATTAATTCCTGGATAGTAGCAGTACATTGCCAATTTTGGATCTTTGGATTAACTGAAATAGAAAGGCCTCTGTACTCATCTACAGCGAGGGACCAACCCTTAAAATTGTACAGAGATAAAGGGATGGGATTCCCAAGGGTCTTGGCTCTAACAGAAGCCACAACTCTGTTCTTGCTTGATGTCCACCTTTGTGTTTATGAAGATCAGGGAACTGTAAACCCTGTGCTTACTCAGATGGTGGGATCCTGGTAAAAGGCCTCTACTTACTCAAGTGCATACATCCAGTAGTTTCTTCCTGGACCTCCTGTCAACAGGACTTAAAAGCTACTTTCTTACTTGTGAAGGAGGCTGACAAGCTTACCTTGGGCCAGGATTTAACTCTAACAACTACCTATGCATTGAAGACCTTCCTGTAGAGAGCAGATAGCCTATAGATGTCAACTACTCACATCACTCCATACCAGTGTCTGCCCATTGTTCAGCCCTGCCTCATCTTCTCAGCTATTCACAACCTCAATACCAATGTCTGATGACAACCCAGAGGTGCCTCTACATGACTTTTAGGATCTGCTAGATATCTCCCAGGATAGTTACTGTGACCCCCAAGACATGTCTTTACCTAAGGCAGATGCCAGCTTGTTTATAGATGGAAGCAGTTATGTGAGATAGGGAAACTGATAACCCAGAACAACTATGACCACCCAAAAAATGTCATCTAGAACCAAGCCTTGTTCCAGGATACCTCCCAACAAAAGACTGAGCTGATGACCTTCACCCTGGCTTTATTTTGAGGAAAGGATAAGCAGGGGAATATATATATATAGATATATATATTATATATATGATATAGATAGAGAGAGAGAGAGAGAGAGAGAGTAGTTATACTTTTGCCAACTTTTCATGTCCATGAAATGATCTACCTACACACGAAGAGGACACTGACATTTCCATGGCAGAAAGCTTCATGGCAAATCAGGATGGCAGACTCCCTGTTGAGTTAATCCTGCTCCCCGCTAAATGAGAAAAATAACCCATGGAACTATAGACCCTGCCAGACTTCAAATAATTTTTTTCTTGCAGTCCTTGGACTCCTCTTTATGGACCAGCTTCATCAGACAATATATCTGGGTCCACCAAACTGACTGAACTACTCTTTGTTATTTGTGGACACAAAGGCCTTTCCCTGAACATGGTAAACACCTTCCAAATGAGATCATTCGTAGGTTTCTGCTGCCTTTGTCAATTGGCTTGGTTAAGTCTGAGATCAGTGAACACTGGCCCAAAGTCCTGTCACTAGTCCTCCCTTGGGTTAGATGTATTCCCTAAAAGGCAGGATTCACCCTATATAAAATTATGTTCAGAAGGCTCCCTCCCATTACTATCTATACCTAAAGGATCTTATTCTAACAAAACAGAAAATATTCACTCTCTCTAAAAGTATCTTAAGTCTCTCCAACAGATCCAGGCTAGAGTCCATTATGATGTCTGAGACATCCTTCTTTCCTTCTCCACACCCTGCCTCCTGTTCTGAAATGAGAGAGAAATGCCAACATTTTCTGGCTTCATAGCTGGTTTTATTGGAAGCCATGGTTGAATACCTCATTTCCAGACTGATCAAGATGTCTTGTCCTTCTGTTCCAAGGTCCCATGATTGGGTCTTGCCTAATTAGATGGCTGCTAAATTTTATCAAACAACAGATACCTTCTGTCAAATTATATGGACCTGAGAACCCAGTACATACTCTGTCACCTCAGATATTGAATCAGTTTTGACACTACCTTAAGATCAGGGTGGAATGAATTTACAGTAACACCATTTTGTTATGGAAGACTTTTGTTTCATCATTTATTTCTGCCAACCCCTACCTACACTCTCCAGATCTAACTCCATTCAGCCAGAAGAACTACCTGCCATGAAGGTTGCACCTATACTTTCAGGGGTAGATCCTTTCTATAATATTGAGGAACTCCCAAGTATCTAGTAACACAACCAGGTAGGACTGTTCCCACCCACACATACCTGCATCTTCATCAAGCCCATTGTTTCTACAATTCTGAGAAGCTTGTTTTTCCTAAATGAAATCTTTGTTAACTGGACCTGCCACTTGTCTAGTGGAACTATGCTCAATTAATTTAACTATGGTATTGGCTTTGATTCTACAAAAATTAAATTGTGATATTAAACTTTATAAAAACTGTACTGCCTCTACTTGAGGGTGAGAGTTCTTTTGGGCATTAGCTTTCTCCCTCTTTGAGTGCCACCTATAATAGACTTGATTTGACCCAAAATTGTATATGTCATTTCTCATTTGCTTTTACAATATGATCACATTTCATTGCATAAGTAACTGGAATTATCAAGAATGAAGATAAATAATTTTTAAAAAGCTTCTGTCAGTGCAGGAATTCACAACTGATTAAAGTGCAGATTATAATTGTAATTGGAGTGCTCAGCTACAAAAGGGATATGGGGGCAAAAGTACAGTAAAAATCAAACATTATAGAAGATCAGGACAAAACACATTTTTCTGGATATTTCAGGACTGCTAGACTCATGAACTGCTTGCACAGAAGTGCAACCATCAAGACTAAATATTCCAATAGGAAGGGAAGAAGGGTCTTGAGTCTTGAACTTTAATTGAGAAGCTTTAGATAGATGGTGGCTTCTTGGGAAGGAAGTGTCAGTTTTTTTTTAAAGGTGTGGACTTAGCATGTTAACCAAGCACACGTAGATAGCCCTCCACCTAGGAGAATATTGACTGCACAAATTGTAATCAGTTGATTAAAAAAAATAAACAGAAAAACAGATTTCATGAGTTTTGACAAGAAATGGGGATTTGTGGGAAAATCTGGAAGGAGTTAGGAGAGGTGTTAATCATTAATATGATCAAAATACATTGCATTTAATTATCAAAGCACTAATAAAATGTGTTCAAATTTTCCGTATCCACTTCAGTACCATAAAATAAATTTAATTACTTCTTATAAAAAATAATGAAACTTGTTAACCATGATTAATAAAGGCTGAAATTTTGTTTTTGAAAGGTAGTTTTCATAGGGATTGTTTTCTATTTTTTTCATTTTAATTTCAAAATTTCAAACTATGACTTGTGTTTTAATTTAAAAAAATCATGTGGTCTCTTCAAAATAAATTAGTGAAAAAAGAATAAAAAGTTTGAGAATGATACTGAATACTGTATGAAAACTGCAGTTTTTGATTTAATAAGTNTATGTACATCTATATCTATATCTGTCTATATCTATAGATGATAGATGGATAGATAGTTCTCAATATGTAGCTCAGGCTGGCCTAGAATTTGAGATTCTCCTGACTCAGCCTCAGAGTGACCCTATGTCCAGTTCTGAAGTAGAATTTTTTTTTTTTTGGTTTTTTCCAGACAGTGTCTCCTTGTAGCCCCAGCTGTCCTGGAATTCGCTCTGTAGACCAGACTGACCTTGAACTCACAAAGATCCACCTGCCTCTGCCTCCCAAGTGCTAGGATTAAAGGCATGTGCCACCACGCCCAGAGATAAGAATTTTTTAAGGTCTTAGAAGTACACACCTAGACATTTCTCTGCTAAATTAGAAAAATGTGTCTTTAAATGGGGTTTTCATCATTTCTAGGGCATCTAAAATCTCAGGGGCAGAATATTATGTTCTATAAGAGCATATGATTTATGACCTATACTCCCAAATTTGTATCCTTCTCTACATCTAATAGTTATAATAAACTATGAGTATCTGAGGAAAGATATAGTTATATATTGAAACACAAAATTATAGGTGGGAGTAAGATATCTTTAATGTATGATTAAATGACTAAATGATTGATGTATATTTTAAATGTGCCAGTATCTCAATGACTATAATACTAACTTTTGAGAGAATCAATGAAGAGAGTTATTTAAATTTGCTTTTATGGTTAAATGAGCTAAATTTAAAGATGAATGATAACTGATGATTGTGAGTATAATTAGGTTTTTATGGCGAGAGTTGTGAGTGCCTGACTTTATATAAAGTGTATGCTGGTTGTGAAAATGCAGTCATATAAATTCCACAAAATTTTCTCATTGAATTTATCCCAAAACTACGTATGCTCAATTCTGAATCAGTGTATTAAATATTTAAGAATGTGACAACCCTCTAAATTTCAAATGCATATTTATCAAAATTATAAACTTGATAAACTACTATTACATATATCTCATTATTTTATTTTTTGTGATCATTTCATTTTTAAAAAGTTTTATTGAATATGTTTTAAATCAAATGATACCATTAAAATTATAAGCATATATGTGTCATTTATGCTATTTATTATTTTTAATGTTTCCTTAAACATTATATTATCAAATATTGGATATTGTTCCTTAAATAATTACAGAGGTAATTTTTGAGGTATCTTGTCACAAAGTCTTAATTAATCAACCAATCAATCATTATATAACTTTGTTAACATTCTCTTTTTATTGAAAACATTAAATCAATCTTCTTAGAATGACCCAAACCTACACTAAGAAATTGTTTAATTATGGCTACCATGTTGTACATTAGATTCTCAGGGTTTACTCATTTTGTTTAACTAAAACTTTATATTTTATCAATAATTTCTCATTTTCTGTTTCTATTGTATACAGCCATCCCCATATAGCCTTGCTTTATGTATGCTTTGTTATACAAACACCATATCATTATTCAGCATGTTGTTATTTCATTAGCATCATATTCACAGCTAAAGAGTTTGTACTTTATGCTTTGAACAAAATTTAAAAAACATTGCTCAGCTTGTCTTTCAACTGGGGATTTGGTGCTAGCATCCACAAATGAGGGTTACCATTCATCGTTTGTTTTTCTGGGACTGTGTACCTTCACTTACTTAGCATAATTTCTTCTAGTTCATCTGTTTACCTGCAAAGTTCATGATGTCATATTTCTTTACCGCTGCATAGAACTCCATTGTGTAGCTGCACCACATTTTCATTATCCACTCCTCAATTGAGGAACATTTGGGTTGGGTCCAGCTCTTCACTATTGTGAAGAGAGCTGCAATAAACATACATGTGCATGTATCTTTGCAGTAGGATGAGTCTTGTGGGTATATACCCAGGAGGGTATGACTGGGTCAGGTAGTAGGCTCATTTTGAGTCTTTTATGCTGTCTTCCCCACACTGCTTTCCATAGTGTTTACATTCCCACCAGCAGTGGATGAGTGTTCTTCGTTCCCCACAACATAGCCAGCATTCGGTGTGTGTGTGTGTGTGTGTGTGTGTGTGTGTGTGTGTTCACTGAGCCTAGTAGTCTGTGAAATGGAGTCTGGGAAGGTGGCAAGGACAGTCCAGCTCTGAAGGTTTTTATCAGTGGAGTCATTGATTTATCTCTTGCCCTTTTTAGCAGTTACCTGGGGGCATGGAGACAAGAAGTCATTAGAAATCATTTTACAAATGATCAGAAATATAACAGATCTAGTTTTACCTAAGATAACATATTTTCACTGAATTTAAGACTATTTACAAGTTAAATATCCAACTCTTCAGAATGAGACTCCAACTGAAGTTAAAACCCCTTCTGTTCAATAGTCCTGCCATGGGAGAAAGTCAGAAACCATTCTAACAGACCCACTGGAAGATTAGGTCTCTGGGAGGAGACTTTGGTTTCATGTTTTTTCAATTGTCTATAACAGAATCGTGTAACTAGTTGTCAAATGAATGAAATATTGAATTAATGGTTTAGAGCTTTGGTGTTCAAGTTCCCAGATGAAGACCCAAATCTGACTTAGCATGTGGCTAAAGAGATGGTTCAGCGGTTAAGAGCACTGACTGCTCTTACAAAGGATCTAAGTTGTATTAACTGCACCCACAAGGCAAGTAACAACCATCTGTAATTCCAGTTCTAGATGATCTGATGCCCTCTTCTGACTTCCAAAGGCACTGCATGACAGGGATGCACCTACCCATGCACAGGCAATGCACACATACACATAAATTAAAAATATGTAAATAAAATAAAAAGAAATCCATCTTAGTAATTACTGAGATTTCACTTACCTTTTATGGCAGACCACACTTGAGGTAGACTGCAGTCTCTGATGGACTGTGCTATTATCTAAAATCCAAACTTGTTTATTGTTTTTGCAACTTTTAAAAATTAAACCTGTTCTTTGTTCAAAAATTTATTCCTGTACAAAGCCCTTGGCTCATTCTCTTGATATTGTTATTAATAGCAGACACACACACGCACGCACACACACACTGTTCTTTATAACTTGTAATTTTAACACACTTAACAAAAAAGAACTACAATTGAGTCATTACCTCCATCAGATTGACCTGAGGCCATGTCTATGAGGCATTGTTCCATGATGTGCAAGGCCCAGGCAACTGTGGCCAATAGCAACCTTGGGAAGTTGGTCTCAGTTTCTATAGAAAGTAGCATAGCAAGCCAGTAAGCAACATTACTTTGTTATCTTTGTTTTAGGTACTGCCCTGCAGAATCCACTTCTGAGCTCCAGCCTGGCCAACCTGCCATTAATCTTTAAGGTGAATTGCACTGCCACCTCCAAGTTGGTTTTGGTCAATATTTTACTTGCAGAAATAAATCAAAGGAAGAGAGAAATTGGTATAAAAATGTGGAATATTTATGTGATGGACCTGATCATGTTCTTTAGGAGAGTATTTAGGAGAGTATAGGGAAAGGTTTGGATTTTAGGGCTAGAAAAGCAGTTGTTTGCTTGAAGCTTAGTGCATTGTTCTGTGAAAGCTTGGGGAAATGCAGATGATGCTGTCCTGGCTTCTGTATATTCAAGAGAAACTTGAACTGATAGGACTTGACATATATGACAGAATGCACTAAATCTGATGTGTGGGGCTATTGGGGTCTGCTACTTGGATAGGGGGGTCTAAATATGATTAAGATATCTTGTATAATGACATAAATAGTCAATAAAATATACATTGTGGAAAAAAGAGATTTTTCATATTTATAGCAGTTTTATTTAACAATTTCCAAAAAAGATAACTCTGATAAAAGCATTCAGGCATAGGACATAAATCTTTACAAAATATTAGCAATAGGAAAAAAAAACATTTTTTACAAGTGGTTCAATGTGAAACATATATTCATTGTATATTCATGTTCACTTTCTACTACAGTAATATACAATGGAGTAAATAATGAAGGCCAATTTTCACATCCACTGTGTGAATGGGACAAAAGTTATTGGAAAGTCATGGAATAAAAAATGGTCTCTAATATTTCAACATGTAAAGAGTTGAGTTCACACATTTCCATGAAAAGATGAAAAAATACTTCTTTTCTATTCATATCAGCCTTTTTTGCTCTTAATTCTAAATATTGTAGTATACCCCACACTGCAGTTATGTATATAAGTACATGCACATAATGTAGGCTAGGATCCACATATGAAAGAAAGCATGCGGGGTTTTTTTGGTCATTTCGTTTTACTTTTAAGATTGGTGACCTCACTTAGTATTGCACACTCTAGGTCTGCATTCTGTGATTCCATTTTCTTGCAAAGATATTCCATCTAAAGAGTTATAAAAGAGTTCGAATTGTTAAAATATTTTAAAATGTTTTCTTCACATAACCATATTCAGCTTCCATTATTTCTGCAGCTTAGTTTTTTCTGCTACACATTTCTGGAGTTGCATGCTGGGTTTTTCTCTGTTTGAGTCTGCATGGGTCTCAGACATGCTGATACCAGTGCTGTGGGTTCATTATGAGCAGGGTCCCAGGAGCTTGTAGGATTCTATTTCCATATGGCCTTACACCACCACCCTGGCCCCTACAATCTTTTCTGTCCCTGCTCCCACAAGTTTCCTTCAGTCCTGGGTCAGTGCAGCTGAATATATGTGACCTGTCCATGGACCCACACTCTGTAGACTCCTAATCTCATGGTTTGGCCATTCATGCCTATTACATGAAGAGAGCTTCCTTAATGAGAATTAAAAGGTTAATTATCGTCCTCTTGGCCACTTGTTCTATGTTGCCTGAGGCTCAGGTGTAGAGATTTCATTGTAGATATGTTGCATAGGCTTGGGAAATTCACAGACAATGCTTGTGTGTCCAATGGTGGGACTCTGTAATATTCTTCATATGGTGTAAAAGAAGTTACTCTATTCAGTGCTGTCTGAGATATCTGTCTATAAATATAAGGATACCCATTTTGCAGTTAGTGACATGTTACATTAACCTAGGAATGTGATAACCTTGGGAATTTCTCTAAGATCTATGACCACTCCAGCCATATTTGGCTATGTTTACAGTACCACACATGAGCTTCCTCCCAATTAGTTAGCCATTTATTACTCCCAAGATAAAAGTGTCACTACTGCACTGATCTCATATGTTGTGAGAATGTATGAAATACACAAAAATTCAGTTTAAAAAATGTTTAAATATTTTAAAGTCTGTAGAACTTTTAAAGCTGTATTGTGTTGAGATTTTTGTAACATTCACAACATCCTGGGTATAAACCAAAGAGGAGGTTTGGATCTAATAGTGACGTTTTGGGCACCAAGTAGGCTATGGGTCATTATTATTATTGTATATTATTTTTTCTTCCTGGATTTTTTTTTGGTCTTTTTTTTTTGTCATTTTGAGAGAGGGTCTCCCTACAACTCCAGTTGGTCTAGAATTTAGGCTGGCCTTAGACTCACAGAGATCTTTCTGCCTCAGGCTCTGGATAGTTGATATTAATAATTTGAACTGTCAATAATTACTAATCCACCTAATCGTTGCTCTTCTCTAACATGTTTTATGGTAATAAGAGTAAGAAAGATTGGTATGAGTGTCTGACAAAGCCTGTGTTGGGTGAGCTTCCAAAATCATACCATGTATATCTCCTAGCTTTGGGATTATCTGCAGTCCTTCCCAATGCTCCACTGCCAGGGTTCTCTTCTGGCTAGTAGAGACCCAGACCTTTGAAAACAGCCTGAGAGTGCATGACTCAGAGCTGCAGGGTGAGGTTCACAAATCATGCCATGCTAATCCCTTGCTTTGAGATGAATTTCATTCCCTCCCAGTGTTCCAGTGCTTAAGCTTCCCTGCTGAGCACTAAAGACCAGCACAACCCTGCCACCTCCTCTCTTCGAACTTTGGCACCATCCACCTGCAGCATCTGAAGTGCTCTTAATCAGTTATAGCAGCTTTACCTCTCTGGAGAGGCCTCAAGTACCCTGACTAGAGGCATATGGTCCCTCCAACATAAATCAAAAGAGAAAAAGAGAAATCTAGACCAAATAGCTTTTCATACCCAATCAGAAAGGAGCCTAAGTACATCACTATACAAATAAAATCAAACTTCAATTCAGTGAAGGAAGGCTTGAGTTTCATACCTGAATCACAAAAAATCAAAAGAAATCCGCAAGCTGAAACTGAAATGAAAGTATATTAAAATGAAAAACAAAAGTAATATGCTCCCCAAAGCATGACCAAAAGAGTTCTACAATGAGAGACCCCTAGAGATAAAGCAGGACACAGAATTTACAAAACAAAACAATACAAAATAAAAATCATAAGCATGAAAGAATTCAGAGAATTTAAAGAACACACAAAAATAACTCAAAGCACTAAAAGAAGATAGGTTAAGTGCTCGCTTCAACAGCACATATACTAAAATTGGAATGATACAGAGAAGATTAGCATGGCCCCAGCACAAGGATGACAGGCAAATTAGTGAAGCGTTCCATATTTTTTGAACATACAAGCCCCCCCAGCTGGACGGTGGGATCCACAGGCTGTGTGGGTTTGGGCACAACTGCTTGCAAATTGGTTTTACATGAAGGATGCTTGTACTCATAAATTATTACTTATTCTTAAAAAATGAAAAAAATAAAGAAGTAATAAAAAATTTAAAAAAAGAAAAAATGAAGATAGATTAAACTCATTGAATTCAAAAAGAAGAAAGCAATATTGAAGAAAATTCAGGGTGAAATAAAAAAAAAAGGAATTGGAAAACTTAAAAGCCAATTTGAAATGAAAGGAGAAAGCCTCACCAATAGAATGAATGAAATGGAAAGCAGAATATCAAGATTGAACAATAAAGTTTAAGAATTGAGTCAAACAAAGAACATGACCTTTTTTTTAAGAAAAGGAATGGAATATGCAAGAAATGTGGGACACCATGAAAAGACCAAATTTATGCATCATACACCTAGAGAAAGGAGAAGAATCTCAAGTAAATGGTATTGACTAGATTTTCTAGAGGTTTATAGAAGAAAATTTCTCCAAATTAAAGAAAGAGAAACCCATAAAAGTACAAGAACCACATAGGACACCAAATATGCAGGACCAGAAAAGAAAATCCCTCAGGCATATCATAGAGAAAATAATAAATGTCCATAACATAGAATTATGAAAGTTGCAAAAAAGTTACATACAAAGGAAAGCCCACCAGAGTTAAGCTGAATTTTCAATGCAAACTATGAAAGTCAGAAGACCCTGGATGAAACTATTCTCAGTTCTAAATAATTATACATGAAAACCCAGAATACTTTACACATCAATAATGCTGATTATACTTGAAAGGGGAAAATAAAATCTTCAGTGATATGAACAGGCTGAATTAATTCATGTCCATCAAAGCAGCCCTTCAGAGACTACATGAAACAATACAAAGAACTGAAGAATGGAAGACCTATACTCAAGAGGCAACAAAATGAACCTAAATGATGGTACAATTGTGGAAGCAAAAGTAAGACCAAAAATCCAAACAGAAATTAAAGTTATAGAAACCAATACACATCCTTCAATCATAAAATTATATATCAATGGCCTAATATTTAAGAAACAAAATCTGGGGGCTTTTGTGATGGCTCAGCTATTAAGAGCACAGATTCCTCTTGCAGAAGACCCACATTCAATTCCTAGCACCCACATGGCAACTAACATCTATCTATAACTCCAGTTCTATGGGTATCCAATGTCTTCTTCTGACCTCAGCCTGCATTGCACAAATGGGTGCGTGTGCATACATGTAGGCAATACATTAATACATGACAAATAAAAATGAAATATTATTTAAAAAAAACAAAATTCATTATTTCGTTGTCCTCAAGAAATATACTTTACCTTTAAGGATAGGTATTTCCTTAAGGTGAAAGTATGAAAAAAATAATACAAGCAAATGGGGCACTAAGAAACAACCAGGGTTACAATTCTAATATTAGATGGACTTTGAACTAAAATTAATCAGAAGACATCAAAAGGATTGGTCCCTTGTAATCAAAGAAACAATTAATCAAGATATTACAATCATGGCTAAATATGCACCAAACACTGCTGAACTCGTACTTATAAAAACAAAGCAGTACAAGACATTAAGACACAGATTAATCCCAACTCAGTAATAGTAGAGTATTTCAATACACCACTATCTCCAATAGTCCAGGCGAACAAAGAATAAACAGAGATATCTCAATTAAATAACACCCTACTTCAAATGGACCTAACAGACATCTACTGGGCATTCTACCCAAGCACAAATAATACATTTTTTATTCAGCATCCCATAAGAATTTCTCTAAAATTAAGCACATACTGGGGTATAAAGCTTCAACAATATAAAAAAATAATAATTTCATGGATTCTATCAAACCACAACGCAATAAAGCTTAAAATCAACACCAAAAGAATCACTACTAACTATAAGAACCCATCAAGATTAAACACCACAGTCCTGAATGATGAATAGTTAAAAGAAAAAATTAAGAAAGAGATAAAAGTATTTCTGGTACTAATTGAGAAGCATAATACAACCCAACAAAACCTCCAGAGCTCTAAAGAGGGGAGTTATAGCTCTAAATTCTTTCATTAAAATAATGAGTAAAAGCATATAAAAAGTCTGAGAGAAAGATGGTGGACAATTATGGCGGTATGCATGACCTGTGGTGGGGTGGGGTGGGGTGGGGGGGAGGGAAAGAGGGGTATGCCTCAAATGAATTGAAGAAATGATGTATGAAATACACATAACATCAATAAAAAAAGAAATAAAATAATGAGTAAGACCACACAGAAATGACTTAGCATTGCAACTCAAGATTCTGGAAAGGCAAGCACAAAGAAAGCACAATCCAAGTATATGAGAAGAAACAGCATAAATCAAGCAGTAATTAATGAAATAGAAGTAAAGAAAATAATACAAAAGATAAATGAACCTGAGAGCTAGTTCTATGAAAACATACACAAGATAAACAGACTTTTAACAAAGAAAGAACAAATACAAATCAACAAACTCAGAGATGAAACAGGTAACATCACAACAGATACAGAAAAGATCTAGAACCTTATATGGGAAAATTTTGCAAACCTATAAGAAAACCAAAAGAAATGGATGAATATTGAAATTCATGGGAACCATCAAAAGCTGAACAAAGGGAAGAGCAACAGTTTAGTCGGACCCATAACAAATAATAAAGTAGTAAAATTACTAAGACTCCTGATAATGAGAAGAGTAGGACCACGTAGATTCACAGTAGAATCCACCACACATTTAGAGAAGAGCGATAATACATACTATTTAAATTATTCAAAATATAGAAACGGAAGGAAAACTTAAAAAATCCTTCTATGAAGAGCGCAACGATTGAGTACCAAAACCATTTAAACACATAATCCAAAAATAAAACTATAGACCCATATATTTAGTGAATATATATGCAAAAATTCTTAACAAAGTGATTGGAAACTGCATACAGACACATATCAAAAATATCAACCATGAATCAAGTTGGCTTTATTCTGGAAATATAGGGTTGGCTCATTTCACATAATACAATAATGTTACAAATCTTATAAATTGACTCAAAGACAAAAATCACATTGTTATACAAACATATTACAGGCCTTTGTCACAATCCTACATGAATTCATGGTAAAATTCTTAGAGGGAAGATGGGCGTGATGGTGCACTCCTTTAATCCTAGCACTTGGGAGGCAGAGGCAGGTGGATCTTTGTGAGTTCAAGGCCAGCCTGGTCTACAGAGCGAGTTCCAGGCCAGCTGGGGCTACAGGGAGACCCTGTTTCTAAAAGACCAAAAAAAAAAAAAAAAGACTGATTTTATCATTGCGCGACATGGGTGCACAAACCTACCAGCAGACAGTACATTCATACACATAAAAAAATAAAAAAAAATTAAATAAAAAAAATTCTTAGAGGGAATGGGACCAGAGAGATCACACCGCCACATTACTAATGCTATCTAAATCAAACCCATGGCCAACATCATCCTAAATGGAGAAAAGCTGGAAGCATTCTCACCAAAATCAGGACCAAGTAAGGCTGTCCACTATCTTCACTCCTTTTTTTTAAATTATATCCTCGACACACCGTTTCCCCTAAAACCAATAAGACAAATGACAGAAATTGAAGGAGTACTAATTGGAAAAGGAAAGATCAATGAAAACACTAATTTGAAGATGATATATTATAACATGTGTCCCAAAAATAATGCCAGAAAACTCTGAGAAATGAGTAAAACATTCAGCTAAGTGGCAAGATAAAAATAAAAAAAAAAGGAGTATATATTATATATATAAAATATAGATATATACATACATTTATATATTTATATATATAATATCTCAAACTGTTATATGATATATTATATAATTACTATCTATATTATAAATAATATATATATATATATATATATCAAGCAATTGGGTAATTCCCAGTAAATTAAATAAAAGTTGTATTGAACCCTTTTCATTCAAGTTGTACAAGAGACAACACCAAATACATCAAAGACCACAATTATTTATTTATTTATTTTTGTATTTTTGAGACATGGTCTCTCTTTAGTCCCAGCTGTCTTGGACCTCTTTGTGTAGATTAGGCTGGCCTTGAACTCACAGAGATCTGCCTGGCTCTGCCTCCTGAATGTTTGGATTAAATGTGTGTGCCACCACTCCAGGCCAAAGACCACAATTCTCAGAAAAAAAAAAAAATCTCTAAGACTGTTATAGAAAATGTATACAGTATCGTACAATTATAGATGTGTGAAAAGACTTTCAAAATCTCTTAATCAGTCCTCAGGAATTAAGGTCAACAGTCATCAACTGGGACCTCATTAAACTAAAAGCCTCTGCATAGCAAAGGAAATAACTTAGGCACTAAAGAGAAAACCCATAGAGTGGGACAAAACCTTCACCAATGACATATCAAAAAGAAGTTTAATATTCAGAAGATAAAAGAACTCAAAAAACAAATAATCAAATAATGACCCAATTAAAATATGGGTTATGGACTTGAACACAGAGTTTTCACAAGAAAAAGAAATAAAAATGGCTAACTATGAAAGGTGTTCAATATTCCTAGAAATTAAGGAAATTCAAGTCAATAAACCTTTAAGATATATTTTTAAGCCCTCATACTGCATACAATCAAGAGACCAAAAGACACCAAATGCTGGTAGAGATGTGAGAAAAAAGAAATATTAGTTCACTGCTGGGGAAAACTCAAACTCATGCAACAACTATGTAAAGAAATATAGATAAATCTTAAAAGACTAGAAATATATGATCGGTTACACCAGATTTTGGCCTGTACCCAATGTGTTCATCCTTTTATGGAGATACTTGAGCATCCATGATTTTTGCTACTCTTCATAATAGCTAAGGAAAGGAAAAAGCAAAATGTCCCTCGACTGATGAGTAGATAATAAATATGTGGTATATTTATACAACAAAGTTCTTATCATCAGTAAGAATGACAGTATCATGGTAAATGGGTAGAATTATAAAATGTTATAGTATGTGAACTAGCACAGACCCAAGAAAACCTGCTCTTCCTCATTTGTACATCTTATAAGTAATTCCCTATTTGTTAGTATATATACTTATGTAACTGGAGAAGCCAGAAAAAAGGAAAGGAACCAGTAAGGTAAAGGTAAAGAAGGAGCCTGAGAGAGAAACATTAGAGACAGATATTACCAAGGGGAAAAGGAGTAAAATGTCCATATTTAACTTAGAAGTGAAAAACAAGGTTTATACAACTATGGGAATAGATCTCGAGAGTGAAGACCATGGAAAGAAGGTAGTATTAAGGATGAAATGGGGAAAATTGAGGGACTGTGGTATGGGAGGACAGAGGGTTAGACAAGGAGATAGAGAGGAGAGGTAAACAATGCTTAGGCATGTGAAACAACAGGGAAAACTATTGTTCAAAGACTTACTGAAATATTATATATAAAATATCTCTACAAATGTCTATGTTCATATGTGAAGGCTTTATAACAAGAAACAGTGGCATACAGGAGAAATATCATTTCGAATTGTTGGCCAATGTAGTCCAGTGGACTCCCAAAACTATTCAGAGTATTGGCATGTCCCTTGATTGCCTCCCTAAACTTGAAGGTAGACCCTATTGTTTGAAGACAGGACTTACTTTGTACACAGGGCTTGGGGAAATGGAGATGAAACTTTTCTGGAAGCCACGTCCCTGAAGGCCAGCTCTCATAGTTTTGGAGGAACTTATGCAAAATGCTAAGGGAGAACATCAATTGATGGTCAAACATCACCTTTGTATTCTAATGACCACGATGACCTAACACTGTTGCTGTTGTGGCAGTTTATTTTAGGAGTGGTCCACAGATAGCTCTTTGGACGTAAAGCCTATTCCATGGGAGGAAAATTGTGTAGTACTGTAAACATAGCCAAGTTCAAATGGTTGGATATGTCATAGTTATAAGAGAAAGCCCCATGTCCATCAGATCCCTAGACAAAAGAAATTTCTTACTATGTGCTAAATATGGATACTTATATTTTCATACAAGTAAGCAGGTCCCCACTCATCAAGAGCGCTTCTTTTGCTGGAGGCAGAGACTACTTCAAATGTCCACAACTTTTCACACACAGAGAATAAGTATATGTGAAATCCTAGCCCTAAGTAACGTATTTATAATGGAACATAGGCTCATGGAAAATATTTGTTCAAGGAGTAGAGAGACTATGAATGCATCTCTCAACTCTCATCAATGAAGTTTCCTATTGCAACAAAAAACAAAATGCACAAAAGTCCACAAATGGCCAAAGAATAGAGAATAAGAATCTGTATAGTGTGGGTCCTTGGGCAGGCCTTCTGTGTTAAACTCTACTCACCCAGGTTTCAGAGACTATTGCAGATGAGGGAACAAAGATGAAAAGAGCCAGTGGAGGTGGTACATGACCGTATGGGTACAGTATTTCCAGGCTGCCAGAACCTTGCTCATATGAATGAATCTACAGCAGTGGTATCAGTATGCACAGAACCCTTACACAATCACACAGTCAGAAAAAATTCAGCATGGAAATAAAAGAATGGACAGCAGGCCTCAATTGTAGCAGAACTATTGACAGTTGTTTACTGCAGGGTGAGGAAGACCTGATATTCTTTATTGGAATGGATGTAGATAAGTTGACTAGAACTCAGTGCATGAATTTTCACTGACAGATGTCTGGGTATACAAACTTTACTACATAGATATAAAATGAAAGGATTCATGAATTCTTGCAGGATGGGGCATGGGAGAGGGAGGATGGGGGAGGGGAATAAAGATGATTAAATATTTAGCATGAATACTCAAAATTTCAATGAAAATTTAGAACAAAATGATAAAAAGGGTTCTTGTCATCTCTGGTAAAACTTGAAAATTTTGAGAAAGATTTTCTCAGAAACTCTAATATTGGCATAAACTTATACATAGAGAGAAACATATTTTCATTATACATAGAGAGAAGCATATTTTCATAATTTCATTAATAATGTAAACTGACTTCTGCTCATTCCTGTCCTATTACATCATTAAATATTATTGAGTTAGGACCTGACATTTTATTCAGAATTATGTATCTGGCATTTAAGTGTTCAATTCTAAATGTTAAGGATGTCAATTATATAAGCATCCATCTTTTTCACTATGGTCTACCACCAAACATTAATGGTAGATATGTTAATTCATTCCAAGTAGTCTTAAATATCTGTCCTAAAGAAGGTGCATAGTACACAAGTCTTCTGACATCCTCTGATAAGTAATTACTCATAAAAATATCTCAGTAAATTCAAGTTACTCCTAGAGTCACTTTAAATTATAGGCCATTAAAATGTAATGGTTTTTCAAATGACAAGGTCATGCTAAATATCAAAACTGCACTCTATTTTTATCTGATACATACCCACTCCAATGAAAATGTTGCCATGTTCAATTCAAACTAGGAAAGATAAGTTGTGCTATACTGTGTGGTAGGTAGTAATCAAGATAAATTGTTATTTGCTCTGACAATAAATCAATGCTATCATCTTGTTGCATGTGAGAAAGTGGTCTATTTGTGTGAAGCCTAGGCTCTTGAACATCTTTATATAATTTAAGACACAATGTACTGAAAAAATTTGGGCCTAGAAATGTCTTTCTAACTTGTATCCTGACTCTATAATAATGTTCATTCTCTTCAGTAGAACTTTGAAATGTTAGGAAAGGAAATGAAGTGAGATAAATTTCAATTTTAGATTTAACTAGATATAAAAATTAACATGTACCTTACAGTAAAAACTGGTGATGCATTATATATTTTTACCTTATAAAGTTTATATTTAGGATAAAATTAATCATAAAATAAAGAAATTTTTGGAGCAACCTCAGCTAATCATAAAACCAATTTCCAAAGCATATATACTATTTTGCTATATCATCTATCATCTATCTATCTATCTATCTATCTATCATCTATCTACCTATCTTCTACCTATCTAAAGAGACAGAGAGAGGAGATATTTTAATAAAAAGTCTGAGTAAACAAAGAAAATTATGTCATGATATAGACCTTAAGTAGACTCTTCCCTTCTGATCTCACTTTTTTGTCAACTGGACTGGATTATTGTCTAAGGGCCACCAATCTTATTGTGTCTGTGAAGCATGTGCATAAAGTTTTAATTGCTTAGGAAAATGAAAATGCATTTAAATTAAGTTATAGGTACTATTTTTATTTTATTTTTTATTTTATTTTAATTTTTAATTTAATTTAATTTAATTTAATTTTTTGTCTTTTAGAGACAGAGTCTCCCTGTAGCCCCAGCTGTCCTGGAACTTGCTCTGTAGACCAGGCTGGCCTTGAATGCACAAAGATCCGCCTGCCTCTGCCTCCTGAGTTCCAGGATTAAAAGCGTAAGCCACCACGCCCAGCTATAGGTACTGTGAAAGGAAGACTGATGCATTTGCCCCACCAGGATCTTGAGCTACTTGTAAGGCAGGGGTTTCAGCACCTTCACAGGGCTCCCCAGAGATACTGGGAGGGAGCTGGAGCTGGAGCATGAATGGAGTCTGTGAAACTGAACCTGCTTCCTCACCAAAATTTCCAGCTGCTTTGCACCTCCCAACTCCTTGCCCTTTCTCTTCCCTCTTAACCAGTTGGTGCCTTCCACAGAGTCGAGGAGGATCCCCAAACTGATCTCACTAATTTTACACTGCTTGGCTCAGGCAGATAAAGTAGACTTCTTCCAGCATGACCTTGGAGTCTGCCACATCACATTAGGGGACAAATAAGAAGGCAGGCCCTGGGAACACCCAGCAGTTCTTAGACGACCTGTCTATTCGACCATCTTGAGCATGTTTCTCATCTAGGGCCATAAATGCATACAGCCCAGTTCCTCTGTCTGCAGTGCTCAGTAAACTCCATGTGGGCCAGTATGAAGTGTGTCTCTGTGATGTACATTTTTGTTTTAGGGGTCACTGGTCACGGGGAGTTATTTGTTCCTCAGATCCTAATGAAGTAGCATGCCCAAGCATTATGCACCCAAACTACAGAGTAGACTCAGTGAGGCTAGGCTTTAAAGCAGTCTCTCTGGGTCTGAGCTGCACAGCTCTATGCAAGGAAAGTGATGATTTGAAGCATTATTGGAGTCACTTCCTCCTCAAGATGTGTGACAATTTAGATCTTTTCTTTTGCAAGGTACCATCCCTTTGTTCTCCTCCCCTCCTGTCTTTCTGTGAATCTCTGGATGGTAAGAGAGATACAGAAAGATTTAGACAACAGCCTAGGTGGAAAGAGGGTGTTCTGTGACCAGAGTGCCAAAACTGACAGACTAGGAAGGAAGGTGACTCTGACATCCTTTGGAAAATAAGAAGGTAGAGGACAGTAAGCACAATGCATAGTTAGTACTCTGGAGCCCTGTACATAAAAAAGCTTAGGATCATGACTCATACAAGAGGAGCCCTTCAGACCTACAGACCTTTCCTCTAGGTTTCTAAGTCCTTCTGTTTGTTCAACTTGGGTTCTGGGCACTTGCAAAAATTCCATTGTTTTAGATGTGTTGCAAGGACCCTACACAACCTCCTCACCACCATTATTCCCTCTGCCTCCTGCTGCCCAGTGGGCAGTCCTTTGGGCAATGACTTCTCTCTTGTTCACAGTAGTTATTGAAGCTACCTTTATCCTAACCCAAGGCACCCTTACTAAAGTGACTGAATTTCAGCCTGATTTTCCCCTCCCAAGCTGCAGTGACTAGAGACAAGTGCCCATTTGTTCCTGTTTGGTTTTAAAAATTGTTGTGTGTTTTGTGTCTGTAGTATTGGCTTGCAACGTGCTTTGTACATATTGTAAAGAAACCATTGAAGCAGTTTTCTTTCTCATTGGGCAAGCGTGACCCACATTCCTGCCCTTTCTACTTCATTCTGTAACAGATGAGAAATGTCTGTATTTGCAGGAGGACTGCCTTAGGTTCTACACAACAGAATAGCTTTTCTCTTCCCTCCCCTCCCCCTTAAAAATTTAGCTCTTTTATCCTTCTAAATCCCCTTGAAGAATAGGTGCTGTCTTCATTCTGAGTGAAGTAACACAGTCCCAGAAAAACAAACGACGAGTGGTATCCCTCATCTGTGGATGCTAGTGCCAATTACCTAGTAGTAAGTATTTCCTGTGCATGGCCCCTTGAGCTTTTGTCCAAAGCAGTTGGGAGTGATGCATATTGGAAACAACAACAACAACAACAACAACAACAACAGAAAGGACTGCATCAATGAACTGAGTGAAACAGTGAACTTCTGCTCAAAACAGTCAACTTCCACATGGAGAATATTGAGAAAGACTGAGAAAGAGATGTAAAAGCATGTTTGGCAGAATGCATGTGCTCTAGTGGGGTGGAGGAATGGGGGAAACATGGGTCTAGATTTGAATATATACATATATATATATATATATATATATATATATATATGTATATATATTATACATAATAAGATTTGTGTGTGGGTGTGTATGGATTAAAAAAAACAAAAAAGAGATAGTGCTGGTCAAGAGAGGGAATGTAGCATTAACAGAATGACATTGCCTTCTCCTCAGTGGATTCTCCTGATCCCTAACCTTACTGAGTCTAGTCTTCCCTCCCTGAGATAGCATCAGATAGCAGCAGATTTAGAGATCCTTGGCAAGTGATTAATGAAGTATTTTCCATTCACCTCCAGTCTCCAAAGGAGTACCTACAGAGGGATGAGATACTCAGCAAGGGTCCCCACTCCACAAGAAAAAGCTAGAAAAGGTTCATGGTTAGGGTCCAGACCACCAAACCAGTCACCATTTCTTTGAGCACCCCTGTCCAGACCCTCAGCATTAATCCTCTTTGAGCATTTTGTGGAGAAGATCCAAAGAATAAGGGATTCATCCCCAGGAAGAGCAGCCAAAGCTTGACACTGCTTAGGGTTCGCACCTGCCGCCTCCTCCTCACTGATGTTGTACCAGTTCCCTTTAGGATCTTCGGACCCCGTGGCGTTTGGCGCGACACAGGTGCCACACTTGCATGCAGACAGTACTTCCACATACATACATTACGAAAAATATACATAAAATTAATCAAAAAAATATCAAAAAGAAAAGAAATGTGGTCCCACGGGAGGTGCACTTTACCACTAAAAAATTAATGAGTTTGCTGATTCTTTCTGGCAGAAGCCAAGGAATATGTGGTGGGAATGGATTGGAAGGATGTTGGGAAAAATGGTGGGAAGGAATATAAAATTGGATCTTACTGAGTTTATCAATATGAGCCCACTGCGTAGAGATTCTAGGTTTAAACTGGAAGCTCAAGCAGTTAAAACCGTTTCACCGGTTTCTTTTGACTGGTTGGCTATGTCTTCTTCTCCCACTGGCCTACGCACCGCGGCGTTTCGAGCTGCCTCCTCTCCCTTGGCTTAGTATTAGATAGCGGATATTGTGAGGGGTCTCCAGATGGGCCAGGCTTCTGTGGTTGCCAGTGTCCAACCACAGTCTCCACAATATGAGGACCCAGAGGACATGGCATTCACTGAATTTATAAGATGGAAAGTACTTGAGAGAGACACCAGAATATTTTGTTTTTGCTCTATTTCTTATGCCAGATCTGACAGTTAGAGAAGTTGTTGCTCGCTTGCATAAATTAAATGTACACATAATAGGTGTAACAGGACCTCAGGGTAGAAGTCAGGTGGCAGCACTGAATATCCAAAGGCCAGATGAGCGTAGTTACCATAATTATCATAATGGTGGCAAAGACCAACAATGCCTAAAATGGCATGACCAGAAATGATCTTATGAACTGGATAATTAATCATGGCATTCCAGGAAACCAAATACATAGAAGCCTATAAAGTTTTTATTTATCTGTATAAGCATAAGAAGCTCTAGAAAAAAGGACAGGAAGTCAACATTGGATTTCAGCAGTAGCGATCCCGTTCAGTTAACCAGTTCCAGACTTGAGACAGTTCACAGACACAGAACTCCTTGAATGAAGGGGTGGCCGGGGTTCCAATGAGGAAGGACCTTGTCACATACCAAAGAGTTATGCTGCTTCCCTTCCTCCTGTCCTTCCCAAGAGGGACCTAAGTCCTTTTACTAGGGTAACTTTAACTGGGGAAAAGGAAATAATCAGACTTTTTGAGGCCTATTTGATACTGGTTCTGAGTTGACCCAGGAGACCCTAAAAAGCATTGTGGCCCTCCGTTTGAAAGTAGGGGCCTATGAGGTCAGGTGATAAATGGAATTTTGGCTGAAGTCTGACTCACGGTGGGCACAGTGGGTCCCATAACTCATCCGTGTGTTTATTTCCCCAGTCCCAAATGTATAATTGGGAAGATATAATTAGAAATTGGCAGAATCCCACATTGGTTCCCTGACCTGTGAAGTGAGGGCTATTATGGTTGGGAAGGCCAAATGAAAACCATTGATGTTGCCTCTACCATGGAAAATAGTGAACCAAAACAATGTCATATCCCTAGAAGGATTACAGAATTAGTGCCACCATCAAGGAATTGAAAGATGCAGGGGTGGTGATTCCTACTACGTCTCCATTTAACTCTCCAATTTTGCCTGTGAAAAAGACAGATGGATCCATGGAGAATGACAGTTGACAATCGAAAACTCAACCAAGTAAAGTGACAACCAATTTGCAGGCCGCTGTACCAGATGT
The DNA here is from genome assembly GCA_009823505.1 of Rhizomys pruinosus. Lineage (NCBI taxonomy): Eukaryota > Metazoa > Chordata > Mammalia > Rodentia > Spalacidae > Rhizomys > Rhizomys pruinosus. The sequence goes on from VZQC01004415.1 coordinate 1,919,145, forward strand.
GGTGCCCTTACTTGAGCAGATTAATATGTCTCCGGTACCGTTGTATGAAGCTATTGATCTGGCCAATGCTTTCCTCTCAATACCGTTCATAAGGACCACCAAAGCAATTTGCTTTCAGCTGGCAAGCCAACAGTATACCTTTAATATCTTACCTCAAGGGTATGTTAACACTCCAGCTGAGCCATAACTTAGTTAGGAGGGATCTTGATTGCCTGACGCTTCCACAAAATATCACACTAATCCACTATATTGATGATGTTATGTTGATTGGACCCATTGAACAGGAGGTAGCAGCTAGGCTAGACTTGTTGGTAAACATATGCGCATGAGGGGATGGGAAATAAACCCAAAATTCAGGTCCATCTACCTCGGTGAGGTTCTAGGAGTTTCAGTTTGTGGTGACATTCAGAGACATTCCTTTAAATGGTAAGAAAGAGATAGTTTATTGCACCTGACCTCTCACTCCACCAAGAAAGAAGCAGAACGTTTGGTGGACCTTTTTTGGATTCTGGAGCAGCACATTCCTCATCTGGATGTGTT